>WBNO01013571.1:87821-101052 GCA_013400575.1 Peucedramus taeniatus
AAAAAAAAAAAAAAAAAAAGATCATTTCACAAGTGCTTTGAACTGTGTATGGGAATAGCACAAAAGAAGAAAACCAATAAGGATAAGGCAAAATTGAGTGCTGTTACCCCAATGAGATATCTTTTCTCTGTAATTAAAGTTTCTGTGCAGGCTGGTGATAAAAAGTACAGAGAAGAATGACAATGAATATGTTCTGGATAAATAGCAGAAAGAGTAACTACAGAATGTCTTACCTATATGAAAAAACTAAAAAAATGCCAAACTCTTAGTGGTCAAGACTTGTTTCCTGAAATTTTTAGAAATTACTGACTTCTCAGGATTTTTTAAAGTAATTTGGAAAATTGTTTCTTTTTTTCTGACTTGGTTTGTTTGTTTGCGTACAAGTAGATTCTTGATTGAAACTGGGTCACTTTGTATTTATAAGTTTGTCAACTTTGGATGCATATCCTTCTGATGAGGCCTGTTTCAGTAATGTGCTGAGCACGCAGAACATCCTTGGTTCAATACGTCCCACAAGGATTAGCTGTGAAGGTAGAAAGCTAATTTTGAAATACCAGCTCAAACCCACTACAATTTGCTAGAGTACTAGAGTGGAAAATAACCTGTTAACAACTTCCTTATAAAATACCACAGCTATACAAATAGGGGAGAGGGTCAAATGCAGAAAGCAGTGCTGATAGCAGAACTGTTAGCAGAAAGAATGTATTCCAGGAGACATATCTGAAGAATTCAGAAGAAAATTGCGCGTCACACTGCGTTCTTTATTTCACAAGAAAATCTGCTGAGGTCAGATGCTTGGCATGCTCTGATTATCGTCACTGACTCTGAGCTGGATGAGGACCAGAAATGGGAAAAAAAGGTTTTCATGGCTGAGGAAGGCTGGAGGAGGAAAGATTTGCCACAGTACCTTACAGTACTTACAACATTCCCCATTTGCCAGGAGAGTCAGGACTTGGAGGTTTTCTGTTTTGTCTGCTGTGGTTTTCATGCTTCATGACAATGGGCAAATCCTAAATCTGTTTCCTTCAGTTTGGCCACCTCTTACTAAGGAATGGCTTGGTGGAGATGGCTTTGCAGTCCAGCTCTACTACAATAACTAGCATGAATGTATTTAACAATGTTGATAGAATCAGCCGGCAGAACCCAAACAAAACATAATCCATGCCCTATCAACAGAAATAAATTCTCACAGTAAAATTTAGCAGTCTTAAATTTAATCTGATTTGCTATAAGCTCATCCAGGACTTCAGTTTTATAACTACAAACATCCACCTCTGTAGCATGCGGTCCCGCTGGATTTACATCTGGTTTTGCCACTTTTAATTACAATATCCGTAACTACCAAAACTCAGCCCTCAGCTCAAGTTGCTAAAATGTATTCCAGTATTACCAGGGCAGGTTCTTGTACTTCAGGTGCTATTCCTTAGAGTAACACAACAGGTGATGTTTGTAACACAGTTCTGCTCAGCTCCATACCTACCTGGAGTCCCCTAATAAAGCAGCCTTGAAAGCAACACCTCTGAAATACTCTGCATTTCTACCTCTTCCTTTCCCACTTGGCTCTAGAAGAATTGTCTTCTTTTAACGATTTTCAGAGCAGCTGTACCCATGCACTACCTTTTTTTTTCTTGGGGGAACTACCATTCTTTTGTAACATTTATTTCGATGAACATACAACCTGTGCAAATTCCAGGTATTTACCCTTTGTTCCTTGTCAAAGCTTTGCAAATTAACTTAAAATAGCAGAGTGAAATAGGCACCAAGGGGCATTTTCTGGAAGTGACTGATAATATCTTGCAAGTACTGCTTGCCCTTACTGATTGGTTGTGTTTTGTTGTTGTTAGCTTGTTGCTCAAGCTGAGCTCCCAAAACAAAACGTTCACAGACAATTATTCAGTACAGAAACTTGTTATGGTTGTAGAAAGTGTGTAAAAGTAAACAGGTCTATCAAGAGTTGGCTTAATTTCTAAAATATAGGAAAATTAGCTCATCGTAAATTTTTTTGTGCGTTTTCAGAGTATATATACATTGTAACAAGGCCCAATGTTTCTGTAATGAAAATAGCTATTTTGGTGATAATTGATAATATGTTACTCTGAAACAGCAGCAGAAAACAGTTGGAAGTACATACCCATGCAACAGCAATTAAAATAATTTCATCCCATTCTTACCTGGCTCTCTCCAAGGGTTTATTCTATGATGTCACATGTCAAGTCCCTTGTGTGACCCAGTACTTTTCAGAAATATTATATATTGTAATAGTTATACTTAGAAATGTTAAGTATATTAATATATATCTCAGAGTAAATATATGTTATATACAGATTTATTTTTATAATTTGTTTCACAGAACAACTTCTCTTAGAAAAATAAATTTATCAAGGCATAAATTTTAACACTGAAAACCCAGACATTAGATTTTGTGCTGTATTCAAGCCCCGTCCTGCTGACACCTATGCACACGCTTAAATTTAAGCATATGAGTAGTACCAAACTCACTATGATTACATGCACAATTAAAATTAAGCGTGTGTGGAACCCTTTCAGATCAGGATTTCCAAATTCTTTCACTTGTTTAGAGTAAAGAAAAAACACAAACTAATAATGACTCATTCATGTAATAAAATTGCAGTGGTATTTATGTCAAGGGACTTACTGTCATTTGATAGGCAAAGTAGCTTATGAAACAAATTTTTACTCAACAAAATGAAACTCTCCAACATTGTGGTTACCTATGTGGCTGTCTTTTCTAGTAGGAAAGAGAAATTGATTCTTTAACACTTTGAGTATCAGCTGAGATAAATATGGTTATTTTAGAATAAGGTGGCATGTTTCTAAGAAGAGGTGAACTTTTTCTTTATGTGTACGTTTCATTCTTCTGTCAACACCAGTTTAACGTTTTCAGAAAAACTCTGAACGGTATTTTACTTTGGTATGGAAATATGCATTTTGTTTCCAAGTGGTACTGAGCTTTGCTAAATCACTCATTAAAACATTCACACGATAGCTCTGTTACATTACAAGTTCAAAATAGACGGTTGTGAAAGTATTGAGACTTTATGCTCTCTGAACATTTCCCCACCTCTTTATAAAAGAGAATTGTCCCTGGTCATGGTGCACTTGGATCATCACAGTAGAAAACAAATTGGTTTCTCACACCTTGTTAATAATTGCTGTTCTTAACTGTATAGTGGAAACTAACTGGAGAGGCTCAGGAGCCAAGAGAGTTCCCATAAAACCTCAGCCACCCAAAATCCAGTCACAGCAATACTGACTCTGCCTCCCCTGTCTTACATGACTTGATTCTCAGCTGGAAGACTTCAGCCCCTTAAAGTGGCTCCCAAATCAGCCAGCAAGGTGTGCAGGGAGCAGCACAACCTCCTCAGCAGGAGGTGGGGGACCACTTGCCCCTCGGGTTGTAGGGAAGCATCTCTGTCCTCTTGAGAGACTCAAACCTGAGATCCATGCCTGTGCCTTGGTCTCTTCCTTTTAGTTTAGCAAGACATCACTCCTCTCTTGTAAGTGCTTGCAAGAAGGAAGGATCGAGGTGGTGCTGCTTCCTTTAAGCATCCAGCAGGGATGTGTAAAAGCCAGGTACAATTCCTGTGGCTGCCTGACAAGGTTTAATCTCTTACTTCCATTGATCTGGGAGGTTGCCTGAGCTGTCAGGCTCTAAATGGGGACAGGAGCACCCTCCATGCTCCTTGCTGAGGCCATCCAGAAAATAGAGAGAGGACAGTTGGTTCAGGAGGAGGAAACTTCTTTCTGATTCTCACTCCCAGGGCTGCTCCAAGATTTTACACAAGCATTTTTTAGGAGCAGAAACATAGACCTGTTCTCAGTCCTTTAAAGCAAGTGCCTGAAAAGGCACCTGGTCTTTGAAAGGCTTGACTACACCATGCAGTTGCTCATTCCCCCTGCTTAGGATAGGCACCACCAGCAAACACATACTTTGGAGGACCTAGGGAAAGATTTAACATCAGGAACCCACTGGACATTGTCCTGAGGAAGGCTCCTAATTGGGTAGCAGATGTATTTGAGCACCTGTGCAGAAATGAAACTTGGAGTGCATAGGAACATGAAGGCTGCTCATTGCAACATGTTTGGGGTCTGGGTGCCAGGGTGTTTAACAGCCCTGGGAAAGGGTTTTGTGTAAAGGACCTTGGGATTTACTTGCCTTGGGTTACTACAGCTAGTCCATTCTAAAGCTCCCATTCTAATCCATCACAGGAGAATTTGAAAAGGAGGAGGAGGAGTCTCTTAGGAGGAGCTCACAGGAGGAATATTTCCAGTGTAAAACAAACAAACTATAAATATTCCAGTATAAGGAAAGGATGTGTACTGAGTGAACTTTGAGATGTGCTCCAAAAATATGCTGCTGACCTCCCACTTGACATGATCTGTTTCCCTATTAAACTGTAATATAATTAGGGCTTGGTCTAACCCTGCCACTGATTTCATGCTTACATCAATGGAAATGTGGCCTCACAGATCATAGAGAGAATAAGGTATACATGTAAAGCCTAAAGAGAGAATAAGATATACATGACAAGTCTAAAATAATCCAGGCCATAGTAGAAGGAAGGATAGCCTCGAGAAAATGCTTATCTCTCCTACCTTGCAGGATATTTAGATGTCTTATCACATAAGTGTATATAGATGTTAGGCCAAGGACTTGGACTCAAAGCTCAACTCTTTTCATGGTTGCAGGTGGACTGCAACTGAGCTGGAGTCCGGGAATTCACATAAGGAAGTGAAAAGGGAATTGGGAACAAAATGAATTGGAATTGGAAGTTGAGGGCAAAGACTCTAATATTGACCAAAGACGGGATTTAAAAAATAGATGATGATTCTGCTGGTAGGCAGTCATGGTGCTAACAGTCACCATGATGATAAAAGTTGGTGATGATTATCTCATTTCATCTCATCTCCCGTGCTTACTGAATTTCACCCAACAGCCCCTGTGGAGCTCTGGGGGGTATCCAGCAGCTGCTGGGAGAGACATGGATGGGTCTTGGCTAGGGTAGATTGTAGAGGAAGGGTGATCACAACCCCCTGGGTTTGGTGAGAGTCCCTCTAGGGCAGGCACGGGCACAACTAAGACTCAATGAATGGATTTTGTCAGGAAACCAAAGGATGCTGAAGTCCCTCTGTTACACAGGAATGAGTTAAGCCTTAAGGTCCGTTAGAGCTCTGTCCTACTGATACCCTGTGGAAGGAACACCCATGAAAGGGGAGAAGCTGCATCCCTGTTCTGGGACATCCTGGGGAGCAGGACTGTGGCCAGGAATGCTGCTTTTACAGCACCTTATTTATTTTTAAAAATATATACAATAGACATTTTAGAACAAGAAACTGTTTGAACATATATTCAAGTTGGTGATGAAACCTACAAAACCTACAAATACTTAGACATCTGTGGGAATATTTTTTGTATACGGAACATTTATGGAAAACTGAATTTATATATTACATTACATTATTTATTTATTACATAATAAAACATTATATTATATTATATTATATTATATTATATTATATTATATTACTGACCTTTAATAATTTTAAACCAACCCCCAGCAACTTGAGTCCAAGTTTAATGCCCCTGCTCTGCAAAGAAAACTGTGCAACTCGCACTTTTCCCTGCAAGCCTTTTTTCCCCTGCAAGCACTCGCTGCATAACACGTGGCTGATTTACAGCCTGAGCTCAAGAGATTGCACAGACCACTGAGGAAATTATGGAGAAGATTTTGGAGCCTAAACATCCACTTTTGCACGAAGCACAAATCACCTGCAAAAAAAGACCTGGTGAATTTAAGTGTTGCCTGGTAGGTTACATGTTCTCTCCGTGTCATACAGATACTTTAATCACAAAACAAATAATCGACAAAAAATATCAAGCTAGACCATCCCAAGTCAAATCTTTGGGTGATGAAATTAAATTAGTTATGCCACTTTATATCTGTGGGGAATTCATGGCTTGTTTTGGGTACTCTATCATATCTATACTTTCTGTTCCAGCCACCAAGCTGATGATTTACGTGACATTTTTTCTGATACAGTGCAGAACATCTTGTCTTATGCAAGGGCAAGAAATATTTCTTCACTAACAAGGAAACTACCTTCCCCTTCAGAACATCTCTTCAAAATGAGATGGTAGAGCATGTTTTCCTTTGATCAGCTTTGAATTTATGAGGAAAAAAAACCCAATAAATTGAAATAGTATTGACCTACACTTTTCCTTTGTGGGAAAAAATTCAGGATCTTCTAAAATTCTAAACATTTGGGGTTTTTAGAAAAATAACAGTAATTATTCTTCTTCAAAGATCTACAATTAATTAATTTTTCAACCCATACATTTAAGAAAATGTCTCTCTAACAAGAGATCACAATATTAGACTTTGCTGGGTGCTCTCATCCCAAATATGTTAGAATAAATACAACTCCACAGAAATAAGAAATAATATTTCTAGAGTCTATGTGAGATCTTTGTTAATAGCAAGTTTTAAGTTAGGCAAGGCTTTTGGACAGAGAATATTTAGCCATGTGTTTAATTGCTGTGCTGAATCTGGGCTTCTTTTTGGCAGTTGAAGTATTGTCATCATTTTTAGAGCTCGGTATAAAACTCTTGTATATATAATAAAACTCTTCTATATATAATAAAAATGCACAGACAATCTTTACTGGGGCTGCTAAATACTACTGCCATGCACACATTCAGTAGTAAGAATAGATAGTAATGCATCAAGAAAGCAAAAAAAAAAGGCCCATAAGAGTGCAAATTAAAATTAGACATGAAAATAAAATATAGCAGCCTTATCCATGATATCCATTTGGGAATCTCAGCTACTTTACCCTAAAGCATAAAATATCCATTACAGCAGACTGGGAAACAGAACAAAAGGAAGATCATCAGGTTATCTTCACAAAGATGGTGAATAAGGAGCCCTCTCATTTCCCAGCTATCCTCGTGTTATTTCCAGTGTAGGACTAAAGCCAGCTCCACAGAGGGAGGCTGTGCATGATGAAAATAATTGCCCATCTCTTCCACTTAGCCATCTAACCTGCAACGTGGAGTTGAGCATTGTTGTGAATCAGGACATTCATGGCCACAAACTTCCCTCCTAAACTTGAGCTTGGCCTTTAATAAAACCCCAACAGCAAGAACACAGGGTCTGGAGAGAAAGACCTGAGTTAGGTTCTCACATCTGGCTGTGTGGGGTGAAACTTGTGCCTCCCTTTCTGAGGAGAAATGACCTAACCCCACACTGATCATCTGTGCTGTTTGGGGACTCTTTACTCTGCATGTCTCTCGCCCAAGCTGTCCTGTCCTGAAGTTTCGAGCCGATTAGACGGGAAACCAGATGGTGCCTGACTTTTCAGCCCTGTGGTGAGGACATGCCCTGGACAAGGGGCATCCTGCAGTCTGCTTTTCTCTCTCTGTAACCATTCTGCTTCTACGAGTCACTGCAGGGAAGGTGGACCCTACCCCACCACGCTGGACTGATGCCACTTGGGAAGGTGGGTGTAGGGGCACCCTGCACTTCCCCTGGTGCTGGGGTTGCCTCAGCAGCTGCCCACGTGTCCATAGAGCAATCAGGGTTTGGGTTCAGGGGGTGCTTTTGTGGTTGCAATCAGGGCAGTCTCATTTTAAAGCTGTGTGCAGCTCTATTGGTTTAATTTTATTTACACTTTGTTCTCATTATCTGGGCAAGTTACTGTACAGTCAAAGCCAAAAAAATAAACCAAGGAAGATAAGAGAGTGAATGAACGTTGTGGTCATTCATGTGATCCTTTCATGGCAAGGCACATGTGAAGTAGGTGAGAGGACAAATGATAAGCACAGTGAAAGCTGTGCTGGCAGCCTTGTTTCAGTCTTCTGTAGGTTGCAATCTGTGCCATACAGGGTTTTTATTTGAAATGGTATTTATGTAGGAACCAATGTTTAATAATAAAAAAATATTCATTTGTAATTATTATGACAAATTATAATTTACATATTTGCCAGACAGATGAGAAGGGCTGTTTAAAGTGTCATAAGTGATATAAAATTCTGGAGTATTCTTTATTTGTGTGCACAGTTCCAAGGACAATCAATAGGAAGAGCTGGTTTTTATAGGGGATATGTGTGTGTGTGTGTTTGTATTTGTGTGCAGCAGCATGATTAATTCTATAATGTGTCCAAAATGCTTGTAACTTAGCACAGCAAAAATAGATATATTCTCTCTCTTGTTTCCTCTCATCCTTGATGTTCACCTGGAAGACAACAAGGACACAAACCATAATTACATTAGTCCACCCAAGGGAAGCATCACCTTCAGCAAATAACTCCTAGCCTTTCTTCCAAGTTACTTCAGGAGGAGTGTTTTGTATGCTGAGGACCAGTGTGACTAAATGCTGATTTTTCATAGTCCCTTGGGGCTAAATTTCTCTCTCATTGAAGTCAATGGGAATCTTTCCACTGACGTAATTAACAGTTGGATCAGGTCTTAGTACTTTCATTAGTGATCTTTTTTTTACGTGTAAAGACATTGATGAAGTTCAGAATGAGCCTGTAAGTGATCTCAAACAAAACCTGGGATGCTTTTACAAGGTGGAAAGGATGGGGAGAGGGAGATGAAGGGCAGGATCTGTGAACAAGTCATTTTCTTGCCATGAAATGGATGGGACCATAAAGGAACTTTGAAGAGATATAATTTGCACTTGTCTGAGGGCAGTTAATTTACCTGACCTATCCTTTTGCTTTTTCAGGGAAGCCAGTGAATTTGCTATGTTCAGTCTGGTTTAAGATGTGATTCTTCCATATGTGGAATCTATTTTTCTTGGTTTTTGTTGCCTGGATGTATTCAAAGAGAACAAATTTTAATTGCAGGTTATTGTGCTTGGCCAGCTTCTCGGCTAATAAAAGTCCAGCTAATAAAAAAAAAAGCCTTGAAAATATTCAGCAAAAGGGAACTAAAGATATAATTGACTGGGCCAGTGTCAGGGCTGTCTCTCAGCTAGAGAGAAGGGATGTTTGTATAACTTGCACCTCTACCCCACACTTCTGAAACACTGCCTATAACAATGACTGACAACCTTCTGGAACTTTAATTTAATAAAGTTGCACTAAAATTCGTGGTAATGTTGTGCACCACAATCTGGCCCTGAAATGTACATGTTGCACCCAATGGTAATTTTGTAATCAGTGCCTCCATCTCATTAAGGGAGAAGCAAAAATGAAAATGACAGAAAGCAAAAGAGAAATTGAAAATTACTCATTTAAATTTAGGAAGCTTCCAGGCAGAACCAGAAGGATCAATGGAAGAAAAATTTCTAGGAAAAAAAGGAACAGAAAAAAAGGGAATGATGAAATCCAGGGATACAGGGAGGGAAAAGAGAGAAGTGAGAAGAGTTCTGGAGATGAAGTGGCAAAAGAAAAGGAGAAGCTGCTGTTTTAAAGAAATGGGAAATGTAACTTAAGGAAGCAAAGCAAAAGAGAGCAGGGAATGGGATTTTTAAAGGAGGGAATAAATGAAGAGTAAATGGATTTAGAGGGATTGTGATGAAAAAGGCAGTAAGGAAAGAAAGGTAAGCTGTGGAGAGAGAAACAAAGAGCAAAATAGTTTTATCTTCAGTGTTCAAGAATAAAAGCTGTTAAAACAGAGCACCTATTTCCCTCCACAAAACATATACTTATACATATACATATATTTATCTGCTCCTCTGCTTGAGCAGGGGAGTGGCAAGGTTTTCCATGCAGTCACAGTGAAAATCATTTCTCTAACCCTGCGGTTTATAACTCCCATTTTTGGACCTTTTAGGTCCATAGAGATACAACCCTTCCAGAGTGAATTCTGTCCTTGCTACTGTAGGCTTGGAGGTTTTTTATTCACTTTTTGGAGAAACCCTTGGAAGTAGCCCACAGATGCTCAAAGAGTCCCCAGACAGCTGCTGAAAACCTCTGGGCTGGGTGGAGGTGGCTGATGCTGCTTCTACTGCTGATTGCTCCTATAGTTCAAGCAGTAGCAACCTACATGCTGGAAAAAGTAGTCCCAGGTTTAAACCCTGGTATTAGTCCAGTCAGATGGGAAAATTATCTCAAAATTAGTGCATGTTTTGGTGAACAGGGGAGTCTTGCCACATAGATTCAGACCTGAATGTACCACATAGCAAAAATTATGATTAAGGTTAGTTCCCATCACAGAAGTAGAGAATAATATTTCAGGAAGAGTCAGAAAATCTGATTCTGTGCAGATTTTATCACATGATAACTCTGAATTATGGAAACCTATTTCTCCTTTATGTGCTGCGCAGGGAAAGATTTGTCTTGTTGGGGTTACAGTAATTTCAAAACTTTAAACAATTCAAACCACAAAACACACAGAGAGGCAAGTTTTACTCATGTTATCAATACACATTTGATTTATTTACATCTCATTATATTTTCATCAGACTGAACAGGTTTAATGGCCTGTGTGACCAGAAACCAACACAAGATCTGGATGGGACATTGAGATTTTATTTGTGTTGCTCTGACTGATGTCCTGCAGTAGCAGAAATGTTAGGACAAGAGAAAGTTTCTGCTGTGAGACTGGGGGTCTGTTCCTCTGAATGATGGTGTCTGTAGCTCTTTTTAATAAAGAAACAGCCATATTTTCATTTTAATTAAATATCTGCAGTGTGTGATGCAGTGTCAAGGGATGAGGAGGCAGGACTTGGTGAGAAAGAGGTAAAGGAAAGAATTATTTTCTTCACTCTGGAGATGATTTCTCTGCAGAGGGAAAAGAAGCCAGTACACATCAGTCTGAGTGATGAGCTGCTGCACCTGGCTTAAGGGAAACAGAAGTTCAGAACATGGATGTTACCTCTGTCCAAAAAATGCTTTTTCAGGGGATTTGTCCCCTACAGTTTGTGAGGAAAGAGAGACATGGATTGGAAAAGGACTGGTAAATGTTCAGGAGGAGGCAAATGAAAGATATTTTATGAGATGGAAAATTAAACTGGCAAGAACATCAGAGCATCTGGTGGCTGTATTTGGTGTTACTTTAACTTCCTGATAGTCTTAATTTTTTTTTTTAAATTTTTTTTTTTTTTTTTTAACTGGGGTGTGATCCAACTGAGATTAACTTAACTTTGGTTTCAAAAGGGATCTGGATAAAACCTATATGACACAGTGGAGTTGGGTTTATTTTTCACTATAGTTTCATTTTCTTTTTTCACTGAAGGGTTTCAAGCCAGGACATGTTTCAGTGGCCTAATCTCAAATGTGCACAGGAACAGTTTCTCTGTTTGCTTTGCAGGGAGGAGCTGGCTCACTTCAGGAGAAGCTCAAGAATGAACACAACCGGTTTGCTGTCAGATTTTAGTGCTGGCTGCAGCTCGTGGACAGTAATGGGGCCAGCATTGTGTAGCAAACAAGTAGATGTCAGTGACCATCCACAACTGGATAACAACACTTGGATTTCCAAGGTACTTCTACCCACACGGAAGGAGAGAGCTGCTTTTTTTTCCATTATTCTGCAACACTGCTCTGTTTAGCTGAAAATACTCTAAATACATTCCCACATCTGATACAGCTACCTAAATAAATAAGGACAGACGGTTGCTAAATTTCTGTCATAATTGCAGCAGGCACCTGTTCTTGGCCACTAAAACCGATGTTGCTAACACATTTCCACAGTGCTTAAAAATTTCCAACCAACTATCTTTTGGGAAGAAATTTTCCACATTTGGCTTCTGCTTGAGAAGAATTTTTTTTTTCTTCTAGGCTGGAGAAAAACGGTGCCAGCTGTCCTTGAGCACAGCATGAATTATAAAATTATGTCTCTGAAGTAAAAAGAACTTCTTAGGCTGTACCAAGGTGAAATAAAAAGCTTGCTCTAGACTCTTCTGAAGAGCAGAGTTTTTGCCTGGCATTACACTTGACATTGATTTACTTAGATTAATAAAAGTGCAGCAATAACTATGTTTTGATAGAGCTAAGAATGATTTATCTATAGGTGAGTGAAAAGGAAAAAAATCTTGCAGCTCACAGGAGCTGTAAATGGAGAGGTGCCAGGTAGGTCAGAGGAGTTTGCTGCTGCCCTCACAAAATGCTCTTCTTTGTTTGCAGAGAACAGGGTGTGACTGCACCTTCCACAGGAGGGAAGCCCACGTCACTCCTCCAGACTCCTTTCTTTCCCACCAGATCAGTATTTTTCTTTCAAGAGCAGGCAACTAAATGTGAAATAGGAGTGTTAATTTTCCAAAGTTACTGGCACTTGGACATTAAAAAAACCTAAGTTTACTACTCCAGTCTGTGTGGCCAATATTATATCTCTATCTACATCTATCTAATCTACATCTACATCTAGAAACCTCCATGTATCTATGTATCTATCTATGTATCTATCCATGTACACACAGATATACATCCAGACAACCACATGCACACAGAAGGGAGACACAGAGGGACTTTCAAACTACTGTTAGAAATCTGTGTCCTTAACAAAATGCTCCAAGTAATTAAAGTATCCCAGAATATACCACTCAAGACTTATTACCTATTATCAAAACTGGCATGTTGAACATTATAAAATTATTCAACCATTTGGAGCACTTGATTGGGATATGCATTTTATATGTGAAGGTATACATTTTATGTTGGTTTAGTTGCAATATACTCAAGCATGAAATGTCCTGGTCTTTCCAAGTCAAGTACAAAGACTTGAAGACTGGCTTAATAACAAGTTTGCATGTATTATATATGAATTATTATTATACAGGATAATCTAATGCATCTGTCTTTGTAAGTTTTCTGTGCCTCCCCCAGTGAAATATTTTCTTTGGTGTTTTGTTTTTGGTTTTGTTTGTTTGGGTTTTTTTTTTACATCATATTTTCTAGCACTTTGAAGGCTGTTAGAAGGTAATTTCTGTCTGTCAACAAACCAGAGGAAAAAAAAGAACTTAACAAAAACCCCTTTACCACAGCCACAACTGTATTTCCCTCTCAGCTGTAGGAATTCCCTGATTTTTCATGAGATCATAAGGAAATCGCATGCTGCTGTGTTTTAAGAAAAGTTTAAAAAAATACCCTAACAAAACAAGTAAAGACCCCAATCAGTGGTATTCTTAGCTTTCTATAATTTCATTAAACGGGTCTTTCCTCCTCAGAGTAAAAAAATGAAGCTTTTTCCTTTATGTGAAATGAGCTTTTCGCTGTCATCTGAAGTAACGGGGAGGAGGAGGAGAATGGTAGGAACGGGGGAGG
>WBNO01013571.1:101984-142657 GCA_013400575.1 Peucedramus taeniatus
CAAACCCGCACTGCCGTGCGGAGAGTTATCTCTGATATTCCCGTAAACCGGCCGGGAACTTCTCGTGACAGCCGGGGATATCCACTCTCCTTCCCGTCCCGGTGTCTTGACGTGAGTTAGATCAGTTGCTAAACTGTTGCCTAAGCAAATCAGGCGTGACACAACGGACAACTTCTTTCAGAGAACGAGTTTCCTGTTGGAAATCGATTTTCCTCCTAGTAACAGCATTTAAGAAGCTGAAAGGCGGCAGAAAATGTTTCGGGAGAGATGTGGGATGTCAGAAAGCTTAAGGTCAACTAGCGTGCACAGAGGTTGTGAACTGTAATTGCTCTTAATGCTGTTTAAGATTAACCTCAGTGGTTATCAAGGTTTATTGCATCAGCACCAGAGGAAAAGGAATTCGTATGAAGAAATCAAACCAAGACGCACAGTCAGCCATCTGCTGTTAAGCAAGGAAAAACTGAAAGTAGTCAGTCACTTTCAATATTAAAATTAAACAAGCACATCCTTAAATAATGGAAGCGCACAGCTAGGAAGCCAGTTCGGATTTTAAGATCTTGGCAGATGAGATGTAAAAGCTCATTGTAGATGAAAAGACTCATCTTCAAAACAACAAACAAAAAGCAGGGAGAGAATGAATGAGTAGAGTTGTTTGAACCTACCTGAATTGGAAGGGTACCATGAATAGTAAAAGTGTTGAGAATTCCAAAAGTAAGGCTAAAGCAATGAAGCATTAACTCAGCCCGGGAACAAGCTGTGTCGGTAGCAGTGCAGGGCTGAGAAGTGTTCAGCACCTCCAGCGGCAGTAACTGCAGAGCATGTGCGTGGACTAACAAAGTAAACAGAGATTGTATCAGAAAGGCCGCGATGGAATCACGCTCTGAGGCTTGATACTCTTATTCCTTCTGTTTCCCCAGCCTTCACAAACCCGGAGGGAATGAGATAATGCTCTGCGTGGCTTATGGACAGAGGGACAATTTGCACAAAAATTGGGACAAGGAAGGGCAACTTGTTGCATTTTTTTTTTAATAGTAAAATATAATTTTCCTATTTGTAAAAACATTTCTGAAAACAGATTTGTTCCTCAGAAACTGCAAAGCATCTACCTCGTTGGAGCGATTAGAGGGGCATTTCAGGATGATTGGGAGGGCAGTGAGCTGTCTGGGCAGGACAGCAGCAAGTTCCTACGATCAAGGACACTTCCTCTTGCTCTGGGCACCAAATCACTCCTCTTTTGCACACTAGTGACAGGTGGGTGAGAGGACCTGAAGCCACTACAACAGGATTTTGTTGGTGTTTGTGGTACACTTAGCAGTAACTACTAGAAATCCACAATTAACACAAATTCTCAGGCACATTCTTGGTTTCCTCTGGTGCTGGGGCTGACCTTAATTAAAAGTTCACCTAAACTGAAAAATAATTGAACAAACCAGCAGAGCTTGAAAATTATTAGCCCAACTAATTATTTTGGAGGCTGGAAAAACAGTTTTACTGTTACTTTAAGACTCCTGGTTAGCTTGAATTATAAAGAATTAACTTTTTTGAATGAAGCCATCACCAGCATTCAAGGACACTGAGTCAGTGAAAATAACTGAAATTTCTGCTGGCAGTGAGGGGTTCAGTGTCATCTGGAATTAGCCTGTTTAAATTAGTTGAATGGTTGAATGTTGGTAAATGGTAAATAATACTGGGAGGACTTCAGCTGGAAATTAATAGGGCCATTTCTGACTTGCTGGAAAAGAGTAACTGCTAGCTTTCTGAGATTATAGGATTAAACTGTATCAGTACTTTAAATGTGACTCATGAGCAGGGGCTTTCTGAAGAGAATTACATAAATTTCCCAAGGTCTTTCTGAATAACAAATTGTTCCAAATAATTTCCCCATCTTCAATAACTACGGGTGAAATCCTGGCCCCATTGAGGTCAACAGAAAAAGTCCTTTTGATTTTACTGGGGTCAGGAATTTCACCCTGAGACTCTGGGAAATGTTCAGCTCTTCTGTGGTGACTGGGTGAGGAAGAAATGAGGAAGACTGCAGTTGGACCTGACATTTTCCAGCAACAGGCATCTCACACTCCTCTGATTTTTGTTTGCCTCACTTAGCAATGAACAAGGTTCTATTCTCATTTGCACCAGTGTGGATTTACAGTATATTTTTAGATATCTCTGAGCAAATTCTATCTTCTTGTCAAGGCACATGACCCCAAACATTTCTTGCTGGGTTCCAGAAGTAACGTACAGGGACCTGTGCAGTTCTGGGTTGACCATGTGGAAATTTAGCTTACCCACACTGCTACCCTGAGGCAGCTGTTTGCTTACCTGCACTAAGTTAATTACAAATGACTTTCCTGTAATTATTGTGGTTCTAATCCAGAGTAGGTAACACATACTGTAATTATCCATATAGCTATTAAAAAAAACCCCATCACAACAACAACAACAACAAAAATCTACACACCAAAGATAACTGGAAAACCAACATAGTAAAATCCAATTTAGCACAAGTCACTTTATGAACCGGGGAAGTATTACAATCTGTTTTCCTGTGGATTTGCACCTTTTGTCCCTTGGACCACACACAAAAGGTGCTCAGTTTTCTTCCAGACCTCTTATCTCACCTCTGCTGGGTGAGAGATGGGCTGTGACTCGCAGGGATGTGTGCTTCGTCTAACTCACTGTATTTGGATGACTGACTGTTGAGTTTTGCCTCTTTCTCTCTCAGTGGGGCCACCAGTTTTCACAAAGCACATAGGGCCTCTCTCCCTTCAAACCTGGCTAAAAATAAATAATAAGAATGACTAAAAAGAGAAAAGTAGACAGCACTGTTGGATAGGTTTGTTTTCTTCAGAAATCTACTAGAAAAGAGGTTTTTCCATGCGTTTACATTTGCATAATTCCCCTAAAGACTCTTCAATCACAGTTTTATGTCAGCAGAAGATCCAGCCATAAATATTTAGGTATTTCAAGCCTCTTGTAGGCTTGAAATTCTTAAATATTACTTAATTCTTAAATTCTTAAACATAAGGACTGTTTCGAATTTTACAAGAGCAAAGGAATGAAAAAAACGGCTTCACATTTTTCATGAGTCAATCCCTCCAACTCAGTCTGTCCTGTGGAGCCACAGAGCATGTGGAGACTTTTGCCTTTGTGCCAGCTCTTATCATTAACTATTTTTCAGGAGTTTGTAGCCAAATCTACAACTGTGTGTAAAACTGAGTGTGATAACTTTGTGACAGATCCTGTTGTGGTTAGCAAGTTTCAGCTTCTGGTAGAGCTTATTGAGCTAAGTGTAGCTGAGATCAAGGTATGATCTGTCCATTTGAAGCTGGAATTTGTGGTGGTATAGCTGTGAAGATGTTCTCACTCTCCTTCTATGCTCTAAATAATAATAATACTTATTGTCTTTCTGATTTTTGTTCTTGTTTTCTTTCTCTTCCTATTCACTCAATTCTCATTTGCCACACACTACCAGTTTAAAACTTAACAGTGTACATACTTGTACACAATCTTTTAAATATTAAGTTTCAGAAAGACCTAGAAATTGTGTCATGTGCTGGTACTATTCTTACTTTTAAGTACTAGCTTTCACTTAACATAAAGTTGAAGGTTTTTTGAGTGTCCAAGTTCTTAACTGCTTGTCTGTTGAGAGATTGGGGTAGACTAGGAATGGGGACTCAAGCAATGTAACTACAGTATTATTCACCATATGAAATATACCTCTAAGAGATATGACTTGCCTTTCTAAAGTTGTTGAAAGACTATCAATATTATCTCTTTTTATCTTTCAGCAAAATGATGGTCCAACACTCAGGCCAGGTATCTGCATTAGAAGTCAGCGCCTCCGCAATTGTTCCCACTTTGTCCCCTGCAGGGTCACTGGGGTTTGATGATTTCACAAATTTAACCCCCCTGGTGAAGGAGGAACTGAGGTTTGCCATTCAGAACAAGCGTCAGTTCCACAGGATGTCTTCCACTTTGGACACGGTGACTGTTTCTGACGGGCCAGTTGAAACATCAATGCTGAAAACAGAGGTGGGACTCTTTAAACAGAATTTTGGTGTGAGTGATTAATTCTCTGACAAAGTTTTGCCACAAGACCAGTAGTTGTATTAACTATAGATAACCCTCTGTACCATACTTGTTTCCTCTTAAGCCAGCTGCTTGGCTCTCTGTTGAGTGCTTCAGGCAAACCCTCTGATATTTCTCGTAGTTGGATATTTTATTTTCCATTACAGACTACAGACTATGTTTTACAGTGATTAGAGCAAGTGCTAATCTGGTTTCCCTGCCCAGTGGTGGCTGAACTTGGAATAAGTCACTGCTGAAGTTCTGTTTCCCTGAGGACAGTCCAGCAGAACCATGGGGTTAAGACATGGACCCGCTGTGTCCACACTATGTTTTTGCTTAAAGATGGCACCATCCATGAAAATCATTGCTCTTTGAAAGTGGAGAAATAGCTTTGGTTAAGGAAAGAGTTACACCTTGGTCTAAGCCTCCACAGGAAACAGAAGGAAGCGTGTTAATATTCCCTTTTTGGTGCTGCCTTTAATTGGCTCACTTCTCCCTGCCTCACTCATGACACATCCTCCATTCTGCTCCCTGTGCCCTTCCTCCTTTTCCTCCCTGGGAAATGGAGAAGAGAAAGAGGTGTGGGATCCTGGGGAGACATTCAGTAAGTTTTTTGAGTACCACTGATTTTAAATGAGCCCTCATATAGATTACATACAACCCCTCTCCAGTCAGATTTTTATTGACAATTCTAATGAAGTTCCTACCCTTCTACTGCATGGCAAACAAGGCCAGAATCACATTTTTGTGTAACTCATGATGTGAGCACTGACAGCACTCCCCATGCTGATTTTAAAAATCCAGAAGTTATCAAAATACAGCTCTCCTGTTTACAACATCTTATGGATTGTGTGTATCTGTTTTTGTGGGACAGTTTTCTCCTGAAGAGGATGAAAGAAAAAAGAGAAGAAGGGAAAGGAATAAAATTGCTGCAGCAAAGTGCCGAAACAAAAAGAAGGAAAAAACAGAATGTTTGCAAAAAGTAAGTGACTGCATAGAATTGTTCTTAATTTGTCATCCTGCCAGGATCCAAACAGATAGCACAGGGTACTGTCATAGTAGGAAATCAGAAAGATGGCCCCCAAAACTCTGTAAACCCATAAAAACATTAGTTATGAAAAATAAACATGCCATATATTAAATCCAAACCTGGTTGAAACTGGCCTAAAGTGAAATCATGGTAGGAATGAAAAGAGATTACTGTTTCAGTGACCAATCTTGTCTGTGGGGATAATGTTAATTTGAATGTGTACACTGAACACAAAAAGAAGTAAAATCACCTTTTTAAAAATACTCACTGTGTAGAGCCTGCAAGCACCTACAAGTAATTTCTGACTTTTTTATGATCAGTGGTGTGGTAGCTTGAATTCTTTGTCCTAGAAGCCTGGTAACATCTTCACCTCTGGTGCTGTGATATAAAACTGTATTTCAGCAGCACCAGCCCTGTATCTAGGTATACAGGCCTGTATATTCCCATATCTAGGGGCAGGGAAAAAAAACTATGTTTGTACTTTCATAGCTTAACATGGGTTTATAGATATGTGTGACCTGATGTTCCAGGGAGTTAAGAAGCAGCGTAGATAATTTTGGGTCAATTTTTGACCCCAAAAGCTCAGAATAATTTTGCAGAAGACAGCAATAATGCTTTGGGTGTCTGTCACCATAAGTGAATACAAGTTTGAATTTCGCTTTTCAACTTCCACTGCGTTCTCTAGAGGCCAAAGGAGGTAACTCTCAATCTGGTTTTCAGGCCATTACTGATTGGGGAATGTACAGTTTCATCACGACAGCACACTTAAGTACATGGGATTCCTTTCTCTGCCAGCCGTACCCTTTCCCACCCATAAAAGACAACAACTATAAGAAAAAAGCAGTGAGTTACTATTTGAACTTCTCAGTGTAAAATTATGTCTGTCCTTTGTGCTAGGAATCAGAGAAGCTGGAAACAATCAATGCAGAGTTGAAAGCCCAGATCGAGGAGCTGAAGAACGAGAAGCAGCATTTGATATACATGCTAAATCTGCACAGGCCCACGTGTATAGTCCGGGCACAGAACGGAAGGACGCCTGAAGATGAAAGAAATCTTTTTATTCAACAGATCAAAGAAGGCACATTACAAGGTTAAGTGATATGGCAAACGTGGAAATATTGGAAATGTTTTTAACAGCTACCAGAATCCATGGGGGACTCTGACATAATGTGTAGGATTCTATTAGTCAAGAGCCTTTAGGAAGGGCAGATTGCTTTCATGAGTGGAAAGAATCATTTTGGCCTGACAGCAATTCTTGCCCTTGGAAGATCTGGTCTGAATCAAATTGAAGGGCCTTCTGCCTCAAATGTAGGGTTTGCACCGGTCATACTTGCTGTTCCTACGAGCTACAGACAACAGCTTCTGAAGTTTTAGCTCTGCTAGTATACAGTATCTGCACTCACGAGGTTTGTGCTAGAACACTATGACTTCCAGCGATGCACGTGCTGCAGACAGCTGTGCTGGATGGACACTGCTCTTCCTTGTTGCTGGTAGGGAAAGAAGACTGAGTATTTTTGAATTTCTAGGAGGATGGTTTCTGGCAGAATGTACTGATGTGTAATGTTGCATTCTAACCTAACACACACAAACAAAAAAAAAACCCCTGGTAGTTCCAACCAAGCTTTGTCATTTTTTTCACAGCACTCATGTGGGTTTTTTTGTGACTCATCTCAGTGACTGAATTTGAAGGGTCTAGTAAGTGTGACAAAGAAATGTTTTTTGCAAAACATCTATGCAGCCTAGCTTGTATTTTATGAGCTATCACCCCAGATACTACCCCTTGGGGACTACAATTTTTTGTTGAATTGCTGAAGAGCAGCTTGTACCATCACTTACTGACTTGGTGAATTGGACCCACTGAATTGGAAAGAGGAAACTAACTCTGCAGGGGTATTGACAGAGGTTTTGCTCAAGTAAAGAACTGTAGGAGTGAATCCCAGACTCCTGAACCTTGAAAAAAATAAATATTTTTTTAAATTCATCTAGGATCTAATCCTACAAGCCTTAATTCATGCTATTACCCCTCAGTCACAGAAGAGGTTCCATGGATTTCAGTGGGTCTGCTCATGCAGATAGCTCTTACAGGCATAAGAGCTTGGCAAAGATTTTTCCATCCTGGTCAGGATTATTTCCTTTTGCCAGGTGACTCAGAAGGAAAAATTATGATTGTAGCTACTTTTGTTTTACATTTGAGTGGCAGCTACAGTCAATCAAAAGTGTTACTTAGAATCCAAAGGAGGCAAGAGTTTTGATGTAGTGAAGAATTGTTTAATTTTTTATTAAATACTAACCTTGGATGTTTTTGAACTGGTAGAAAAGCCGCTGGACAAAACAGTTGGAGCTATGAGTGTTGAAATTCTGATGTTTCTGTGAAATTCTCAGATTGTTTATTTCTATAAAATATACCCTTACAGTTTTTTTTTGTAAAAGAAAATATTATCCTTATTTATCACTAATATCATAATGAGTAGAGCTAATAAATACTGTGAGCAAGATAAAACTGAAAACACAAGTGTTGCGCTGTCTTTTTGCTTTATCTCTTGGTGTTTAATATTATATATTCCTAAACTTCACCAGTTGTACTTGAGACACCACTACTAAAAACACTTATCCTTCATCTTTTTTGAAGATGAGGCACTGAGTGTCTTGAATGATTGGGTGCAGATATTGTAATTTCCAAGATTCTCTGTCTGTATCAGTGGTGTCTGACTGTTCAATGTCACAATTTAAACAAAGCAGAATACAAGTGGAGCTTACAGTGCATAATATTTTACACCAGTTCTGCAGTGTTGAAATTGTGTGTTTGTTCTAAA
Source organism: Peucedramus taeniatus (assembly GCA_013400575.1). Taxonomy (NCBI): domain Eukaryota; kingdom Metazoa; phylum Chordata; class Aves; order Passeriformes; family Fringillidae; genus Peucedramus; species Peucedramus taeniatus. The sequence goes on from WBNO01013571.1 coordinate 109,896, forward strand.
GGCTAAACTTGAAGATACCTCAGCCATGAGCTTCTTACCCTGCGAGTCTCGCATGAGTCCATCACATTTTGTACCTGGTCCTCATATGATTGTTATATTCTGCAACAGAACTACTTAGTACCATTTCCTAAGATCTGGATATATTGTAATGTCCTATATCACGTGTTAAAGGTATGTACTTCATGTATCTGAAAAGTGAATGTATTACAAAGATGACATTCTTGGTCCAATTCTGTCTTAAGAATCCATGATCTTTCTGTATATTGGAAGGAGGTTCTATTGACTTCAGTGAGAGTTTTTCATGTCCTGTAAGCAGAGGTTGGAGCCTCTGAGGCAACTTCTCTGGTTTAAAGGGCAAGATCTTCATGTAATTGGGCCATCTGTTTACCATGCAAGAGCTATATATGGAGTGTGTACAATAAACTTGTCAAACAATGTTCATTATTTGACTTCTGTAATGTGGAAATACAAAACCAAGGCATCGCCCCGGTATCGTACACCTTGGCTTTGCTTTTTCCCTCTCAAATACCAGCAGGCAGGGTTGTTTTGTCTCATAATTGGTTATAAAGTGTTACCACAGAGACTATAATGACAGAATTCATGTGTATCCCTTAGGGAATTTGTATGGTTGCTTTTAACCATATCACCAGTGACGCAGGCGTCATGCTTTTGTGGCTTGATCTTATTTACTTGGCATGCCAAATGTTAATATGGGGCCACTACTATTGTCAGAAGATAATCTAGTTTTATTTCTTTACATGTGCAGTCATAGCTGCCCTGTATTGCTTTTGTATGTGTGTGTGTGTGTGTGTGCTCCTGCACACTGCTCTGGAAATTATAGTACTCAGGGTCACTTGACTGTGCCCAGGAAAAGAGTGTTTAAACAGCTACACAGTATGTTGGATGAGTTTTCTCAAAGTATACTTTATTCAGGAGAACCCTTAAAATGCATTAAAAAGCAGTTTGTTTTCTATTCTCAAGTTTGTTTTGATACTTTAATAAAAAAGGATTAATATATATTTATTCACGTGTCATTTAATTCAGTCTACGTGTCAAGGTCCAAGAGCAACTTCATTCTTCTAAAACAACACTGAGATATTAAAAAGCAAACACTCTTTACAGGTTTGCAACAATGAGCATCTTATAAAGTGAAGCTGGTACTGTTCTCTGCTTGTCAAGGTATAAACAAAATATTGTTATTCCAAGGTTGATTGTGAATTCCAGGCTAACTTCTTATTCGTGGCCTAGAGCTTAGATTAGAGGACTGGAAAATGCAACTCCTGAGCCTTCCTAACCTTGCAACCAACCAGCTGATAGTTATTTCAACTTTCTGATTCCCTAATGAGTTTAATGCTTTTGCTACTGTGAAGCCTTAATATTTCTAGATTACTTTCTATAATTACATGGAAGATACTAGGGAAGTATGGCATGATTAGGGCTTTGTTTTTTTTCTCTGTGTCTGTGTATTGGTGTGTCTGGGGAGAAACATGAGGAAAGATGAACAAAATGTTCCCTCCTGCTTTTCCAAAACTGAGTATCTCCACACCCAGACAGAAGTCCCTGTGTTTTGACAGCCGGTGATGTGGACAAAAACTTTTGGCTTCAATCCATTGCAAGCAATCATAACTTGTAACACAGAGGCCAGATAGAAGGCCAGGAGCTCCAGGGATCAGGAAATCCATTGCTCTATTGCAAAATCCAGTTAAAAATATCATCTGGAAGGAAGAGCTACTCTGAGCTTGGCAATGTTGAATGTTTACTTTCCTTATTGGTCCATCTATTCACAGTTGTGCAGTGCCCATAAGTATATTCACCCTTTTATGCATTCTCCTATTGCTGCTATCAAACTCTGCTCTTGAATACCCAGTTCAACACTAAACTGGCTAACTTAAAAATCATCTGCCTGGCCTGGTTTAGAAAACCTTATCAACAAAATTAGGGCTACTATTTCCTGAACTGCTATTTTATAATTTTTTTTAAATGGTATGAGTTGAAAGCATGAAGCCACCATTGGTGTCTGACATATTCCTAATAGCATAGCTGGTATTCCTTGAGCAATTATATGCTACACCTTCTCCTCAGGTCTTGTTCTAGATGCTAAATATCTCTTTACATGCCCACATAGACCTCAAAGCATGCTGGGCTTTACAGTGTACTTTGGCAAGGAGCATCTATTTATTTTCTAGCTCTTTCCCTGATAAAAATGAATAAATAGCAATATTAAAGGTATGTAGAGACAATGACTTATACAAGGCTGGAAATGTTTAATGAAACCGAATGACAACAAATTTAAACTTACAATAACTTTTCTACCCGGGCCCATTAGAATTTGAAGTTATTGATTAAAGGGGTAGCTTTGCTAAAGAAACTGGATGATTTATGAGTAATGAAAATAAAAGCATTCAACTGTTTGTCACTAGCAAAAGAGTTTTGAAAATAAAATCTACTTCGTCTTAGGAAATTCTCAAATCCAGGATGATGACTGTATCTCACATCCATTTTCCTTGGTGGTTTTGGTTTCCCTGCCTCCTCCCTCCAGCCCAGTTCTGGTCTAGGTGCTGGTCTCACTCGCGCCGGCCATTGCCAGGTTTCCATGTTTGCCCAGTGCCCCCAGCTGGAGACCTTGAGAATCATCCCGGGATTAAATGTGCAATAATATTAATTAACATAATTACTTTCTAACGGTTTCCATTAGTTTGTAATTACACCAATAGAATATTTTCATTTCTACAATAGACACCATTCCTTTTTAAGTGTAGTTAAGATAATGAGTGACAATAATTTTTAAGAATCCTGTTGTTTAAAATTCATTTCCTTAAGGACACTCTGAGTCAGAACTGCTGACTCTAGGGATAAAAATAGTTATTTGCTAACTTTCAGTGCTATTAGATCTTCAAAGCCATTACAGTTAAAAAGAGAATACACTGGAATTTATTCTTAATACAGGATCAGTTCTGGCTGCAAATATTTACTATTGCTGACAGTGATCCATTTAACCAAAAAAAAAACCCCAACCTAATGATTTTCAGACTCCAGTGCAAGTGTACTAGAGCTGACACTCACAAAAAATTATTAGATCTATGAAGTGAATAAATAGAAAATGAAAACAAACTGAGAGAGTCAAAGCTGGAATACTTCTCCTCCTTTGAGAATTTAGCATCTTTATATTTGTAGACTCCACCAAAATAATTGGTGCACGACCATGCCCGCTTGGTGGGAATGCCCACGCAGCAAACGGCACTGAGGAATAGCAATATTTTCTATCAGCGAGCTGAGAGCTGGGAACATCTCAACGATGACAGCAAGAATCCCAGCTCAGGCTGATTGATGCCAGCGGGAGGATGAGCTCTCCGTGCAGCCGGAGCTCGGGCCGCTGCCGGCATCTGAGGTGGCTCATCCGGAGCCAGCTGGGCTCTCCTTCTGTTGCCCAGGTTAGCACAGCACGTAGCCTCCAGCATTCCAGCTGAGCAGCCCCACCAGCTCGCTCCAAGAGCCCTCCCAGCCCAGCTCTCTTCCTACAGCTCTGATCAAAAGCAGCTGTCTAAGGAAGAATAAGAACAGGGCGAGTATGCTTCCCCTGGGTGCTTTCCCACACCAGCTATTTTCAGCTGGTGAGTCACACGAGCTTTCCATTAATTCCTTAGGTAGTACCCTTCCACAGATCTTTCTGTCAAATACTTTGACCAGTTTCTCATCCACAGTACCAGCATCTGCAGTAACTTCTGGAAGAAAGTTCCATAGGACTATCACCACTTAGAAGAAGAAAACTTCTTGTTTGACCCTGTTCCCAGTAACTCTGCTTGTCCTAGCCTAAGCAGTCTTTTTTTTTTTTTTTTNCCTATTTAGATCCATGATTATTCCTCTTACACAGCCTTTTCTGGGAAAATTGTGGCTTTTCCTAAGACAAAAGAAACCCTTTCCCTAACCATTTCCTCACCCTTTAACATAAAAGAACTGTAACTACATGCAGTATTCACGTTGTGGTCAAGCCATGGATTGATACAGAAGGATCTTGATGTTCACTGTCCCTTTACTAAGAACTCCAGAAATTAGTTTTGCAGTTTTGATGACTGCCCAGCATTAAGTCCCACACAATGCAACAATTTGTCATAATCTCAAGATCTCCTTCCTGAGGAGCAATGATAAACTCAAGCCCAACTCTTCATATATGATTCTAGGACTGATTTTTCCCGTATACACCATCTCGTGTTTACTTATATTGAATTTTATCTGCCATTTTAATTTCCAAAATGTAAATATAAAGTCTTCCTTCCAGTCTTCTGAAACTGCTTTTATCCTGTCTCTCCTGAGTAAAGTTGCACCATCATCAACCTTCTTGCTGCTTTACTCATGCTCTTACAGATCATTATGAAAGTGTTGAGCTGTGCAGGTCCCAGTAAAGTTTCCTGAGGAACATCACTGGATGACCTGCCCCTCATGGGAGAGTTCATAGCTTACTTTTACTCTCTTTTTTACCTCTTAATCACATATCTGCATTTTCTCTATTCATAACTATTCCATTTCTTGAAATAAATATTTATTGAGTGAATTTACTGAAACCTCTTTAAAGGTGTCATAAAATGCACCTATTGAATCTCCCTGATCCACGTATCTGCCAGCTCTTTCCAAGAACTCCAGATGTGCCTGTAAGCCTGAATTAAATTTTATAAAACCCATTCTGACTCTCTTCAAGTGTTTGTCTAGGTACCTACTAATTGATAGTTCCATTATCTTAATTCCCATTAACTTGCCTGTTCTGATTACAGGGCTATAGTTCCTTAGATTCCCCTGGAACCTTTCATAACGTTTGGTGGCATATTTGCCATACTCCAGTCCTCAGATACCAACAAAGATTAAGCCAGAGTGCCAGTGAGATTGCTATGCATTATTTTTAGTATTTCAGCAATTTTCTTTTCCCATTTTGTTTGACCCTTTTGCTGAAAACTCATTTGGTTAGTGCTGACTCTTCTCAAAAACTCAACCTACAGTCACTTCAGTGTCAGACAGATCCTCTGCTTGTGTTCTTCACTTTGCTCTGTCCTGGAGAGGGTTCTGGCTGGGGAATGATCTCTATTTCTTCAACTTCTCAGCCCTCTGAGTTCCCTTTGTACACTGATCATCAGTTCTCACTAGACTTTCTAACAGATTAATTATTACTAATACATCTGAAGAGTGATTTAGTGTTGTTTTCAGTCCTTTTAGCCATTCTATTCCCCCAGCTTCCTTCTGACAGGCTTCTGACCTAAGTGCCATCTCCTGAATGTCCCCTGCAATGGGTCCTCAATCACATTTGGAGCTTTTAGAGTCTGTCAGCCACTCCAAGGTTTTCTGTGGCGTTAAAGAGTCATTACACATCTAATTATCAGATTTTAATTCCTGCCATGCTGTGTGACTTAAATACACAAACTACCCAATGCCTCAATTCCTCCATCTGAAAGACAAGGATAATAACCAATACCATTCTTTCTGCACTTTCTTCACCCCAAGGAAAATAAAATTCCTTACTTTCAAAGGCTGGGTCTTTTGAACAAGCCTTATGAAATTCACAAATTGTTTTGAGTCACTTGAAAGCTCCTGAACAGAAGAGTCAATTTTATTGCCATGTGATTATTACTTACAGTCAAGTGAAACCATCCAAAACACCAGAAATTAATGGTACTCCTCTCAACCCCAGGAAAACTTACAGTGGTTTGGGGTATTCTTGGGTGGGCGNTGGCTGGTTGCTTTCTTTTATTATTCTTTTTTGTTCAATTGTTTGTTTGAGTTTGGGAATTTAGGTGGAGAGGTTTTTGTTGTTGATGTGTTTTACACTTTCTATCTTTAACAGCAATATCGACACCACAAGTGTAAACAATCTGTGAATCAAATATGCATTAAAAGATAAAAGAATCCTCTGTATAATACAAATAGAACATCAGTTACCCAGATTACAGTACAGTTACAGGCTATTTTGTGACCTAAGTGGAAAATGTATATTTGGCCAATTTTCCTGCTTCCAAAGGCAGGAATGCCCAGTGTAGAACTGAAAGAGTTCAGTCAGAGCTCTCCTGGACACCCAGAAGACACTTTTATGTGAGGGAAGAGCATATGTGCCTTGGATGCTGTTATCCAAACCACTGCCACGGTCCAAACTCTCCATCCATTTACAATTGCTTGGCTGAGAGGTGAGATGAGAACAGGAATTAGCTGGGAACAAGTAAATGTACAATAATCCCTCTGCTGAATGAAGTCCTGCTAACCTTTCATTGGCTAAAACCAGGGATCCTTTCTCACCTGGCTTGGAGAAGCACAGCCCTCTGTTTCTGGCATGGTGAGAACTTCCCCTTTTATTTTAGTCTACTATAACCATCGAAGCTGGATCACACAGGGCTTGTAACTCCCACATTTGCAGCTGTCTTGGTTTGAAAGACAGGTACCTGCCAGCAAAAGCTGGAATCTCCCTTTGAATAGAGAATGTGAACCCCCTCCCTCAGACGATTATAATTTTGCAATTGGAGGCTCTCAGGCAAAGATTTGGGAGTGGGAATAACAGTTCTTTACTAGGAATATTAGACAAAGCAAAGACAAATACAAATGCAATAGCACTAAGAGACAAGCAAAAACAAAGAAACAACAAAACCTCAGAAAATGCCCTGACAGAGGCAGGGATGTGACCTGACACCCTGGATATCAGGGTGGTGAAAGCAGTCCAGATGAAATCCTCCTTGAGCAGTAAATGCAGTTCTATGAAGTGAAATAGTCCTGTAGGAAAGTCCGATGGTGACGAAAATGAGTTCAGTCTTCCTCTGGAGAGAAATCCAGTAGAGAGAGAGAAAACAAGCAGGGTCCCCTGGTACTCCAGTCCTTTCGGAGCGGTGTCCCCGGACCAACACTGCCCTTCAGTGCTGTTCCACCCGGAGAAACCTGCTGCCTCCTTTGTTTAAGTCAAGTATCCATAAAGTACCCAGCAATTGGTTACCTAGCAAACCACCAGGAAAAAATTCCACAAACACAAAAGAAACAGATCCAACCCCCAACAGCAGCTAACCCACATGGGTTTATCACACATTCTCCAAGCCCCACATCTGATGATGTGAGATCCTCATTCCTCATGACTGTAGAAGAAGACTTAGAAAAATTACTTGTGTGTACTAATTTCAGAAACCAATAGAAAATAGAATAAATGTAGTGTATTAGAATGTTCACGTTTCATGTTTAGAATCAAATGTTCTGCTTTGTTTGTTTGTGCATGGGTGTGTGTTGGGTGCCTTTGTTTGAATGTCTGAGCTTGGCCACACCACATTCCCCTGTAGAAGTAAAACTATGGAGGAAAGGGTGGTTAGAGAAACCAGTTAGCTGTGCTAATTCTGAAGGGTTTACCAATATTGGGTTCAAAGAAAGAAATCCTTAAAATTACTAACAAAAGGAAGGAGAGATTTATTTTTTAAAATTTACCCACCTTTCAAGTAATACCATGCTTCTCTGCATCTAGCAAAAAACCCCAAGAAGCACTCTGTTTGTTTGTTATTACTTTTATCTGAGTTTCTTCACAGCATTTTTCCCCTCCTGCCCTCTTGCACTGACACTTCCCGTCTTTCTAGGAGTCGATACTCAAATCAACAAAATGTTACAAAGCTGGTTTATGGCACACAGCAAAATAGTTCCCTTAAAGAGAAGGAAAACTATTCTATAGGAAGCTAAAGCAGATATTAAATTGCACAAACACTTATTCAAAAGGAGGAAATGCTACCAAAACCTGGCCACACAAACCTAGTACAATGTCCACAGACAGCAATGACTGCATCAGAAAAGAAGGACACAGAACATAGACAGAGGACCATTTTCTACCTCTTCCTAAAAATATAGTGCCATCATTTAAAGCCACTTAGAGATTGGTGGGGTTTTTTTTCCAGGCACTTTAAGATGCATTTCATTGTTTCATTATCCAAATTGCTTGCACAGTCCCCCACCAGCATTCACAATTGTTGTTTAACAATTTCCTAAAGCACAGGAAAGGTCATTCTGGACACTACTTGCTCAGAAACAGCAATGCAAATACAGGAAATGGATTCCTTCTGAAAGGCAACCTGCCACAAGCAAAAGCAGAAAAAAAAAATTAAAATTAAATTCTTTCACAATTGACCTCTTCACTCTAAATATTCACAGACACTGAATGCACTGAAGGATCTTATTCTCCTTGCCAAGCCTCTAGTTCTGCTGCTCAAAGACATTTAATCAGTGTTGTAGCTGCTGAGAGTCTATCCAGTTATGTCTGGCTTTCCAGACTGCTCCTTAAGTAGTAAAGCATTAATGTACTCCTCCTGTGCACGCAAATGAAAGAAGGATATGAATGCAGGGGCTGGACAAGACATATGCTAAAAAAAAAACCCTGCCAGAGTTGATACAGAACCTTGAGTTTTAAAGAGAGATTTTGACACCCACAGCCCCCAGACTAGCATGTGCCATCCATGTAGTGTGGAAAAACCATTGGAGTGTGAATTGTTTAAGCAAGCCCTAAATAAACACACAGCTCCCACGGCACAGCTCCGTGCCCCTCCCAGGAAGTGCTCATGGCCAGGCTGGCCAAGTCCTTCAGCAGCCTGGTCCAGTGGAAGGCATCTCTGTCCATGGCAGGGGGACTGGAACTAGGTGGTCTCAAATGTCCTTCCAACCCAAACCATTCCATGCCTTCATGAAATGTGTGTGTGGTCAAAATAAAAGCCAAGTTAGATGCTGATGGTCAGGTAGGCAGGCAGATTCCCTCAGAGCACATTGCTACAGCTACAGGTGTGTGCAACCACACAGAAGGAAAATGCAAGTGATAAATCCTGATGTTTGTGCATGGGCAGAAACAGAACAGAAATTTGGGGTTAGGCAGCAGAGAGTTGGAATTATGGCTTTAATCCTTTTGGGGATTGAAGTGCCACTAAGGTGCTTTAGTGCTCGGACTAAAATTCAAGCACTAAAGTGTATTTCTAAGTATGGATAAGTGTATGCATTAGTAAGGGAACAGAAGTTAATGCCCAGTTTCCTTTAAAATGAATTCTGTGTAAAACACTTGGTTAATGTTTTTACATCACCCTAGTAACATGATCAACATTACCATAGAAGCATCTTATATGGAAAGATAGATCACGCTAACCTCATGAAAAGGTAATTCTACTTCCATGACTCATGGCCATAAATCCACACTTGTGGAGTGAAATGGACAGACACCAACCATCCTGAGCTCCCAATGATGTCAGGTTAGTTGGCTATTCAGTATATGTAAATTTGGAAAAAAAAAACCAACCAAAATTAAAACAAACCCACAGTACATGTCATACTGAAATTTATAACCTTCTGAAGTTCAGCCTGTTCTGAGCAATTAACACAAAATTACTGCCAGAGCTGTGATATATTAGAATAAATAACTCTTTAAAGAGATACAGATGTTAAATGTGTATGTACTTTGGAGAGTCATGTTAACATTTAAAAATAACCTCAGTGATTATTGGTGTGTTTAGATTTTATAAGATCTAGGGCTGGCAGAGGTCTCTGTGGTTCTTGTTCCGTACCACACCACATGTGTGATCTGGATTAAATTTCAGAGGGAGGTCTCTTTTTGTCCCTTCCAGACTTCTACTTAGCAAGAGTGCAGCGAGCTAAATTCAGAAGCAGGGTAGGAATATGCATCTCCAAAAACTGCATGGGTCACATTTAACAGTGACTAAATAGTGGTGCAGTCTACAGTGATGGTGTCAAAGAAATGTAAATCATCGACTTCAGTGGTTATTCCTCAGAGTATGTAAGATGAGAATCAACCTAAGACAGCAAACTGTTCACAGATAGGTGCTGAGCAGAGTGACCTGCACAAATTCAACACATATAGGCTTACAAAATTAATACATTATTATCTGCCTGATGACAAAGAGCAATGATATCCATGGCAATAGCAACCTCAATAGCAAGCATTGTGACAGTGGCCTGGAAGTTTTCCCTTTAAAACTCTCTATTATACATATATATATATATATATATACCCTCCTAGGCAGGTAAACTACAGTTTGAAGCTGAAAAACAAATTCTGTCTCATCCCAACAATGCCACAAAAACTGTTCTGGCAGAGAAAGATGAAGTCCAAGAGGGAAATAAAACATTTCTTTTGCATTCTGTCTTTCTGGATAAGCAGAACTTGGAAGTATTACAGTAAAGGGTAAAAGAAATTAGAAAACTACAGTTTTCTCTCTCTGGGTCTTTTTAAGCCCTAGCTTTATGGTAGCCTACCCTCCTGCTCTGGGCCCCTACTTCCCTACTCCAAACACAAACCACCCACACATCTATTTACCAATTCTCTTTCCTGCAGCTCCCAAGACTCTCAGCTCAGCCTAGTGTGTAGCCAGCTCCTCCAAACTCAGTCACGTTTCCCAGTGGTGCTGCTCTGAGCACATGCTCCACAGGTTCTGCAGAAAGGCTGAGTTCATGGCTACCAGCAATTATTTCAAAAGCACCTAATGTCTAGCCTGTGGTGCCATGGATAACTAACAGAAGAGTTTAAGATTTAACAGTTGTCCCCAAAAACCAGGTTATCCTCCTTCACTTCTTCCTCTTAAGCATCTCCAGTACACTTGTTTGCATGCTTGCTGAGGGCTGAATTAGCTGCAGTCATTGCATTTTGCCACATGTTCCTCTTTTAGGAATAATTTACACATAATGAGAAACTCACACCATGATATAAGTCATTGTTAAGCCTGTCTCAGTCTTCATTGTACTAAACACTGCCTAGAAACCACACATAAATTTGTTGCTTTCTTATGCCACCAAACAGCAGGCAAATACAAAGTAATGGGCCATTCTTTGAAGTGCTAAAATCCAGTCTAGAAAAAAATAGACACGGTACAAAGACTTGCTTCTATTCCCAATTTATGAGTGAGGACCAAATGAGTTTGATCACAAGGTAGTTTTCCCATTTTAAATGGACAGGAGGCCCAGCCCATGAGGCTTGTTGGGAGATCTATAATACTCCACACATTCTCATTCAGTAGAACATTTCGTAACTAAGAGTGATAACTGTTTTGTTTTAAATAAGAAAAAAAAAAAAAGGCTCTTAAAAAAAAATAATTAACAAAAGAGTCTGTTTCAAACTTCTGGCACCAAAAACCTATTGCTATTGTTTCACAGTACCAGTTTGAGTTTTCAGTAAACTCTAACTGCCACATAACTGTTCCCACTGGACAAGGGTGAACAAACCCCTGTAATGCAAGGCTTCACCAGGAGCAAGTAGCCCATTGAGCTCTAACTCATCTTCTTAAGCCTTGGAAGTATTACCTCATCTTTCATCAACCTGTTAAGAGACAGACCAAAGCAAAGTTATGCCCTTCAGCCTTCAAAAAAAAATCTAATCAATCTGGGCTCTAGTTGGAGCATCTGTGGTTTAGTTTATCCCCAAGAAGACTGTGTCATTTTCTTGCTAGTGTGTATCTGAATCTTTTTCTTCACTGTAGGTTTGTAGATGGTTACACACAGCTAGAGAGCCCAAATCATAGATTTTGATCAGTAAACAGTTGGTTCATAGAATCAAAGAATGGTTTGGATTGGAAGGGACCTTAAAGATTATCTAGTTCCAGCCCCCATGCCCTGGGCAGGAGCACTTCCCACTAGACCAGGCTGCTCAGAGCCCCATCCAGCCTGGCCTTGAACACTTCCAGGAATGGAAGTGGGCAACCTGTTACAGCACCTCAACACCCTCACAGTAAAGAATTTCTTCCTAATAACTGATCTGATGCCATCTTCTCTCATGGAGTCATAGAATCATCAAGGTTGGAAGAGACCTTCCGGGTCATCCAGTCTGCCCAGCACCACCACTGAAACCATTAAATCACATCAGCCAGTGCCAGATCCAGACACCTCATGAACACCTCCATGTATGGTGACTCCACTACCTCCCTGGACAACATATTCCAGTGCCTGACCACCCTAACAGTGAAGTTTTTTTCTAATATTTACCCGGAATATCCCTGGTTTTAAGTTTAGGTCCATTCCCTCTTGTTCTCTCAGTGCAGGTACAGCAAAGGAAACCAATCCCCACCTCACAACATCCTCCTTTATTGAACAGGGTACTCGAGGTTAAAGCCATTGCTGCCTGTCCTATCACTACCTGCTCCAGCACAATGTCCCTCTCCAGCTGTCTTGTAGCCCCTCTCTAGATACTGGGATGTGAGAGCCAGAATCTTCTCTTCTCTGGGCTGAACAGCCCCAACCTTCTCTGCCTGTCTGCATTGCAGAGGATCCCAGGCTTGTCAGGCACAATTTGCCTTCAGTGAAGCCCTGCTGGATGTTGCAATTCACCTTATTTTCCATGTGCTTTAGCACAGCTTCCAGGAGGATCTGCTCATGATCTTGTCAGGCACAGAGGTCAGGCAGACTGGCCTGTAGCTCCCTGGATCTTCCCTTTTTTTAATTTGGGTTATGTTTCCCCTTTTCCAGCCAGTGGGAATTTGTTTGGACTGCCACAATTTCTCAAGTATGATGGATAGTGCTTAACCACTTCCTTCAGGATGTGCAGATGCATCTCTTCAGCTCCCATGGACTTGTGCATTATCAGGTTCCTTAGATGGTCTTGAACCAGAACTTCTCCTAGAGAAGGCAGTTCCTCATTCTCTCAGTCCCTGAAAACCTGGATTTGTTTTCCATAAAAAGCTCAGAGGTGGACATTTCTTCATAAAGAGAGGCAAGAGGATTCTCTTTGATTCTACTGTTGTGAATTTCCATTTACCTAATACAGCAAAACAGAAAGCATTATTTTACCAGAATAAAAAACAAGACAAATGATGGCAAATATCCCCTGCAGAAATACTAATTAGATTGAAAGATTCAAGAATCTGAAGTTTGGCTCTGGGGTTTATATCCTACAATCCTGAGCTGGTAAAGATGGGAAATTGTGCCAAAAAGTTGTCAGACCATTTAAGGCAGAGGAAAATATATTCATCTGTTTTTTTAATAGGAACAGACATAAACAGTAACATAATCTACAGACAGAAATATAAAAGTATTGAAAGAGAAAAATTATTACAGGCCCCCCCTCAGAAATTACCATTCCCAGAAGATTATTCTGAGACACTTCCCTGAAATACCCTCACTTCTGATAAATCATGGATCAGAATACTCAGTCTGTGGAAGGAGACAGTTTCTTGCATCTGCTTTGATGTTTTTAAGGAAAACAGTCACCATCCACAGGAACAAAGGGAAAGGAAGTATTAGGGACTGTGGATAATTAGAGGGACAGAACATAATGTGGAATCACTTCTTTACATAGGCAACATGAATGATGAAGGTTTGTGCCCCTAGTAAGACAGATTTCATAAATGACACTGGTGCCTGATTTCAAGAGATACAACAACAGGCAAAATTCAGTTCTTGCAATATGGTCTTCCACTGATCCTCTCACAGGTGGCTTGGTTCTTGTACATAATTTGGTCACCCAAACCCAGAAATGCCTAGTTCTTACAGAGACCTTTTAACTCACATGTGTGCATAGCGCTTCCACTGCTTCAACACAAGCTGGGAGCATGCAATGAGCAGCACAACACTGAGTCACAAAGCTGGGGGCTGTTTCATTTCTAGTAAGGATAATGAGAAATAAGATAGAACCCAAACGTAGGGTTTCTGTCACAGTCTCCTTCTATGAAATGTGGTGTTTCCAGCATGTGTTTCTCAATCAAACCATTGGCAGATCAGCTTGTGTGAACAGCTCAAGGACGGTAACCAGATACTCGCTGCTTGCATAGTAGGCAGCACCAAGCAGAAGTGAAACAAGCTTTCAAGTGCACTTTGCTCACAGCAGCCCCATTCCTTCTCCCCCACCGACTAAAGATAGGACAGCTCATTAACACTTAATATCCAAGTGTAAGTAGCCTTTCCGTTTCCTCTCCCTTCCTCCAAACAACAAGCACGATTCTTTGAAACCTTAACGTGTTCTGCTTCTCAGATGAACTCAGCACTGTGTCAGCAAATGACAAGTACAAGTGCTGGCGCCAAAAAGATGCAATTATTATGCATGGCTTGTGCAGGACGTTTACATATTTCTGGCTCTAAAATATAAGTCATCTGGATGTGATTCTTGTGTTTTAGTTAATTTGAAACAGCATTGCATGCAGTACGCTGTGAGGAGTTTGGCTCTTTAATGGTAAGCCAACATTAAGCAGATACTCAGTCTACCCACACCAAGGCTGATGGAATTTCTATTGGAATGAGGATTATTCTCTTGTAACAGTGCTGGTTTTGGCTGCTTGCAGCAGGCTGGGCAAAATCATCAGAAGCAGATCATTAAAGCTCAACACATTCCCAAAAGTCAGACTGAATTGGCTGGGCTGGAAGGCGGTTTATACACTTTCTATTTTTATCCAATAATAAAAACTTGGTTACTTTGGCCCAAGTCCCACAGCAGGTTTCCTTACAGAGGCTCAGGGATGTGCCAACCTCCCTCATTGGCAGGGAGACCCTCTGCCCTCTGCTGGGGTGGGCCAGGGCTTGGCCCAAGGTTTCCATCACCAAGAAGAGGCATTTGGATCATAGAATTATGGAGTGGCTCAGTCTAAAAGGGATCTTAAAGATCATCTCATTCCAAACTCCTGCCATGGACGGGTACACCTTTCACTAGACCACGTTTCTCAGAGGCCCATCCAACCTGGCCTTGAACACTTCCAGGGATGGGGCGTCCACAACTGCTCTGGGCAACCTGTTCCAGTGCCTCACCACCCTCACAGCAAAGAACTTCCTCCTAATATCTAATCTAAACCTGCTTTCTTTTAGTTTGAATCCATTCTCCCTTGTCTTGTCACTCTTGTAAAAAATCCCTCTCCATCGTTCTTGTAGTTTCCCTTCGGGTACCAGAAGGCTGCAATTAGGTTACCCTGAAGCCTTTTTTTTTTCCAGGCTGAACAATCCCAATTTCCTCAGCCTTTCCTCGTAAGAGAGATGCTCCATCCCTCTAATCCACTTGGTGGCCTCCGCTGGATTCGCCCCAACAGGTCCGTGTCCTCCCTGTGCTGGGGACCGCAGAGCTGGATGCAGCGCTGTAGGAGGGGTCCAGGTGGAGCCGATGGAGGGGCAGAATCCTTTCCCTCGCCCCGCTGCCCTCGCTGCTTTGGATACAGCCGGGATCGGTGTCGAGCTCTTCACCGATAACCGGAACTCCCTTCGTGCACCGAAGGCCTTTCGCTTTCTGCTGCCGCGGGGCCGGGCGGGCGCGCCGCCGCCAGGGGACACTGCGGGCACGGCTTGGGGACACCGCGGGCACGGCTTGGGGACACCGAGGGCACGGCTTGGGGATACCACCCGGCCCGGCCCCACACAGCCCCGGAGCCCGGGGAAAGGAGCTGCAGCCCCTCCATCAGCCCCGGGGGAGAGCGGACGTGGGAGGCGCTGCTGCCGGCCCCGCTCGCTCCTGCCCCGGGACACACAGCCCGGTCACCCGGCTGTGCCTGCCAGGGGCTCTGGGCTGTCCCGAGGCTGCTGTGCACATGGTGCCCGGGGAACACCCGCAGGAGCGGAGCGGGAGCGCACGGACACGGGCTGCGCGTCCCAGCCTGGGACTTCCAGGCGCGTCAAACCCGCGCCGCGCTTTGGCACTCGCGGGGACTTCCCCTCATCTCAGCGCGCCCGGATCCAGTAAATGAAAATTCTGAGCCTGCTAGTTATTTAGATGGAGAATCCCCGAAGGCAATTTATAGACTGTAAAATTGTGAGTAATGATCACTGGGTCACTGGGATTTTCTGAAGGCTTTCAGGTATTGCCCGGCAAGCTTCTTTAACGAGAGTCTAACATGAGGATGACAGCGGTGGCAAGCCAGCAAAAAACCTTATGTCCATGGAGGACATAAAGTCCACTTCATGGAGGACATAAAGTCCAATTCTGGTCCACTGCACGGGTAAGATACCAGAACGGCTTGTGAGATACGGAGCATCTCCAATGAGAACTGCACAGCCAGTGCTGTGGGCACACACTGAACAAAGCTGTGGACCAGAATTACAGAACAACTGCTAACCCTGAGCCAACACCTTTAACGTGTAACTCCTCAGAGCACACACAGAAGCACCGGCTCAAATCCCCCGAGTGGGATCAGAGGAAGCACCGACTTTAACAGCAGAAGGATTGTTACACATCAATCTTGCCAAATCCACAAAACTGAAAACACTGCACAGTTGTGCAGTTTCCACTCCAGCACTGTTCCAATGTTACCCTGAATAAGAAAAAACCTTTGTTATTAGTTCTGCTGCTCAACAAGACTAACTATCCCATCCTGTCAATTCATCTGCACTGCTTCCCACACAGAGGTTTTTCATTTATGGCACGCTGCATTGTGCCACACACGCTTGAGGTGCACTCAGAGAGCAAGCATGCACAGTGATTCTGTAAGCAACTCAGTAGAGACTATGTGTAACAAATCACATCATCTCTTGGTAGTCACTTTAGTACCAAGATTGGGAGGCAGCTCAAGGAATAGTTTGATCATTATTAAACAATAATTTGGTCTGCTGATTCTGCTGTAGAACTGGAAACTTCTGGCAAGAAGGGAACAACAAACATCTCCAAGGTCATCTTGACAGGAGTGGCCTCCCACAACTTGAGCCACATTGTCTTTGAATTGATGACCAAAGGAACATGTAACTGCTTTTCAGAAGCAAGGACGTAAACTCACTAGCACAATGGTTAAATAGAAAAACATTACCCCAAATCATTCTCTGTCATTTGGAAGCAGAATGTATTTCATATCAAGTGCAATTTCTCTTTTTAACAGCTTTATCTTAATGCTTTTAGCATTTTACTTGTACAGCTACTTGTACAATCTGTAGCCAACATTTCATTCACTGCTTTTCAGTCAATGCTTTGGAGTTTCCTCAGAGAGACACATAAATCCTGGGCTGCACTGATCATGCTTACTCAGCAAGAATAACACACAGTGGCTAAAGCACTGTCCCCCAAGGCACCAAGCTTGGTGTAAAGTCTGAAAGGATTCCCTAGGCATAGCTTTCCATGTGATTGTTTCCCTCCCTTACACAGTATTATAGAGGGCAAGTCCTAAAGGAATTTATACTATCCAAATGGTTTTATTTTGTACATTAATATCCCTGAAAAAAAAAAATCAGAGAGAATTGAAATATGGGATATGTTGAGGAAAGTATACATGATTTTGTAAAAACACTTAGTATTCTGAGTGCCTTTTTGGGAAGCTAAACATCACCTGAGAAAATCGTTAATGTTTTGCAGCTCCCAAGGGAATAGTGTGGAACATATTCCTGCATGACATAGACTCATGTCTCACCTGGAAGCCCTGACTCATTGCTTGGGTAGGCTGTTCTGTACATCAGATGCTGGGCAAGACATGATTTTTCCACTGTGCATTATGCAACTTCTTCTGTAATAAAAACTGCGTCAGGAAACTACAAGAAGCTCTCAGTTCCAAATGAGCTTATTCCATTTTATTCGTGCTGGCAAACCTTTCTGCAGAGTGCCATATGGATGGGCTGCCTATCATGCCTGATTCATGGCATTCAAATGCAGGGTGCATATTGTGATCACACTACTGCAAAGGCTACTTTAGGGTTTTGAAATGCTGTGAACAATTATGAAGGGTAATCTCTTACTGAGTATTGCAATTGTACTTCTATAGCAAGTATTTATATGGAGGTGAAAAGGGCTTATCACTTAATGCCTTCTCTTGAAGGCACAAAATTCTTTGAAAATAAAGCTCTGTGTGACATCCAGAGGTTCACAACATACCCAAGAAGACACGACCATAAAAAAATATCTCCATATATGAAATAAAGTCATCATTCTAGTCACAGGAAAACTTCCAAATCTCCACTTTGCTTATTCCCAAAGGAAAGTGGAGAAGGAAAGGAATTTTTCCAGGTTGTTACATCTGAATTAAAAAAGCTCCAGAGGAACACGGACCATGAAGAACATAGCTCTGAGTAACCAGCTAGTTCAGCCTGGAGGAGACTGAGGGGAGAGCTCTCTCTGGTCTTCAACATACTCATCAGGGGAAGTGGAGGGACAGGCATCAATCTCTTCACTCTCCTGACCAGTGACAGAACTCAAGAAAACATGTCAGAAGAGGTTTAGGTTGGGTATCAGGACAAGGCTCTTCACCCAGAGGGTGGCTGGGCACTGGAACAGGCTCCCCAAGAAAGTGGTCACTGCACCAGCCTGACAGAGTTCAAAAAACCTTTGGACAATGCTCCCAGGCACATGGTGTGACCCTTGGAGTGTCCTGTGCAGGGCCAGGGGCTGGACTCGATGATGCTGATGGGTCCCTTCCAGCTCAGGGTACTCAGTGCTCTGTGTCAGAGTGGTCAGTTCAGGAGATCAGTGACAGCACCACGGCCGCCCATCAGCGCCCAAGAGTTCAGCTATTACTGAAGCATGTTAACAAGCCAGCTGAGATATTTATGCAGCTATCAAATGATAGATGATCTATCCAGTTTATGTATACACATGTTGGATGCCAAATGAGGGTGAAAGGGTTCATAACACTGTGTTCAGTAGCAAGCACGATCTCCTAATTCAAGGCATTCCCCAGCCTTTACTTCTGTCTCTCTGCCATAGCAATCTCCCCTCTTTCAGCTGTGCCATGTCTGTTGTTTGCCAAGTCATTCCAAACAGGATCAGGCTACTGTTGCTCAAAAGAGGCTCTTTTTTCACACAACATTTCTTTTCAGCCATCTACGGTTCAATGACCAAGTTTATTACGCAGCCTGTAAACATTGTGCTGCCAACAGAGGGAGAGCAGCAATATGGGAGAAGGGTGGGAGAGAGAGGTTAAAACCTGCTTTAGCTGGTGTTGCCACCTGGAAAATTGCATATGCACCTACTCTCTCTCCTGCAAAGGATTGAAATTCTAGCCTAGGTAGTTTTCAGAGACAAAATTCTTTTTTTTCCTCTGGATGGCTGAAGTCTCTGCCTTTCCCTTCCTCTCTCCCCACTCTGAGTAGGAGCAGAGCATCTTGGTTGAAACCCTGGCAGAAAGGCATTCCCTGATGACCTGAGGGGTGGAGAGGACCGGGTTTCACCCTGGCGTTTCTCACAAGATTAAAACCAAAACTACTCACTCTTTGACTGCACCAGAAATAAACCACAAAAAAGCCTGCTGTGATGTGTTACCTTAAAGCCTCAGTGGCCTTTCAAGGGAACCAAGACATTTGAGTGAGAACTGGAGTGAGTTAAGCCGAGGTTTGTCCCTTTCTGTCAGTTCTGGTAATCAATGGGCAGAGGAGCAGAGCAATATCCATGCAGTCAAAACTGTGGCTGCAGCATTTACCAGCAGCTCTTACTCAGCTGGAATGTACCCACATAAACACCCCTACTGAAATCAGTTTGTAAACCAGCTGTCATCCACACCCATTTTAAAACTCCATTGTACTACCAAGATGGCATAAAGGTGGGGTATAGGGAAAAAAAGCAGGAGTGATGTTCCATTTTATTAGTTAAGTTGGTAGGACCATGGTTTTGAGAACAGTAAGGCAAATCATCCAAGCACTTAACAACATACACAGATGTTTGCAATTTCCCCTAAGATTTTGAGAAAATCTAGACTGCAATGTGCAGCTTCACAGCCCGAATATGGATCTGTGCATGCAAAACTCTTGTGCCCTCACTGGGAGTATCAGCACACAATTAAATTAAAATATTTAAATTTGCTAACTGCAGTGCTGTAACAGTAGTGCAAATCTTTTTTTGCAATCGAAGAAAGTCCACTTCCATGCCAAATCTACATTAATTAAACTTGCCTCATACAATTCCCTGAGTGGACTGAAGGTTGAAAAGAAGTCTGTTCCATTAGACTCCAGAGAATAACCTCAGAGAACTAACCCTGGGTTGCTAATTGAATGACATCAGAAAGCAGCCATCAGCCGCGTTCTGCCAATTTCCTAGACGCTGGAGAGCTTTGTCAAGAGTTGCATTAAATGATCTGTCATCAACTGAATATTAATCTCTCCGTATTTTATTACTCAGACCTAAACAGGGCCTTCTGGAGGGCATGAATTATTGGCAATGGGAGGCAGTAATTACAAAGTGAGGTATAGTGTAGAAAACATGTCGAGTGAGTTTAAATGGCGTCTGGGGAACGCTTAATATTGTGCTGGCAAACACTGCATGCAACAAAACCATTTGAGAGAGAAGATAGATAATGCAGGAATCCAGCCTCTAAACAACAAAAAGGAACCCCAAAGCAGAAAATTACATTTTTTTGTTTCTCATATTAAGGCATAACCCTCCAGGCTCTGCTGCTAAAACAGAGCAGTAGGTTCTGCCAATACCTTATGGATGTGCCGAGTTTCTTGAATGTGCTGCAGGACTGGACACATTTTTTAACATGTGGTAATTTCTATAAATGAGATACCATATTCCATGGCCTGACTTTTGGGTGCCATGTGGCTGATGAGAGTCTTGCTGAACCCATTGGTGAAAGGGATCCATGCAAAAGCAGAGGTAATTTGTGGGAATTTCCACTATTTGTGCATAATATGGACGTGATTCTGTTGGAGCTAAGAAAATATTTCAGCAGAGAGAAAACAAAATCCCAATGAATTATTACAGTTGAAATATCACAACCTGAGCCAAGCATGAACAGACACTATGTATTCTTAAGGGATGGTAAGGAAAAATAAATCAAAGCACACTCATACAGGGGATCAGCTGTCACAGGCAGGGCATATGGCTGATAAAAAGATAAGAGGCTTTGGAAAGCATGACTGAATTATTAGGAAGCCTCAGTCCATGAAACACAGAACCAACCTGCCCAGGTTGCACGATACAGCTTGATGTTCCCACAGCCATCCCACAGCCATTATTGCATGAGAAAGCATGAGTAAAAGCAGAGGAGTTTTGTTCAGGTGAATTAGGGCATGGAAAGACCAAGAAAATACTGGAGCATTTCCCTGAATTGCTACTCAGTGCAACAAACCCCATGCCTTCAAGAACTTGTATTATTAGGTAAAATGGGCAGATGGTGCTGGGAAGAGATATGTCTAACCTGATAAATGACAAACAGAAATGTACCTTGACAAGCACAATGGGCCTAAATGAAGAACATTTGTTTATTAAACAGGAGTTGAAAATGCATAGCATAAAAGAAAAAAAAAAAACAAAACAGTATTGTTAGGGAAATTGGAATGTTCCTGAGCACAACAAGTAAAGATTCTGCATATCGACTTGGGATAGATTTTTGCTTTCTTACTCATTGCTATTTTTAATTTACATTCAGTAACTAAATCACTGCTCTTGAAAAGTTACTGTTTCATATAAAACACTGTTTCACTATAAAACAAGCAGCAGATGTGCAATGAGATTTTTATTAAGAAATATTGTTTATTAATAATTGACAAATACTAATTTATTAATGCAACAGTTTAATATCCTTGTGTTATCATTTGTGATAGCATATTCCTCAAATTTTTGAGAGCAAACCAGGAAAATGACAGCTTAGAGTCTCTGCATATGCATCTGATGTCAGATATTGAGATAAAAGTGACATTAAAAACTCATCATCTGGTTTTACTTTTGAATGTATACATCTGGTACTTAAAAAGTAAAATAATTTCATTTTCCTGAACATTATAAAATGTATAAATTGGTATCAAAGTAATTATCTACAAATGTATGTTGTTTTGTGAATTTGTCATTGGAGGTGCACAGAAGAAAACCCAAAAAAAATTAATGATGGAAAACCAATTAGTGGAAACTGTGGGAATTGTTTTTCATGTGAATTAAGTGGAATATTTGGAGCTTTGCAAAATATCAATCAAAATTATATAAAAAGCTGATAATCTAATAATTTAGAGTGAAAATGTTTTGATTACACAGTCTCTTAACACAATGGTAAAAATACAGGTCTGTTCACATGTGAGTGTCATTCAACATTTCTCATAAAAAGCCTGACTGGTTATGTAACTTTATATTACAGCCCTCAATCACCCATATCTCCATTTATGCTCCTCTACTTGAACTGTGTCCACAGGAAGATCCTGTTCTTGCTGCAAGCTGCTCTGCGTGGGCCGACTTCACTGACTGATCTGAAACTCCAGAGGAAGAAGGGTGGAAGTACCAGCAGGACAAAGGTTCACGCACAGGAAGGCTCCCCCAACGTTTTACTCATCTGGAAAACAGGACAATACCTAAGTTGTGGTCAGTAATTTCCTCACCTGTATGATTGAAAAGACTCTTTCAAATTTGATTGCTCTTGGCTATTAATCAAGTCCTTAGAGCTGATGAATCACCTACCCCTAGAAAGGGATGAGCAAGGGTGCTTAACCTCTCAGTGCACTGACAGAATAGGTCCTGAGTCCATAATGGATCTTTGCAAACAAATGGGATGACCAGAATTTACAAGGGAAATTTCTAGCTTATGTACTATTGTCATTTACTGTAAGAAATGAAAGAAAAAAAAATATTCATCTCTAGAGATTATTTACCTCGCAACCCAATAGTGCACTTGGAAATTACTGTACCCTAAAACAGCTCTGATAAGCAAAGATGAAACTCAAATAGCTAAAAGGGAACTAAAAGAGCTCTTGCTTAGTATCAAATCCTGTTTTAAAACTTTCTGCTCTTAAAGACATCCTGTTTATATATTTAATCAATGAACTGGATGTAAGACAAACAAAAATGGCCTGCAATCTTCTGTGAAATGCATATTTGCAGAGATGGAGTAACTCAGCTTTTAAACAGCTAAACAGCTTGGGAAATTCCCTAAATTCCTAGTAGATTTTGTTTCTGTTTCTCTGTGAACAGTGTTCTATTTTTTTTTTCTGGGAACATATCATGGTTCAATGGTAAGCATTTAGAAAACTCCCTTTGTTTTCTGCTCTTGCCTTACATGGATCTAATCAAAGAATTCAATTTGGTAAGAGACTCTGCCTCTGACAAAATCTTACATCTGACCTCCTGTGAGAATGAGTTTCTGGATAAAGAAATCTTAGGGGATTGCTTTGTTTGCTTTAAGATCTGCTTTCTTTTAAAGTTCAATTGCAAGCCTTCTCCAAAGAGAATAAGGACATGTGGACAGGAGGAAATATTTTGGATCACCAGCGTACTCAATTCGTCCCACATGAAATACATGACCTTCATCCCAAAACTAAGTAGGCTGCACACACACATGCCAACCCACAAAATTGCTCATATGCATCATTTCTGCTGGAAGGCTTTATGATGTCTTTCTTCTGACAGGTAAAAACTTTTTCACATATATAGCTCAAAACCAAGTACAAGTTATACCTACTTATTCTTCTACTAACATTACTATTTCTCTATAACAGCCCTTACACATTTTTTTACTCTGATGTTATTACATAGACAATGATCCCACCACTTTTCAGACTTTGTCTCTGAAAAAAAAAAAGATTCTTTATTCCCCCAACCCTCCCAGTAGTCCTTCTCTGTATCTGTACTAGTTTTGGTTCACCTTTCTTTATCATAGTTGAGCAGAAATGTACACAGTATTTCAGATGAGGTCTGGCCAGGCTCTCACATAATTACATTGATATTTCTCTCTTTAAGAACATAGATAGACAAATAAAGAAATAACCCCATGACTATGTATCTGAGTGCCTATTTTTCCTCCTTTTTGCCCACTGCATTGGTACCTCAGCATCAGTTACTAATATGCTTTTGCTCGTTCCTTACATTGGCATTTCCAGCTCAAGAGTCTCCTCCTTGATACAGAAATTCTTGTGAATTGTTCCTCAAGTGTGTGACTGTACACTTAGCATCGTGGCAGGATGCTAGATAATCTCATCTGGGTTCCCTTGTCCCCAAAAGGACATGGAGCAGATGATCTTTTAGGGCTCCTTCACACATGGGCTGTCCTGTGACTCTATGAATAATGGCACTTCTATTCCCTTCTGCAAGGTCATGAAGTCTCTTTTGTAGGATATTTCAGTCTTCTTCTGTAGTAATGCTCCCTTTGTACCCAAAGTCTTTACCAAAGATGCTAAACAAGAGAGGTCTGTGATCAGTTCTTCAGAACCTCCACTTATAGACATTTTCTTAGCCTAATAGCTTGCTTTTCAAAAATAACTTTTGCCATTTTCCTTCAGCTAAATCTACTTTCTCAATAGCTAATCCTATTTTTCAATTCTTGCATAACTTCTCCAGCTGAAACAGTTGTATCCTATATGGCATTGCATCAAATATTGAAGCAGTGTCTTGTTGCTTATTCCTTATTGTTAATTATTTACCTAAGACAGATAATTAGTACTCTCAAGATTTAGTTTATAATGGGAAGACAATTTTTAATAATCTGCTTATCCCAAGAGAGACTACTGACAACCCTTGTTTAGAACTTCAAGAGCTTCGATATTTTAATGATTTAGAATAATAAAAACATGACAGTAAGCTCATTATGTGACAGTTAAAGGAGGAAGCTTTTCCACCTGACTGGAGATGTACCCACACTGTATTCCAGGGGAATGGTCTGGGTAGACTTGATTGGACTGCAGCCAGATGGGTGTAGCAAGCTCCACCAGCAGTCTGTGGAACTTTCTAAACAAATACAATAAAAGCTCTCCTACTGCAAATTTAAAGCAAACACACGTTTTACAGATGTCATTTTCTCCTTGGCTCCATGAAGAAGCTGCTTCAGCATGAGATAAGCTGTGACACTGGAGCAGGGTAGCCATTCAGCATTGACTCCATGAATTAATGTTTTTATTCTACACCAAGACCTCTGTGGTTAAGTTTTTCCAATTCTAAAAAGAACAGTAATGATTCCTCTACAGCAGACCAAACTCATAATTAGCAGGAAACAGGTTATTTGCAAAAGCTATGCCAGCTATTTTCACAATACATTTGATGTCATGATTTCAAAATTCTGCAGTGAGAAAAGATTCCTGCTCTACCATTGTGGTTTTTTTCCCATAGGAGCTATGAAGGAAAAAAATCCCTGAATGAATGCCAGAAATGGAGCATGCAATCCCAGGGATTATTGTTGCTACAGTTTCTTTATTAAGAATTACCCACTTCCAGTGAGCCTGTAGCTATTCTTGAGTTAAATATTACCCGAGTGAGTAAGCAAAGGACTGCATGTCCTCTGAGGAAGCTGTAGGACCATTTTTACTTCCAGTGAAATCAATGTAAATCCCACATTTCTGCAAAGAATGAATCCAACTTCTTCCACTCTCTTGTAGATGTGTGCCCACACCACATGCTGTATGTACATGTAAGATGTTTCTCCAATGACCACTTGACAGTAACCCAGGGTTTACAAACAGAAAATTCCTACCCTCCTATAAAGAGAATAACATTTAATGTTTGTGACAGAAAATAAACCCCCCACTTCTCCTGCTAATCAGACATGCTTCCTTCCTGTAACAGGAATTATATCACTGCACTGATGGGAAGGAGAGAAAAGGGATTTTTTAATGGTTGTTTTATCTATCACTTTCACTGAGACAGAAATTCAAGACTGATTCACAGATGGAAACCCCAAATGCCATGCAGCAAAGCATTCATCTATGGACAGGAAACAGCATGGGTTTGATAGGTTACAGTAAAGGTTATGCCACCTTTAAGTATTTTTTAAAAGACTGCACAGACACCTTCCTTAATACTCGAGGGACAAAACAAGGCACACATCAAAGCCTTTAACCATACACAGGGTATACAAGTGAAGTGAATTTCTATATGGCCCTACAGATTAGATGTTGTCACCAAGCTGTGTCACCTTCTGTGTAGAAACAGAAGGATAGAGGAAGAAGAAAAATGACAAAGTGGCATTTGAAATAATGAGACTACAAAGCCTACTGGCAAGTACCAAATGCAGATGAGATGAAGAGGCATTGCAGAAGAAGCACTAAATTACAGTAACTGGTACCAGGGCAAAGAACACAAAGTCTGTAGAACAGGCTGGTTTAAATTTGTTGTTTTAAAAGATGTACTTTCAGTGAGACTGGATGAGTACATGAGGACACTTATAAATGTTCACAGGCATGAATGTAAAATACCAGTGGGAAGGAGCAAGACTTTCTAATAAGCTCTCTTGAGGTATAGCAATTGATCTCTGTTACACCAGCAGTAATGGGAAGCTTGACTTTGCCTTTCTGTTGATTTTTTTACCTTTGGAGGCTAAAATTAACTTTTAAAAATATAATCATTTTCAATTTGACCCAGCTAAACCCAGAAGAAATTAATAGATAAATAGCTGAATTGGACCCAGTCTGTTCCTAAAATAAATACTTTTGTCTATAAGTTTGCAGTAAGCACTTTAGACTCATAGAAAATGCAAAAAGAGAAATCCACACTAACTGAATCTAGACAAACTGAACCTAAGAGGTAAAATCCAGCTTTGTTAGCAACCCTCATCTACATGACACATCCACAGACAAGACTGCAGTTCACAGTGCACTTCACATGAACCATGATCTGAATATAGAAAAGATCTTCCCTATTTACCTGCATCTGAAAATCATGTGGATATGATGCAGACCACATTTTTGTGGGGAACGAGTCAAACCAACTGGAAGCTTTTTGAAGCTACAGTACATCAAGTGGGATTTTAGCCATATATAGATGTGAAACCTTTTTTTTTTTTGATGGTGTAACACTACTGCAAAAGAAGAGGTTTGGATCTGAAAAAGAATTTTCTGTTGCTTCCTTAACAAATGGGCTTTTCCCTTTCTGTTCTCCTTTCTGGTTCCCTATTCATGTAAAAATTATCCCAGGCTCCAGAACATACTTTCTGTTTTGAAGGTTCCTGTAAATCAATATCCTTACGAACAGCTCCTGCAAAAAGTGTAATCGCTGCACGTGTAGGGACACATAAGCCTGTGCTTTAACAGCTCATGGTCCTTGTCGAGTCATGATTCAGCCATAATATTAATTCTATAAATACATCAGAATGTTGGACTTAAATGGCTTGGGATACTAATTTTGCTCACTTTTTTTACTTGAGGCTCCCAGCTGCCTTTGAACATCAGTCACACAGTATACTGGTTGGTGAAGTGCCTTAGTGCCTCTATCAAATAGAAGAATGATGCAAAAGGCCCTTTGGAAATATTCCTGGGAAAAAAAGTCATGCCCTACTGTTACTAATGGACATGATGCACAGGAGGAGCTGGAGCTATACCCTGAGGTTGTGGGGAAAAGCGGGAACAGTGAGGGCGCCCACAGGGCTCCCAGCCCTTCCAAGGAACAGCAACATATTCTTGGACTTAGGTCGTTGTCTCCATCACACAACATTGCTGAGAATTCTGCTGTCTTCCCTCTGCATAGACATTACACAATTAATAAAGCAATGAACTCCAGTGCAGACACCATGGATTAAAACTTTTTCTGCAGAACAAGAACAGTGCTTACTGATGGGGAGCCTACCACAGAACTTGGATATGACACCAAGTGATAGGCTGGAATCAGCTTCTAGACAGATGTTTAGAAGAAGAAATGTGTAAGGAGGAGGATTTTACACAGGGAACTAGATTTCTACTTCTGCAAGAGAGCATCTGTGGAGCAAAAGTCTTTAGGATTCTGCTGGGATGGACTGCCTTGAACTAGCTAATCTTTCCTCCCATTTTTGAGGGCCAACAGGGCTCCATATGTGAGACCAGCTTTGTACAGTCCTGACCTCAATTAGATACTTTCCAGTCAGCTGCACATACCTAGTTAAGAGATATGAAACATTCTCTCTCTCCCTTCATCCTAAATTATGATGGATTTTCCCAGAGTGAATGTTGTTCATTTCCACCTTCTCCATTACATCCCTACTCTGCCCAAATTACACAGTGGCATCCAGTGCCTGAGGGAATGGGGGTGTGTGGATGAATATTCATAAGATAGTTTCCTTTCATAAGGGTGACACACAGAACAGTTTCAAGGACATTACCCAAAATCCTGAACTGTACTGAGACTTTTGTTTTCCTAGGCAGGGACTGCAGCAGATTCTCTCTGTGGAATGACTCAGTTCTTATGGGACCATAAGGAACTTGGAAGACAGCATTTAGGCTGCAGATGCAAATTCTGGAAATTCTCTTGGGAACAACCTAACAAATAACTTAAAGAAGCCAGCAGCTCATCTGGAGTTTCTAGCCTAAGACATTGGTACAAGAGGGCCCTTTAGAAGGCAGAGCTGACTACGTGGTTTCCCAAATTCTGTCTTGGCAGTGATCAGCAATGCACCATTCTACTAAAGAAACTGAAAAAAAACGTTTTAAAAAAATTAAAATTCAGACATTTCAGATCATATTATACTGATAAATACTGTGATCCTGGTGAGGGGAGAAATTAATCCTATGAGTTTAACTGAAAAAAATCCAAATGCTGAAGTGAGAGAGTTGGCAATGGGGAAGAGATTTTTATTATCCAAAGGTGCTCTTTGACTGTGAAATACTGTGAGAAAAAGACTCTTTGCTGGATCCCAAGCTACAGCATTCACATTTCTAGAGGCTGACGCTGTTCGGAATCTTCAGAGAAAGTAAACACAATTTTCTGTGTACTTCTCAATAACATTGCAATCATACTTCCGTTTTGTAACTAAAAAGAAAAACTAACAATGTTTTTCTTTCAAACAATTATCAAACACCTTCAGTGTGGACATAGAACAAAATGCTTAGCAAAACTCAATCCACAGACATAATCTTCTGGAGGCAATAAGCAAGATGAAGGATGAAGATATTTTTTCATTTCCAGTGGGTGCATTAAAAGAGTAAATTTTAAAATCTGCTTTTTAAAACAGTGTTTAAAACCATCAAACTCTGTTTGTTTGTCTTCCACACAGAGCAGACAATCATCACCAGAAACTGGCCAAGCCATATTTTAGGATACAAAACACTCGAAGGAATAATGCCGGCTGGGCTGATGATTTGGAATATTAAAGACTAAGAAAACTCTTGTGTTACACACACTTCAAAAGAGGAACCAATGAAGAAGCGATAAGTAAATAATAGAACACCTAATAGGAAGATTAGCACTAGACTTTGGGATTAACCAGCAAATGAAAAGCAGAGATGCTATAAAGACATTGATTATTGAAGAAGGTGAACATTACAAAGATGAGACATCGCTTTTATTAACCAATCCTGTTTAGAGAGATAAAACCCAGCAGCCAGATCATGACATGCATGGGTGACAAGTGACAAAGGGTTACTGGCAGTGGACGTGTGGGACAAAGGCATCCCAGTCTGAGGTTGGTACTTTTCCCTGTCTACACTCCATTGCTCCTTAGTGGGCTGCACAGCACCTTGACATTTCCAAAGGCAAAACCATGGCTTGAAGAGTCTACCAAGTTAGAAGCTGCTGTTCAAATTGTCTTTTTTCCCATAGTGGTGTTTTCCTGAGATTGAGAAGATTGTAACATTTCAACGTGGAGTAGAGCTGCGTGGTCGAGTCCAGCCCTCTTCGATGGAAGAACTGCACACTAGGCAGTTCTTCAAACCTCCTGTTATTGGCACTTTGACACATCACATTGAGAGGTGATTGAGGAGAGCACTCATCTTGGTAGGCAGCTGGCAAGTGCATCAGGCCTTGGTATGGTCACAAAGTTCATGGTGCAGTGCAATAGTGGACAGATTTTTTCATGATCCTTCAACACTTCACTCAAGTGTTTCATTTCATCTGTTAGCTTTCCGATTTCTCTTTTCAGGGAGGTATTTTCTTGCTCAAGAGACTCATATTCCTGGAAGGAGGGTAAAGAAAAAAAAAAAACAACAACAACTTACAGTCAAAACATTCCTTTCAGTGCTTCCACCTTGAGTACATTCACATAACTGTAGAAAAACAGTGTGGTTTCTTACTACAGCTTACAAAGTGCTGAGGAAAAACAGACACAGCCTGGGTGCTGGAACAGGGCAAGTGCTTTACAGCCTGTGCCCTGACCACACTGCAATTCCTTTCACAGTCCTGGAGACCAGGAGGTGCCACTTGCCCTCAGAGTCTCCCAGGAGCCCAGGGCTGCAGGCATGGATGGCTGTGTCCCCATGGGGCCTCTTCCACCCTGGGCTGCCTCTGATGGGAAGGGCCAAAATGGTCTCTGCACTGTGAGATCAGAGAAAATGAAAGCACTGACCACCAAGAGGTGCTGGGAAAACCCAGTGCCTGGCACTGCTGGTGAGAGAAAGGCAGCCCCTGCCCCAGGGCAGTGCAGGGAAAAGCCATTTATCCAGGGTAGCACAACATGTCCAGTGCTCTCCTCCAGGCCTGCCAGAGCTTGTAGCCACCTGCTCAGAAGCCCGAGAACTCAGGAGGAGGGAAGCATCATGCCAGCTTGAGGCCAGACTCGTTTTGTCACCAGAAGGCCAGACCACTGCCTTGGTTATCCCTGACCTGGCTGCTTTTGAGCTAAGGCTTCACTGGCAATAAATAAGCTGCTGTTAACTGCAGGGAAGTTTTGAGTAGCTCTGCAGCATACATGTGATGGATGCAAGACTCCTGTGTCACCTTTTTTGATAACTGTGTGTCTCAAGTGTCCCTGCCTCTAAGCCTTTCCATCCTGAAGAGAAGAAAACCAGAGGTTCAGAGCCAGCCCACTAAAAGACGGCAGATGGATGTCTCGCTGCTGGCCCAAGGCTCAACATCCACCCACTCAATCTCACCTCCCTGGGAAAGCTTCAGAGCAAACTTCAAAGCCTACATGTGCATTAAAATGCAGCAGGGAGAGACTCTCATGCAATGTTCTTCTGGGCACTGCCTCTGCTCCTCTTTGCTGAAGAGCTTTGGACTCCTTGCCCTCCCTCACACCCTTCCCCCACCTCTCAAAGAGTAAAACAGGCACAGTCCTCCTAACACAGCATTGGAGCCAAACTCCAGCCAAGTTGTCCAACCCCGACTGTCATTCTGCTCATCTCTTGTTGCCCCAAACCCCACGGTCCTGGGTTTTGGAATAAATGTTGCTGACCAATTGCTCTGTCTCATTTTCAGGGGTGAGACTGCTACGTTGTTCTTGCTAAGAATGAATGTCGATTCAACCAGATCTGCCGACACCTGTGCACCTCAAAATGAAGATTCCCAGCACGAGGAAGATCCTCAAGTTCAGGAGGAACATCAGAGAGGCTGAAGGATGGCACAGGGCCCAAAAATGATTCCACAAAAGCCAGGGGTTACCCCTTTTCAGAGCTACCCTGCACCTGGCTTTCTCAAGTGCTGACTCAGAGAAGATCTGGGGAAAACCAAGTCCAAAACTCCCCGCATTGTCCCTCTTAGTCTCTGCTAACTGCTGGCACATCTTTCCACAGTGAGAAAGAAAAAAGCCTGTGATGAACCTTCAGACCTAAGCAACTTCCTCAGCTACAGTGGCCGTGTGCTGCAAAACTGACACCCCAAAAGCTGACTCCTGGCTACAGGAGCACTGTGGTGTGAGGTAACATCCAAAACCAGAGAAAATGGATCCCTGTCCTCCAGTGCTTGCACTGGGACACCAGAAAGGCACACCACATTGTGATATTAAGACCTTCTGGGAGAATCAGTTACTTCCATTTTATCTGTTTGAACACATACTGTTACTTTTCAGAGCATACAAGTGTAACAGCTAGCCAAGCCGAGCTCTCATGCCTACAGGTTCCCAAGTTCCTAAGAAGCCTTTTCAACTGGGTATGTCTGGGAACCCCATTGCTGAGTGGCAGTGCTGACACTACAGTTCTAGAACTGATTTAAGCCAGCATTGCCACTGCATGGTTCCCTCCTCTTCCATCATCTTCTGCCTTGTAAGACAGCAAGAATTCATGCACTGTCACAGCAAGGAGACGAGCTTAACACTAACACAGAAGAAAATGGTTCTGGTTTAGCCCAAAGGAGCCCTGTGATCCCATTCTTTGAGTGGTCACAGGAAGAGAAAAAGAGGGAGGATGAGGCAAAGGCTGGACCATGTCTCTCTCTCCTTAGCAGTGTCACTGAAGGCAGAGCTGCACTGTCCAAGAGCAGCATCAGTGCGTGGGAGTTCCTGACCAGGCATCCCACAGCACCCCTTTCTGTGCCTCATACCCACAGCTCTCTGAGCAGGATTAGTGTGAAGACAGGCCCACACCTGCCTAAGAATTCCTGTTATTTGTAAAGTCCCGTGCTTGGTACTCAAGTCATGCCTGCAAAGCGCCAAGTACCCACTCACCTCGTGAAGTTTATCTGCTTTCTGAGTTTGCTTCTTCCGGCTCCTCTGTGCAGCAACTCGATTTTTTTCTCTCCTCCTTACTTTTCTGTCATCTTCTTCACGACTCTGGAAGACATCAGCCAGAAGCACGTTGCTAGTTTGCAAGGTGCAGACAGAAGATGCCCGAAGAAGAGTGTGTAACTTTCTGAGAACGAACACTTCCAATTTCACAGCTCTGACCCTCGGTCTCCCGGTGACCGCATGGTCCCTGCAAAGAGCAGCGCATCCCTCTGCCCCATTGCACAGGAGGACCCGAAACGGAGAGGTGGAAGCCGGCAGGCTGCCAGGGGGATGCCGCAGAACCCCGCGGGCAGGGGCAGCGCTACTGATGGGGGAAACTGGGTACCCGAGCGGGGACCGGCGCTCCCGCCCTGCCCGGCGGGCAGCACTTTACACCTGCCCCGCTCCAGCGCGGCCGACGGGGCGGAGGTGCGAGCAGCGGGGAAGAAAGCCCTGCTCCCTTCCCGGCTGCCTGCGGCTGCGGAAAAGCCGCTGCCCGCGCCGCGCCCCAGCGCTTTCCGCGCACCTCCGGCGGCTCGCCCGCGCTCCCACCTGGGAAGAACCGGCACGGCGGCCGCCTCCCGGGAGAAGAAGGGCCGATGCCCAGGGACAGCGGGCACCCCCGTCGAGGCGCTGCCCGGCGTGACTCAGCCCCATGTGCCCGCCCGCCCGCAG
>WBNO01013571.1:142674-155963 GCA_013400575.1 Peucedramus taeniatus
AGCCGCCGCCCACATGGCCGTCACATGGCGCCCGCCCGCACCGGGAACCCGCGACCACCCGGCCGCCCTGTCCCGCACTGCTCCCCCGCGGGGACGGCCCCCCAGGACCGCCGGCTCTCGTCAGCCGCCGGGAGCCGGGGGAAAGTCCGGGTCACGGCGCTGCCGGGCAGGAGCTGCCTGAAAAACCCCCCGGAGAGCCCCAGCCCCGGGGGCCGGCTGGGTTCGACGCCCCTCCGGGAGGCCCCACTCGCTCTTTCGCCTGCAGAAATAAACTCCCCGCAGTTTCTCTCCTTTCCAGGCCGCCCCGGGAGCCGGGCTCGCCCCTCTGTGTCTCCCGCCGCTCACCTCCGGCCGCTCCTGCCCGCCGCGCTCCTGCGACATTGGCTCTCTGAAGCGGCGGCAGCTCCACATGGGAGACAGCCAGCTCAGCCCGGGATCGTGGGTGTGAGGACACGGCATCCGTGCTGGGATAAAGCGATTTTCACTTTCGCTACTCACTCTGTTCCTTTAAATAATAAGGAAATGCGACAGACTTCTTGTAAAGGCAAAGCCAAAGACTGCTGGAAATACAGTTGCTGCAAACAATCTTTCTCTTCCACTGTTCTGTAGAGAGTATTTTAACAGAACATAGTTTCTTTTACCTCTCGGAACACCTTCCTTGCATTTTAATTGCACAGTTACCTTGGCCTTATGCTCTGAAAGGGAGTGTTTGCACTGACAGCTACTTCAACATTCTTGCTCTACTGCAAAAGGATTTGTAACTCTTGTACCCTCCTGGCTGTGCTCAACTCACAGAAGCAAACACATGACTATGTGAGGAGGGTATGTGCCCCGAAACTGCAGGGCAGTCGGTCATAAAGCCCCAGGTATCTCAATAAATCAGATACTTCCCTATTTTTCTGGTTTCCTCAGCAGCTTGAGTCATCCAGCTTAGATGAAGTTAAAGAGTTGGCAAACTGAGTAAATATAGAGTATCCTTCCAGGAAGATCTGGCTAACAGTTCATGCTAAAGGTGAGGGAACCATGTTCCCCAGAGTCCAAGAGTCAAACCTAAGTCTGTGCTCTGCCACATGTTTCCTGGTAGGATCTGGGACTGTCACTAAAAGACTTGAGCATGACTTCCTTGAAGTGCTTCTTCCCAGCTGTTCCACCTCAAAGCAGCTTGTGTCTCCACCCTCCAGGCTATCCATGCATTTATTTGATTTTGCACTTTTCAAAGAGCTTCTCCAACCTTGGAGGACTGAGTCCCTGTGAGTCTTCCCACCCTATCAGCCATGGGAAGGTGGCTGGTGACCACAGCTGGGAAGCACAGTCTTGCCAATATACCCTGACCTAACCTGCAGCCCCACACTGTGCTGGGTCTCCCAAGGATCTCACAGGGCATTCGCTGCTTTCTTCAAAAGCAGTCTTGCTTCTTTCTCCCTTTGTCATCTAACATGCCAAGAGCAGGATATTCACCAAGGGCTGCTCATGGAGGCAGCAGTAAGGTGTGGGTTCAGTGCCATTCTCCAGCTGAGGGGATCCAAACCAGCACCTCCTGGAAAGCAGCCCTGGCCACCAGGCAGAGAGTTATTAGAGGGTGAATTGCTCTCAACTGCTCCTTTGAAAACAGCCTAATCTTGCATTAACTACACCTCCTGCAGTTAAAGGAAAGCAGTACACGAGGGCACAAGCAGAGTCTTAGTTGGGACACTTGCCTAAAAAGAGAGCACTGGGATCTTGCTGCCTTTGTAGCTTAAGCTCAGTTGATATAAACAGGACTAGAAGCCAGGATTTTCACAAGCTCAGGGAACAGGTATGTTCTCTTGCTATGAACCTTGTGGATAAAACACCTCAGCAGCCCTCTGGAGTGATCTGTGGGAAAGAAAGTCCCCTTCCACAGAGGGACTTTGAACTCCATGCTCCAGGAGCAATGCTGCTGCAAATGGCACCTGCACCAGCTACCTGACAGCATCAAATCATGAGCAGCTCACCAAGAATTTATTAGTCCTGAATAAATATCCACTTCACTGAGTAATTCCGAGCAGCTGCAGAATAATGTTTCCAGGATAACACAAGCATGGGACAAGCCAGGGGACAGTCCCCTTGAGCCTGAATAGTCTGTTCTTGTTCAGAACAAATGACAAAGGA
The DNA here is from genome assembly GCA_013400575.1 of Peucedramus taeniatus. Classification (NCBI taxonomy): domain Eukaryota; kingdom Metazoa; phylum Chordata; class Aves; order Passeriformes; family Fringillidae; genus Peucedramus; species Peucedramus taeniatus. Next base: position 144,805 of record WBNO01013571.1, read on the forward strand.
AATGACAAGTCAAAATTTGCTTGTGGGAACAAGTTTCTACTTAGTATTAAAGCTATCTCTGGTACATCTGTAGAAATGCCTACACAGTAATTCCAGGTAGTGCAGCAGTAAAGGCAGAGTGTTTCTGTGCAGGAGAGAAAGGCAGCCCTGAAAGCAGCCTGGTCAGCTGAGCTTACATTTTATAATGGCAGTTTATCAGTGATTTTTGTCTGCACTGAAGCAGCCTACACACATGCAGACTGGTCTCTGATCACAGCTTAGCACAGCACGGCTCTTCTGGAGAATGGCACGTGTCAGAACTGGGTCTCAGAGTGCCCAGGTTTCCAAACAGATGTCAGGTTCCATGTGAAGATTTCTGGAAGAGGAGCTTCCCCTTTAGAGTTTGTAATCTCCTTTGTTCAGAAAGTAGACACAGCAGAAGCATGTGTGGATCCTGCTCCAATTTGCAAGTTTTTCTTGGCTGGGGATGGCCCAGCCTCATGAGCAAAAAGCACATTGCAGACAGGACACACTAACAAACAGTGAGATGTTCTGTTTTGCCCCCCAAAAGCCAAGAAATTCAAACTCAATTTGCAAATGAACCCAAGCATCCATCACCGTTGAGCTGTCTTACAAAATTCAAAGGCTATATAAAGAAAAACTACCAGACATTTCTTGATGCAATACCAATTCGCCCCAAGTTAAAAATAAGAAGCTTGGCTGTTGTGACATTTCAGTAAAAGCCTGATTAGACAGGTCTTGCACAACACTGCCAATTCCTATGAAAAGTTAACTGAAGGACAAAAGGCTACTGGAGTGGGAAAAAATGAAGTATTGTATATATTTCTGCCAACAGGAAGAACAGCTAGTTGCAGGTATCACTGACTGTAGAATTTTTCAATAACCATTTGAAAAACTGCTGAACATTCCCATGTTGAGTTTGACTTATCACAGAACTTGCAAAGGGAAGTTCTCTTTCCAGTGCTGCTTGGCCAAAAGTAGCCATCAGATTTTTAAATTCCTAGTTTATACACTGCACTTGGAATCCTGATTGCTTTATCTTTTTCTTTACACAGTCAATTTGGCCAGCATTTCACATGCATTTTTCTTCTTCCACCTAATTGCAGTTGCAACACGGGCTATGGAACAAAGACCAACTGCTCTAACTCAGGGCATCCATTCCCACTTCCTTGAAATCCAGTGCAGGCCAACTATCCCTCAGTCTCTAAATCGAAACATGCACTGTAGTGTGAATCTATGAATTTATTTATGAAGTCTTAAACCATAGTGCTTTCCCTTTTTTCTTATGGCATTTGTCCCACCCCAACTATTTCTGATGGAACTTCTTCAAAGAGATACCTATTCCTAGCTGTTTTCTGTACTTGTCATTTGCAGAGAAGAGCAGAGAATCTTCCTATTAACTGAAGAAATGGCCAAATACTGTAACAGTTGCCATGCAAAATCTTTCAGGGCTCACTTTAGCCTAGGATCTGTATGAAGAAAGCCATAGCAGGGATTTCCAGCACTGCACACAGCACGGGCACTCAAAATAGCAAGTGGCAGTGTGAGAAGCCTCCTGAGCCACACGTTCCACAGCTCTGCAGCTACAGTCCCTCTCACATCCTCTCTTACACGAGAAGCTTTGCAGCCCCGAGATTAATAACACTTGTGAGTTCAAAGGCAGTAAATGGAACTACTTCAGTTACTTAAGCCAGAATATAATACAGATGTCCTCTGAAGTAAGCTCACTGCTCAGCCACTATCTATTCCAGGATTAGAACTGACAATATTATCTGAAGCTTTGATCTTCCTTAATTGATTTAATTTACTTCATATAAAAACACACATTTCTATATACAAGGACAGGAAAAATATTTACATATGATTACATATACAAAGTCTCAATACAGATGCTCACTTTTACAAAATAAATGATGCTAAAATCTGTTTTCTTGAGAATTCTCAGTCTCTTAGACATTAGGTTGGACCTGTCTTCTTAGCACCAAACATGTCATTAATAAAACTTCTATCCCCCCCCCCCCCCATTTACTGTGTAACAAATATGTTACATTCTAGACAGGAGTATTTACTGCAGGCACATGCAACAATAAACTAGAAAAAGTTATAAATGGTTAAGGCACAATGCTCAATTTAGTACTAATTTGCAATCTTCTAGGTACTAATGAGTAAAGAAAACAAAAGTAAGCTTGCTCAAGTGAATACCATTTACTGGTAGCCTGTACTGTTCTTTAAAGTTTAGTCAAACAACACAAATGCAAACACAACCCAAGTCAAGATCCTTTCATGGGTAGAAATATTGTTCAGGAAAACCCTAAGCCGCATAATTGGATTACATTAAATGATATATCAGACCCTAAGATGTTGATGGCTGAATTCCTGTTCAGAAGTGCACACTGCAAGTAAATACATACAATTATTAAAAATCCAAGTTTCAACAAGCATGACTATAAATAAGTCTAGATGACCTACATTCAGGAAAGGTAGAATAGCAGGGACAAATGTCACATGTGTGCATGGACTTCCTTAAAACTCCAACATCACATGAAATCTGGTGATTTCAATATGCTGCAATGTCAATTAATTCATTAACATAAAAGCCACCTCCCTCAGTAATTAATGAAGGTGCATTAGGAGAACTAGACATTCTCCAACCTCTTTAGAGACATGCTGATTGTAAATGAGCAGTTAGTGGTTTCCTAAAAGACTGCCCACATACATAAAGCATGCACACAAACTCTGAGAAGCACAAGGACTCAAGCTAAAAACTGCAATATAAGAGAAAAAATGAGTTAAATGGCAAATACACTTCCTGGATATTGGATGTTACTGGTACACGTAGGCTTTCACATACCCTCAGCATGACAGCAAAAGGAGAAATATTTAAGAGGTCAAAGACTAATTGAAGAAGCTCCCATATATAGCACTGAGGGGAGATGAGTTCTAAGAAAAAAGATGGAACACATGGAACAAAAGTACAGAAAGTACAAAAGTAACTGAGATTTCAATGTGAAAACACAAAAGGAGAAATTCATGCACTGAGAGTGATCTTCCTCCGCCGCAGTGGGTAGCGCCTTCTCTCGGGGGAATCTGCAGCTTTTCTTCTTTTCAGCAAAACATAAGGATTTTTACTGGAAACAGTTCCTGTTGGTGTGACTTCTCCTGGTGGTACTGAATTTTGGACATTGTTTTCCTCCTTCGCCTTGCAACCAGAAAAGACTTCTTGCCGCAGCTTGCAGAGTTCCAAGGTTGGTTGCAAAGTCAATGCTTGGGAAAAACCTTTTGCTTTTTCTATGAGCGCTGGAATAGACTGCAAAAACAAACCCAAGTACCTCAAGTTACATGGGAAAAGCAATGGTTATAAGGCATGCAATATGCTAATGAGATTCTGACAAACACAAAAGCTTCAGTGTCTGCAGAGATGATGCTCAGGACGGCAGGTGAGGGTTGTGAACGCAGAGCTACCACTCCAATAGTGAGGTGTCTGCACTCAGAAACCATGCAAAGAATGTGCCAAGTTGAAGTGTTCCCTCATGTCATCTCTAAGCTCTGGCAGTATCACAGGAACACCACAGCTGATGCCTAAGAAGGTACTGAAGTAACAAATGTCCAGATGAAGTCATACAAGTCTTCAAAAGATGTTCTGTTTTTCAGACACTGCAGGTTCCAAAATCTCAGTAGAAGTATCTCCTACAGCCACAGGGTAATCTCCCTTACCACCTCATGAGGGGGAATGCTTTACAAACACAATGCTTTACCTGCTTCATAAGTACACACACAGGCTTTTTTTCTACCAAACTATAAGGAAGATGAGTTAGAACTCCTGTTTTGTGATATATTACCAGATCAGGAAGATAAAAACATATTTCTCTTGGCACACACGGAGGTCTCACCTGCATTGCTTCGCTGATCTGTTTGGATGCCGCTTCTGTCGCCTGCTTCAGATCTGCGATGTAAGCATCTACAGACAAACACAGCCCAAATCAACTTCTGAAACACAACTCCTTCCCCCACTACTCACTATCAGAAAATGGTCAGAAAACCAGTAAAGTCCCTGAATAAAACCTGCAGCACATCCCTTTCACTGTAACACTGAGGATGACAGCTGGCATGGTACATCTACCTAGTAATACTCTTTTATCACTCAAACTGCAATAGAGGCTGGCAGTCTCAATTACAGAAAGCCCCAAAGTTCCTACCTAGAAAACACAAAGCCAGTATTTGAAATAAGAGAACAGATGTAAAGAAATAATTACACAGAAAGATTTGTTTTCAGAACTTTTAAGCTCATACTACATTTGATACAGCACACACAGAACACAGAGAATAGACACCACTGTGGAGAACATGAGATTTAGAAAACCCACCTTAAGGAGGGCAAATAAATCATCCTATGTCTCTGACAAGTTGCCTTTTACAATAAAAGCTATTTTTTTTTTCTGGCTTAACTTAGCAAGCATTAACATCAAAAAGAACCAAGCATAAATAACATGAACTGCATTAATTCTGCTGTGCTAATAAGGAAAGAAAAAAAACCCAGCTTTCAGGAACACTGAAGCAGGCAGCAGGTGAAGAACACCAGAGGGAATATAGCATACAATCGACAGTAATAGCAATATGATAATATCACCAATACTTAAATTCTGTATTCAAGAGTTAAATTCTAGCCTATTATGAAACTGTTATGCATGTTCTCCATCCACAAAACTTAAAATGAGCAAACTAGCATGCTTCTGGGAAGTAAGGAGCCTCACCTCCACTACTATTAGTCTTCTGTAGGGTTTCACCAGTGCCTGCAGTAGGATACTGTGTCAGGTGGTGCACACACCCCTAAACCCTGTCAGGGTTAAACACAGCATTCTGTTTTGAAGTCAATCTTATTAGTGCTGCTGAAGGTATTTCAAAGTCAGTCACTGCATTCTAGCCCAGGATTACAGTGATTCCCTGCTGAAACATGGTAATCACCAAGGGATGGTGCTTGTTGAGCTGTACATGTGTCCAATGTGCTGGTCAGAGCTGGTTTAGGAACACATGATCCCTATGTGAACACAGACACTAAAATGCACCATTATTCAGTTTGGAATTTGGAAGAATTAGCAGTCCAGAAGCAACCTCTTTAAACCCATCTCAGAGCCCTATGGAAGGGCATTCTCTAAAAGAAGGATATATCTACAATGAAGCATTCTTACAATAAAGTATTGGGATGTGGAGGCTGGTGACCTTATGAAATGGTAAGGACAGAGTTAAGTAAAAGTAGAAATAATTATTTGGATTACTGTACAGAAAGACTGACACACAATTAAATGAAATTTGCCTGAAAGAGTTTGGCTTGACATAGATGGCATTATACTCGTCAGTGTTCAAGGCTTTCCAAAACATAGGGAAATGAAACAAGGAAATGAAAGGTATTGAGTAATCTAAACATTTTTGGTTTCTGGCCACTGTACTTGCTAAACTGGGATACATAAACTTCCCAAAGACTACATAATATCAAAATACTCCATAAACTCCACAGTATCTTTGCTACAACTTTGCTGTTACCAAACCCAAAACCACAATATCATAGTGCAAGCTGCTACTAACTTGCAAGTAGTTGACTGACATCAGAAAAGCCTAGATTTGGACACTAGAAACCAAAAGGAACTCAGATATAAAGTGACCACTGCACTGCTCCTACTGGCTGCTTTGCTGCACAGGCTGGCACTGCTGGAAGCCATGTCTCCCATCTACAAAGAGGAAATGATGTTTAGAATGAAGTCAGATCAGCAGGGTGAGAGCTGGAAGATTCAGCTCAGCTCCTCAAACTCTGAGCACCACTGCTACCACTGCTTGTTACATCATGTGCAGTAATTCATAGTGAGGGTTCTCACTTTTCAAATTAGAACTGCACTGCTGAATTCTGTCATTTTTCAATACTTAACAACAGGCAACACAAAACTTAAAATTTATGAAGACCAGCCTCAAAAGAGCACATCCCAATCATCCACCACAAAATCCACCACCTTGTTCCAAGAAGTCTGTGCAAGGCATCTTTCCAAAGCATGCAGCAAACTTACAACGTTGTTTGCAGCTCTGTTCCTTCACAACTGACACAGGCAGGATGAAATCTGTGTCCTACCTGGCAAGGTAGGAGAGTCAACACTGCCACCACTGAGTCCTACACAACAGCTTTCAATTCCCTGAAGGAACTGACTGATTAGGAAGAGAGGTTGCAACATTTCTAGTACTTGTGTAAAAGGAACACAAGAACAGACAAAGTATAATGTCAGTGATCCATCCAGTTCCCCACCTGGCCTCCACCAGTGATGAAGGAAAGAAGTAAGGAAGCCTTCTGGGGGTAGCTGTGTGACAATTTCTCCCCAATACACACACACACAGAGGCCTTTGCCAGCTTTTTGCCTTCAAGTACAGTGCCTAACTGCAGGCAGCACTCAGAACAAGAGAAATGGACATGGTAAAACTCAGGCAGCAACACATTCACTTATGACAAACTTCTAGCTTTTTAGTTAATTTATAAACAGCCAATTTTAAACAAGCTTAAAGAAAGAAAACTTCTTAAACATTTACAGTTAGCCAGAAAGTAAGGCAGTGTTTCCTCAGTACAGCTGCCCTCCCCACAAAATATTTACCTTGAGAAGGCTGAGGTCTTATCTCTGCTGGTTTTACCACAGGCTGGTAGAGCTTCTGCACATTCAAAAAAAAAATTGTGAAATACCCCCTTGGTTTAATAGATATCTAATATACATAGAGCAGTCAGAACAATTGAGATTGTGGTGGAATTATTTAGATCAAGAATGTACTAGAGGTACAGATTATAGATACTTAGTTACTGAAAATAGTTTTCTGGTTAACACAATTACACTCACTGTAAACACATCTCCAGAATCTGCTTTAGTTTGCAGAATTCTAATTATTAAAGCCTAAGAATTGACATTCAGGCATTTTGGAAGAAGCATTGCTACCTGCTGCAGGACTGAGGAAAAAGAGCTGCTGTAGCTTCTCAGGAGCCATTCATAAAACTAGCATGCTTTCACAGAGCCACAAACTCCAACAAAGGGCACATTAAGACAAAAAGCTAAGAAAAAGAAGAGTACCTTAAAAACTACACTCTAGCCCTGCAATTACTTATGTAGAACTAAGAGCACTGCTTCACAAACTGTGAGTCTTGTGACCTTACATCAGTTAACTGAGACATGAAGTAAACTAATAATAACTGAATACAACCCATTCTTAGTTACATTAAAGGTGGAACTAGAAGCAGCTAACAGGAAAGAAGGAAACAAAGCAAGGCCAAGGGAACAGAAATTAGATCATCTGCAAGTTTGTGTTCTCCCCTTCAGGAGCTGTCCCTCAACCTTCTTCAAGCAAAAGCAAATAGGGGAAAGCTAATGATTCCTTGCTGTAGTTTTGCCAGAGAAATTTTTTCACAGTTCACACAAGTTCTTAGCAAGTTTGCAGTAACAGCTCCAAGCAGAAGAACAAACATGGCTTGCATTAGCCTCAAACTCTACAGACCATATTGACTGAAAACCCACAGGATGGTCTCTTGCTTTGGCAATTACAAGGAGATCATCACAACAAATGAGTGGTTCTCTCCAGATAAATCACATCTTCATGGCTGCTCTTTATGCCTCAGAAAGCATCACAATTAGCTATGATGATGAAGGAACACAAGAAATCCTCAACCAAAACCAAAGAAACCACTGGTACCTTTGCAGAAATAGCTGAGAGATGAAGGAAAAAGGACCACTTACAGAGATATATATAAGAAATATGGAAAGCTTAGTTTATTTCTACATATTCTTACAGGCATAAACTAAACTTTTGCAGACAAGTTTAACCATAATAATCATCTAGTTGTGGTGGTGTAAACTTTGAAGAGATCAGCAAGAGAAAAAAGGTAGCATGAGAGGCATTCCAAATAACTAATCCACTGTGGGACTCAGGTAGCAGAAAGATTAAAAGGTCTTGTTAAATCTTGGTGTTATGCAATAGTATATTTTATTTAAGTTGATTCTGTTTGTTTGTGTTACATACTTAATATACTGACAAAACAGAAGAGATCACAAAAGGTAATGTATGTTAGAATATATCTCAGGTGTAAGACAAAAGTGTACCCATGCACTTTTCCTTACTGTAAATCATCTCTGCCTGGCTAACCTAGAGGGTCAACATTTGTCAATTTTAGTCCTCAGAAATACAATGCAGGCTCCTACACAACTTTCTAAAAAAAATCCCTGTCTTTTTTAGTTTAGAATAGCTGAAGCTGGAAAGGACCTCTAAACACCCTCCTGAAAGTTGGGCCAACTAGGGCAGGTGGCTCAGAGCCTCATCCAGTCAACTTCTGAGTGTCTCCATGAATCTCTCCAAGGATGAAGACTGCACAGTTTCACTGGGCAGCTTGTGCCAGTGTTTGTCTCAGCCTCTTTGTTTTTTCGCCAAAGGAATCAATTAATCAGGAGGTAAGCAAAAGGGAGGCCTGACATAACTTCAGGGAAGAAATCTAGCAGCTGAGGACACAACTGGGTTGTTTAATACCAGTAATTACTTTACACTGTGTGTCAAAAATCCCACAGAATGTACTGTGCTGATTCATTAATCCACACTGCCTTTTTTCCCATGCTTTACTGAAAGTCGATGTCGCTGCTAGCTCCAAAAAAGGGCTTAGAAAGCCACTGACATTTTTAAAGTCATACACTGCACGTGTATGCCTTTAAAAAGTCATAAAGATACTATCTATCTGTAAAAGATACTATCTGTATGTAGTGTAACATCTAGTACCTCAACCAGCCCTTGGGCAAGGATTTCAGGAACCTGGAAGATAAATAGGTGCCTGCTGGTTTGCAAATCTTGAGTCACCAGGCTGAAGCAGTCTGCTCCAGTTTCTTTGTGCCACACACCCAATTCAGACACAGTCACAATGCTTTGTAGCAACCCTTAGTAGTTACTTAGTAAACTTACTAAGTTTAACGCTTAGTTACTGCAGAACCAGTTAATGAAAAAAAAGCAATTTCCTTTTATGATAAAGAATCAAAAGTAACCATGGGAAGGAGCTTAAATGTCAACACTGGATGACTGATTTCTTAATGCAAAGGTTTTCTGAAAGTCTTAGGTTACTCACCAACATCTCTTGCTCTGCTTTCATGGTTTGGATAGCATGCACCAGGATCTTTTTAGGCCACTGCTTACGTCTAGTTGCTGTCTCTACTATTAATTCATCAAATTGATCCTCCAAAATTTTAATATTGGAATCTGAAAGTGACAAATACACATAGTTACTGTGGAATTCTCAGACCTTTTTTTTTTTTTTGAGACAAACTTATCAAGAAAAAGTAGTTTTAGATCTCAAATTTTAAAAAATCATGGACAATTATCAACATAGAAATAAATGTACACCTTGAATCTCTTTGCTAAGGCAGTATAGATTGGAGCATAACTTGATGCTGGCCAGTTATTTTAAAGTAAATGATCTGGGGTGGGGAAAGGCAGAGAACCATCCAGGGAAAAAAATAAAAAATGTATTTCCCTAGGAACTCTGAATCTGTGAAGAAACTGCTACGAAGCAATCTGTGAATCTGTGTGATTCACAACCACTAAACAAACTCCAACTGTACAAACAGTAATTAGAAGCCTAACTGATTTTATATCACGCAGTGCACAAATAAGCAGTTTAACATTTAAATTCACTGTTCCCACTAACGTGTTGAGTACAACTTGCAAGCCATGCAATGTTTTCAATCTAGTGATAAAGCATGGATTTTGAGCACCCTCTCTGGGTCACTCTGTGCAGAATCAACTGATTGCAAAACTCAGAAAGGAAAAGTCAAGGTTTTAGGAGTCTGTGGGTTTGTTTTGGTTGTTTGTTTTAAGATCACCACGAAACCATTTAAATACAGACAGAAAAGACTTAAGCCCCTGGTCAACATAAACATGGAAGACACGAAATGCCAGATCTCTTAGTGATTCAAACTGGATCAGACAGACACATGAGTAAATCTGTATCAAATTAAAAAGCATAATATACTCCTTACACCTGCTTTATACCAGCTGTGGGCAGATGACAGTGTCTCAGTTTTGCATTTTGCACCGTGAGATCAGTGCATTTTTGACCTTGTAGTCAAAGTTTTATCATTCTAGAACTACAACTGCAGACACTTCACAGAATCAGAGAATAGTCTAGGTTGAAAGGGCCTTTAAAGGTGATCTAGTCCAAGTCCCCTGCAAGGAGCAGGTACATCTTCTACTAGATCACATTGCTCAGAGCCCACGTTTGCTCAGACCAAAAAACAGTCCAGTGTTTTCAGTTCAACAGCTCCATCTGTATTCTCAGCTCTGCGTAATTGTAAAAAGCAGTAAGCTGCAGGCAAAGAGTACCTAAAGCCAACACAGGTGAGTGAATGAACCGCACTGAAATTTCCTTTGGACACCAGACTACCAAGAATCTCCACTACTATTATTCAAAAGACAGTAATTATAAATACATTGTTTCTATTACATATATTTATATAGCAATAATTTTCAACACTTAATCTGTATATTTAGCAGCAGCAGCAGTCATTCTCCTAAGGTCTTTTGATAGATCTTGGCCTTTTGATAGATCCGCCCCCAACACTAAGGCTGGAAGGGCCCTCCAGAGCCTCCTGCTCACAGCAGGGTAAACGCCCATGTCAGAACAGGTTGCTGAGAACACTTTTGTCCAGATGGTTTCTGGACAAGCCTCCAGTGCTGGAGACAAGCTCCGGGCAGCCTTTTCCAATGCTCTGTTATCCTAAGAAGGAGTTTTTACTTCCTTGCAACAAGTCAGAATCTCCGCTTTCAATCGGACCCCTTTTACCTCTGGACAAGACAAAACCAAACCAAACCAAACCAAACCCACCCGCAGGAAGCGAATTGAAACCGACGCCTACCGCCCTGCAGCCGGGAGTCATCCGAGGCCTCCTCCCACGGCTGCCCGTTAATGGTGACGTTCTCCCGCACCGCTGTCTCGAAGTTCTGCAAGGCACGGGGCAGACTGACAGTCCATCGGTCCATCCGCGAATCCATCCATCCCTCCCGCAGGAAGAGCCCGTCCCGCCTTACCGCCCTGCCCGGGGGCCTCCCCGGGGCGAGCCGCCCCCTCACCCCGGGTGCCGAGCGCTGCCAGCGGGGCCCGCTGGGCCCTG
>WBNO01013571.1:156136-172463 GCA_013400575.1 Peucedramus taeniatus
GGCGCTGAGGCGGTGCGTGTTTCTTGCAGGACGTGGCGGCCGTGGTGCGGGCGGCGGAGCAGGTGAGGCGGTGCGGCCTGAGGGGACCCTGTGCCCGCGGCCTCGCGGCCCCGCCGGTCTCAGTGGGCCGGGGGTCTCTGTGTGCCGCAGGCGGCTGTGTCGGCGCTGGTGGTGGTGTCGGAGCAGGCGGGCGAGTTCCGGAGCGTCGTGGAGCTGTCTGAGAGGTTCGAGGCCGGCGGGGATCCCACCTGTGTCCCGTGTCCGTGGGTCCGCGCCTTGGGGATTGACGGGGGATGCGCTGCCTTCCTGAGTCAGGCCGGCCCTTCTTGTCTTTAAACTTGGGCTCTCTGTGGCCTCTTGGCGTTAAACTTAGGTTCTCTGTGGTCTTTCACACTCTCGCTATCTATTCCGTGCCTAGATTCCCAGGGTTTGTCTTGCCATGCCTGGGAGTTCACCCCGTTCAAGAGATTTCTTCAGAGGAGCAGCGCAGTGTTACTTTGAAGGTAAAACGCGGCCTCTGAAGTACTGCTGGGACTTTTCAGGACAGACGACAGGATGCTCCGGTCTGCCTGATTTACCTTCAGCTCTGCCCAGTGGTTTTTCTGCGCTCTGTAATGCAGGAGACCCAGTGGAGCAAATCCCTGGCTCTCTCAGCATATCCATTTGTCTCTGTTAGTCCTTAAAGAAGTATTGTTCACTGGAGTCATCTGGCTGTATTACTGCAGTGAAATGGTTTTCAAAATCCCAAGTGTGCTTTGCTTACAGCAAACAACATGTGCAGATGTTCCTTTGTTAACACGGGAACTGGAAGGCAACTGTGGCCTTATCCTAAAAATCTCAGTGAGCTGTCTGCAGTTACTGAATGTTACCAAGTTATTTTTGGGCCTTGTTTTAATTACCTCTGCTGGTGCTGTGAAAAGTTAGCTTGGTAGTATTTAGAGCAAGGTTTATATATATAGGGATAGACAGATATAGATATAAAATGTAATATGTCATGAAATGGTTATTAAGTAAAGAAGATAAATCCTTCAGACTTCTAAAATCTGGCTGCACAGCTCACAGTAATGGCAAGTTCTAAAGTACAGAATTTCAAAACAGTGAAGGAAATGCCAATTTAATCATAATGCTGGGTTTATAACCCTTTCTTGTAAGGGCAGTGAGAGTTGCATCTTTTATTCTTGCAGGATCTGGATGCTGCGCTGCCTCTTATAGAACTTTACAAAGACAAATTGGTGGGGATTGGAGAAGTGAGTAGAATTCTGTAACTTGTTTAAATCTCTCCAGCAGCAACTATCACTGGAATTACAAAAACTGAGTCATTGCTTGTTTTTCTGTGTGTGATAAGAATTGCTATCACCCTGAACAAGCACAAAGTCTGATTGGTAGTTCTCTTAATGTGCTTTCCTTTATAGCTTTGTTTGGTTCCTTCTTTTCCTTTGTTACATCTGTTAGAAAATAGATGGAATTTATGCTCCTGGAATTGTTGGAAGATTATATACTTATGCTCTCTCATGTTATACCCAAAGGCAGATCCTTCTCTGACAAAGTTAGGCTAAGCTGTGATTTCAATACACCACAGTGACTTGTACGGTTCTTTTTTTTAATCCTTCATTTATCTGTATCCATCTGTTGTCTCCTGTCTTACATTTGTTTCTAAATGAATTTAGGCTTTAGGATGGAGTGTGCCTCTATTTGTGTGTTAGTACCAGAGGGACTTACATCTGGTTCTGCACTGGCTACAGAAAAAACAGGTTTTGGCAGAGCTTTGTATCTAAATTTGCCATGTTGTACTGTATATGAACTTCTCTTCATCTAACTGTGAATAAGACTGCTTTGACAAACTTTAAATTTTGCCTGAACATGTTTAGATCAAAAAGTATAGAATTAATGGGTAATTTTTGCTAGAGATTGAACTAAAGCTATGGGTTCAGGTCAGAAATTTTACTTGTACTGGAGATCCATATTTAAGACTTAATCTGACATAATATTCAATAGAATATAAACTCCCAGAAAACCATTTTCAGACTAAAATGTTAAATACTCCTGTTAGTAGCTGTCTGCCCACAAATGCTTTCATAGTTGAAAAGCTTATGGTTGAGAATGCATTCTTTTTTTGAGTTAAGCTGCAGCTGAGCTCATTTTAATTGCAGTCTCTAGTATACATATTTTGAAATGCTTTGCAGTTTTGAAGCATGTTATGCCCTTGTATGCATAATGATGGTTTTGTTAAGTGTTAGGTCTGTAAAACTTTTCCCTTCTCTTCTTGTACTGTAGGTTGGACTAGATTTCACTCCCAGATTTGCCAGCACCGATGAACAGAAGGAAGGACAAAGACAGGTTTTGATCAAGCAGATAGAGCTGGCAAGAAGACTGGATTTGCCGTTGTAGGTTTTGTTTATACCAGGAGGATTTGCCAGGTCTCAGTAGCATGTCGAAATACTTCCCAGGATTTATGGTTATTAAGTGCCCACAGAACTTTTCTTAGATGGATTAAACTGGCATAAGTGTCAGTCTCCAGTTTGAGATTTAATTATAGAATTTTCCTTATGTTTGCACTTCTGTACAGACGTCTTATGTGCCCTATCCATGCTATGTCTATGCTATCTTCACCGTAGCTCAAAGGATTCATATATACATCACTGGATTTTCTTCTTGATAAAAGTTGTAATATAGATTAAATATTTTTATTCCAAGATACTGTTAGCTTGTTTGTATTTGCAAGAAAAGGGTGTTTGGCTAAATTTTCTAATGCTGGGCCTCTCCTTGCTGTGCAGAAATGTTCATTCCCGCTCAGCTGGAAGACCAACCATTAATCTCTTGAAGGAACAAGGTATGCTTTTAATGCATTTCCTCTGCTATGGCTTTTGCCAACAGGATTTCTCCAGTTGTGTCGTCCTCACATCAGTTTCTGTATATTTAACTCAGGAATAGTAGTGCAAAATTTTTGTGTTAATTCTATACGGGACCAAGGTCCCGTTGGAAGCTGAGGTGGCAGCCCTGCTGTAACTCTGCTGATGATGTGGTTTGCTTTGTTTCTCCAAGGTGCTACCAAGGTGTTGCTCCATGCCTTTGATGGGAAGCCATCTATAGCCATGGAAGGGGTGAGAGCTGGATACTACTTCTCCATTCCTCCTTCCATTATAAGAAGTGAACAGGTAACGTTGTTCTGGCTGGGGTCTGCTCCTTCTTCGTGCATTGCACATTTTTACTTGGGCTGAATTTATGCCTGGTGCTTTTACCTTAGCTGGACTTCAGAGGGGGAATTCTGGCTCAAACAGCTCAGCTATTCCTGAGAAACAAGGGGATTTTTTCTCATTTTATTGTGGTTTCCGGTGAACTCTTCTTCAGAAAATTCTGTCACTGTACTGTTTTACAGTAGGGACATGACATGTAGAGAAGGAGTAGTTTTTGTGATAGGACTGCTTTCTGTGATAAGCTCAGGAAATGTAAGAGAGTAAAAAGTTTGATTCAAGTGGAGGGAGCATGAGGGGTGGATATAAATGGGGATGGGGTTAGGTACTTAGGAGGAAGGAAAACAAATTGGGGTTGAGATGTAAAGCAGAGAGGAGGAGAAGATACACAAATATTGTATGCACAGAAAACAGCAAATTAGAATTGCGCTGGCAACTCTATGACTGCAATATAACTGCATGATTTAATAAATAACAATTAATTCAGCTTTGAGATAATAGTACTTTGGATATTTAGAAAACAGGAGAACCCAAATTTGAAGGGACTTCTTGAGCAGCTCCCGGTGTTCTTGCTTGCATTCAGAAATCATTGATAAAATGTAAACAGTGGCACCAAAGCCTTTGATGTTGCCTTTAAATGTAGGGAATATCATCCCTTCATGTTTTTTTCCCACAGTTTTAAGTGCATGAAGCATTTAATGGCTGTCTTATTTTCTTCAAGAAGCAGAAGCTCGTGAAACAGCTGCCACTGGAAAATATTTGCTTGGAAACTGATTCTCCTGCTCTGGGGCCTGAAAAACAGGTAAATGATGGGAGGGAGGGACTTCTGTGTATTTGTATCCAAACCCACGCCTTGTGGAGGTCAGCTACTGGCACAGGATAGTGAAGTAGTCTTAAGCATGGTTACAGAGAGGAAAGAGGCTACCAGCGGAACTTAATCTGGGAGGAATGGATACATGTCATTTTTCTGCCACACATGCCACAATGTGACTGAAGTTGTGTCAGAAAGTACTGAATCTGAAACACTTGTGATCTCTAGGGGTCTGTAATTTGGTTGGTTTTGTTTCTTTTTCAGGTGAGAAATGAGCCCAAAAATATTTACATTGCTGCTGAATACATTGCCAAAATTAAAGGAATTCCAGTTGGAGAAGTTATAGAAGTGACTACACAGAATGCACTAAAAGTATTCCCTAAACTTCAGCACTTTATTCGGATATAGATTGAGAAACTGAAATATATGATGTTGCAGAAAGTATTACTTGTGGTGTAATTAATAAAACCAACGTACATCTTGTGTTAAAGTGGAGTTTTGCAGTTGGAAGTTCAAGAAGCAAGGAGTGTTACATAGCTGGATAAGATGAAAATAGGGAATTTCTCAAAGACCTTTGGTGTGCACCGTAATAATCTATTCAATGTGATAAAGACACATTGTTGCTTTGCATCTCTCATGTCTCTGAGCGAATAACTTATAAAGAGGAGCACCATAAAATTGTCAGTTTAGTTTCTCAGGCTGCTTGCCTGCTACTCCTAGTCTGGGAGATGGCCACTGTACAGTGCTTGATGTCCCCTTCACTCCTTATTTTTGCTGACTGAAAGTCACAAGTTGTGGACCCAGTCATGATAAGAAAGGTCCTGTTACAACTGCCAGACTATGCATCCCTTTCTGAGCCATTAAAATAACCCAACTGGATGGACATTCTCTGTATTCCATGCTGGCTGGACTCTGAGGGGTGCAGAAGCAACATCTTTTCAAAATACAGTTGGAAGGAAGGAATTGCAGCCCTTCTCTCCTTTTCTCATGTATAAACTAATAGTTGGCAAGAACTTGACTACTTTAAGATGGATTTTCTTGGATTTTTAAAATACTTTATTTTTGAATTGTGTTCGAAGAAAAAAGCCTGGGTTTGGTCTTAGTTCAAGGACTCACTCTTCTGACTGCTCACTGTCAGGAGACACAGGATGTGAAAGGGAGACAAGCTCAGTTTTCTGGTATCTTGGAGGTGGTCTCTGTGGATTCAGCTATGTTGTCCAGTGTCCTAGAGCTGAATCTGGTGCTCCCTCACAGCACCTTGTGTGGGTGTGGGCCTGTGAAATACTGATCAAAATTTTGTTTATAAACCAGCAATTGAATGAGGTGGGTTTTACATGGCACCCAACTGTTCTGTGGGCCACTAAGGAAATGAAGGTTTTCTCTCCCTGTGGGGAGTTTTACCAGGTCTATGAAGAAAATACACAAGCAGTAACTTAGTTTGTGACTACCTCAGGGGGAAGAAGACTAAAACTTGCAGTGTAAGTGATGCCTCATCCTGAACTTTTGCTTTCCTCAATGTTGTCTTCCTTCTTAAAACCACATTGTCAGGTTTTTTTCTATCTTTATGACAACAGCTGTTTTGCCTTTTGACTAGAAGTAGCTTATTAAGTTTAGCGTGCTTCTGAACAGTTTTCAGACTGCAGCAAGCAACCAAACTTGCACAGTTTGTCTCTCCTACAACGTGTGTTTAGAGCAGCAAACACCTGGATCTCTGCTGAGTGTTTTATCCAGAGGATTTAGAGCCATTCCTTATCCTGAATCTACAGGCACCATTTCCACTAAATGGGGCAAAGGACAGAGTTTGCTGCAGATGGTGCTAGGGAACAGGTGTGCAATAGTCAGAATATTAGTGGGATTCACTTAATGATTAATAATCATGCCTCTGGAAGTGCTAAACATGTGATAGATAGCAGGCAGCCTTACATGTGCTTCCTGCTGCCTATGTGTTGGGAAGTCTCCCGGTATTGCTTGGAAATGCAATTATGTGAGGAGGTGCTCTGGGTGAGGAGTCAGGCAGCATCCAAATGTCTGCAAAGTTTTGACCTAATTATTTTTCTCTATGGAATCCTTAGCTTTGGATGAAAACACTGTTTTTTTGCAAGAAGGGGGAATATTAAGCAGTCTCCTCAAAATCCCTGTCTCTGCAGGGGGGTGGCATTGCTCTCATTGAGGCTTAGCCTTGCAGTAGGATGATTACTGAGTGTTTGAATCCCTTTTGCTGCGGTAGAAACACACTCACATCCTGCAGCTCCCGTGTGGGCAGGGCACTGCCAAGGGTGGGCAGCCCCCCTGGGGCCGTGGGGCACTGGGACAGCCTCTGTCCCTGGGCCCTGCAGCTGCAGGCCTGGACCTGCCTTTGGTGGTGCAGGAGTGTGGTTGAGGCTGGCAGAGGAGGCACAGAATTGCTTCCCCTGGGGCAGGGAGAGCTGGCATTGCAGCAGCCATGGGCAGGGAGAGCGTGGCAGGGGGCCATGGCAAAACAGACTGGCTTTGTCCTCTCCTTAGACCTGCGGCGCCAGAGCTAAGTCAAGGAGTAGGTGACCTGGAGTTCCAGAAGAGGAACATGCAGTGTCACTCCTACTCTGCCTTGGCATCCCTGATGCGTAACAAGGGTCAGAAGCAGCACTCTTTTCCCAGTGCTGCTGGTTTGGCTTTGCAGATTGTGCCCCAGTCCCTGCAGTCAGTGCTGGGGGTGGGCAGCAGGCACTGTAAATAAAGTTGTTACTCTGCACAGGATACTCTTTAAGATGCTCAGGTACTGCTGTGCAGTGAGGAAGAAGTGTAGTTTCTGAGCTGGAAAACATTGCTGATCCTCAGCAGTCATTCTGTAACTTTACCTCAAAAGGGGGATTTAACAGAAAGCTTGGATTTCTGCCTGCATTCCCAGGCTAACACCTGGCCTGGAGAGGCTGGGGAATGCAGGATGGCTTTGGGGGAGCTGTGTGGCTGCACAGTGTGAAGCCTCCATCCCCACAAAGGTTGGCCTTAGCAACATCAGTGTGTGTCCTGAACCCTGTTGCAAGCCTCTCGGGTGTCTGGATAAACCATGCCTTCCTGCAGGTAACACAGGAGACTGAAGTGGCCAAGGATGTATAGGAGGAAGGACACAGTGCAATTTAGTTTTTGGGGAAGTTAGTGGTGACCCAAGTTTTCAGCCATGCCATAAATTTTGGAGGTCACACACAGCCCAGGTGACCTCAAGAGTCAGATGAGGTCAGAGAGATGAATGGCACAGATTGTCTGCAGCAGTGTGGAAAGTGGTGGATCTCAGTCTCCATCATACCTTCAGCCATCAGCTTTCCCTGGGATGCTACAAACAGCGGATCTGGTTGCATTTTGCAGGACTCACCATGTTTTACCTTGCGGGATGTACATGGAGTGATGAAAAAACAAGAAAGGGCTCTATCTGTGCTCACTGAAATAGTCTTTGGAGGGCTGCAGGTTTACTGAATTAGTCTCCCAGGGCCTTTCTTCTGAAATTTGTTTTTAGCCATGGATAAACAGGGCCTGAATCTCCTGAACTCTGGGGCAAAGTGCTGTGAGTTTTTCCAGAATTTGACATGGGAACAAATAAGGAGATGGTAATGAGGCCAAGTGGATAAAATGCTGCTTATTCCTTCTGTTTATCATGATAAGAGTTTAGACTCTTATTGACTAAAGACTTTTACTGGAGGTGCTTCCAACAGACTCCTATGCAATGCATAGATAGGCTTTTAAGAGGCAAAAGCAAATAAATAAATGGCTGGAAGTGCAATTTTCATCACTTATGAAGTTCTGCTTTTGTTTGTTTTTTCATTAATACAGGCTGGGGTTCAATCCTCTGTTCTCATTGTAGGGCAGGAAAGTGAATTTGAGTGTCAGTGACTTAGCATAAAGCTTTATTGTTCTCCACTTTGCTTTCTATATGCAGTACAAAGATACTGCTGAGATCAAAGAAAGGATATGAATTGCCATAGCACCCAGTTGTCTCAACATTTTCCTCTTCAGCAGGTGGTTATCCATCTGTTCATTTTCCCTGCTGGGGCTGGCTTTTCTATCAGTGTGACTCTCTTGGGGCATGGGCATACAAACCCTGAGTGCACTGGGTGGTGGCCCCACCATGCTGTGAGGGCCAAGTGCCTCTTCCAGGAGCTGGTGGATTTTTATCCCCCTTGGAGTTACTGTGAAGGACGAAACAATGAAAAACCATAGTGAGGATCATGGTCCTGATGAGCTCTGGGGCAGGAGCATCAGCTCCCCAAATGCTTGGTGCTGTGCTCAGAGAGATGCTGCTTGGTGCAAGCACAGGAGATCAGTGCCACTACCCTGCTCAGGTGTGCTGATGAAAACAGGGGTGGGGTTCCCCTGAGAAAGCAGAAATGATGAGACACTGGAGTGCCTCTGAAGCATGGCACTGAGGACAAGGAGTCTGAAGGAGCATATCTGATGTCCTACTAAAGTGGCAGAAACAAAATGTATGGATTTTGTCTGCAATGTCTGGGTGCGGTAACGTGCCTTGTACCCTGCCTCCGAGGGCAGGTGAGGCAAATGTGCGGTGTCTGTGGGCAGTGATTCAGATGAGCCCAGCCTGCCACGGCAGAGCTCCAGCTGTGCTGAGGCTGAGCAAACCTTCATCTGCCCGTACAAGGGCGAGTACAGCTGCCTGAATGGCCATGAAGCAGCGGCACATGTGGGGAAGCAGGGCCACATCCCCCTGTTCTGGAAGTGCAGTGGGTGAGGCATGGAAAAGTGACGGTATGGGCAGTGTGATTGAGGCCCTGCTACCCCAGATATCACCAGGCAGACAGGCTGGGTGAGCACACAGACTGTGCCTGGGCTGGCTGTTAAAGCCTGCCTGCAGTGCGGGGAGAGCTCTTTGTGCTCCCCACCCTGCTCAGTCCCTCTCACCGAGCCCGTCGTGCTGAGCAGCAGCAGAGCCGTCCCCGCGGCCGCTGTCCTCTCTCCTCTCCATCTGCTGCGAGGCCCCCGTGGCCGCCTGCACTTACTGCACCTGGGCCGCCCTGGCTGCCAGGGAATAGCAGCTGACGTGTCCCTGCCTCCTCAGCCCCCCAAAGGCATCCTGACTCCATCATGTGTGGGGTGGGGTTCATCCCATTCGGAGCAGAGCAGATGGGCAGCGCCACAGTCCAGGTGAGGTGCCCACATGTATTTTGAATTTCTGTGACAGTGTGTGGACATCGGGTTTAACTTGTTTAGTGTTCCCATATGGACTTTGCATCTGCTCTTTTGGCTGTGCCAGGGCTGTGTGCTTTGTCACCCAAGAGTGCAAACGGGTGCTGGGTTCCTTGTTGGTGCCCAATCACACCTTGAAATACATGATGCAACATTGATAGAAGTTGTTTCACAAGCAGCACAAGCAATAATGGTTTTTTCCCCAGAGATTTATGATCTCCTTACTACAGCAATCCCAGTCTCATACCCATGTCCTGTGATGCTCCCATTACAGCCCAGCAATCCCAGTGCTGCATTTCCAGCTCCCGGTGTGTCTCCCTGATCTCTGTTGTGGTATCACCAGCTCCTCCATGCACCTTCTGGGCTCTGCCCATCACAGCACCTTGGCTTTCTTCTGTGTCCCTGTGAACTCCCTGTAATTCCCCAACTCTCTTCCGTGGTGCTGCCCCGAGCCTGTTGGATTGTCATTTAGGCAAGATTAGTCTGGGTCGATCATGTTTGGATAGCTGCTGGTATCAGACTCAGCAGCTGGGTGTGTGACTCCTCTTGGTGGCCTTGAGAGGGAATGGAGACAGGGTCACACAAAGTCCCACAACCTTCTAGGGACTTTGTATCTCCAAGACATTTGTCTCTTTGCCGGATTTCATTGACCATTGTCTAAACCTCTGAATTGTGGGTGTTGCCTAAGGGTCAGCATGACCATGTTAAGTGAATTCCATAGAAATGTGTGTACATGGGGTGCTGCATCTCCTGGGTAGAATTGGACCTGTTGCTTGGAGCCTCCTAGGTCTGCTCAGCCTATGAGCACTGGTGAACCTGTGAAATGGACCTGGGGTTATCTAGCAGGAAGGTCTGTCTTTGTGAAGTGCACTGCCTGGAGAGGGCAGCTTTGAAGTGCTGCTTGGCACTGGCTTTATTGTTATCGCCATATAGAGAGGGTGTTTTTGTGCTCAGATCGTTTCTGGACACACAACAAAGGGCGAGGAAGCAAACAAATGGAGTGCTGTGGGAACAAGTTAAATGGAGCACCATGTGGGGAGTTCCAATCACAACATCACCAGATAATTTCCTGTTTCTCTAGGGGTCATTATTCATGCCTGGAAAAGTCAGGGTGGAAACTCAGCTCTGTACTACCCAGGACCTCTGTGCTGAGTCGAAGCAATGGTGAGTGCACGTGCAGTGGCCTAATGTGGTGTATAATGTGTACAAGCAGCTGTCAGCACTGTCCAAAATAATCCCTCCTGTGCTCCTGGTGAGTGCAGCACATCCACTGACAATCCACGTGTATGACATTTATCCAAAGATGGTGTTTCTTGACTAGCACGTGTAGGCTGCTGTTGTTCCAAAATGGTTTCTTACACTTTATTTCACCAGTGTGCAAGAGGCCAATCCACACACAGAGTCAAGTTATTTATTTGCAGTTCTGTGCAGAAAGCAAATCCAAAACACAACACTGTACCAGGCACTTTGAGGAAAGTTAACCCCAGCCCAAACCAGCACAATAGCCCAAAGTGATGAAGGGCTTGGCTGAAAAGGCAGTGATTTGTGGGACTGCTCTGGAAGGGTAGTTCAACAAGATCTGTTCCCTGGCGTTGACAACTGCCTTTCCTCTGGAAAGGAGACCACTTGGGACCAGCTGCCAGAGACCTTTTAAGAGGTTTCTCAGAGTTTTCTCATCACTTAAAAGATGAGGCTCAGTTCAGCCAAAGGATGAAGAATGGGGCCTTTCTTTGCTCACTAGCAGAGCTACCTGGATTAGCATCCCTCCAACCCCCTTTGAATCTATCTTTTAATTTTATTCTCAAAGGGCTGAATAATTAGGTTGTTTAGAGCTGTCAGCAACACAGGAGACTGGTAGCCTCTGTCCTGGACAGTCATTTTCATGGTCTGCTTTTCAAGTTGTACAATAATACAGTTTTGTATTGTGGCTTTGTTTGCCATGGCTCAGCTGGTTTATTACAGGACATGGAATCTGTCCTGCTCTTCAAGAAAGACAAAGATAAAGCTGGTGGCCATTGGTGAGGTAATCTGCTACTCTGATTTCTGCAGTACCAGAGGGTGCTTGATTTGGCTATGTGGAAACTGTCTGAAGCTAACTCATTGTAACCTCTGACTGCTTACATTCCTCTGCATAGATAGATATGAAATGAGTTAAAATTAAACCCCAAAGCTTCATTTTCTTGGCTAAATATCCATGCAGGAGTAAAATGAAAATTGCAAAATCCCACAAGAGGAGCATATTGATAGATGTCTGAAATGCTGGCTTCTTGCAATGAAGACATTGTAGGGAAGCTACTAAAGGTACTTTAATCTGTGCCAGGAGTGTTTTTGCAGCTGTTATCACATTTTCTTGATTTTTATTATTTATGCATTACTATATTTCAAGGTTTGCTGTATTTTGAAGGGTGCTGTCTTCTGCTCTGTTTCTTCTCTGATAAAAACTTCTGCCACTCTCCTGAAAAAATGAAGGTAGCAAAGGCATTAGATCCCCCCATTTTGAAGTTCATCACATTTCATGAAGTTTTAGATGACTTTTTGTGTGGATTGGGCTGGACTTCATTCCATGGATTGTGTCCATGCCTCAGAGATGTGAGGAGCAGCAGAGAGCCCTTGTGCAGCAGCTGGCACAGCAAAACAACTGGGCCTGCCTGTAGGAGTCAGAACCTTTCAGAGTATCTCCTTTGTACATGGGGCTTTAACTAGGCTCAACACCTGTTTCCTGCATCACAGCTCCACAGGCATCCCCTAAAGAACCCTAGAGATTGTTTTGAAGGTTATCTAAGTGTTCAGTGGTTTAAGATGAAAAGATAACCATACTTGTGAGCACTTACATCTAGGAGCATGGTGTCTGCCAAAAGCAAACTGGAAAACTGTTCCTTTCCAGCTGTGCTTCTGATGAGGATGTGGATGACTTCCTAGCCTTTTCCTCAAGGTTCCCCCAAAGGAGACTTTTTTAAATGGTTCTTCATCTCAGAGGCTCATGGGTGCTAGTTAGTACAGACCTAGTAACATAAGGAATCCCAAAATACACCTGAAAATTAGTGAAACAAAGACCGAGGAAAGCACTGTAACTTTGGGGGAGGAGTGGTGAAGGTAGTGGAGCAAAACAGCCACTGCCACAACAAACCCCAGTACAGTGGGGTTTTTTGAATTAGGGTAGAAAGTATGATTTTGTGAGGTATTTTTTCTCCCTGTGGACTATTTTAAGCAGGTATGTATATGCCAAATTTTACTCATCTAATGGGGAAAAATACATCCTTTCCACTCATTAAAAACCAATACCTTAAAATAAAACATGACAGAAGACAGACCTGGAAGAGAGGCAGCTGAGCAATTGCAGCAAAGACTTTTCCTGAATTTGCCAATCCCATTTTGGAAGGGAAGGTGCTAAATGAAAAATGTGCCCATTACCAGTCCTCTTGTGACTGGTAAGTTAATTTGGTGGTCCTTGCCTACCTACCAGTGGACTGAGGAAATCTCAGCAGCCATTTCCCCATATGGAGGGCAGGGTTAACAAATCCAAGCTCTGCATTTTTCAGTGGCTGTAGTACTGCTTGAAGTCTTGGAGCATTCTCATCCTGCTGTAAGAAAATTTGAGACACAGGGTTTGGGTTGCTCAATTCTGCAGCCTGATCCCAGCTCCCTGGCTTTCCTATGTACACTGTGGATGATCAGGACATGCTGCTCCATAACTTTGCTGGTACACAGTCTGTCATCCTTGAAAAGGTACAAGCTGGTTATTATTTCAATTTTCCTCTTGCTGTTATTTTTCTTCCCTCTTGCCATTACAAGGCTTGATCAAGTTAGTCCTTGCAGAGTTCCTGGAAGTTGTTTCAGCAGGGTTATAATTGGCTTGCATGAGCCTTTGCCTTTTGCTCTTCCAAATAATTTTCCAGTATATCAATCAATGTAAAAGGAAAAGTAATACTAGCAGGGATGAGGAATTGGCTGTGGCTGCCACGAAACACATCAATGCCCATGTTTTCCTTTGGAGTGATAATGAGACACTGGGATTCTTTTTATTTTGGAAAAAAAAAAAAAAGAGAAAAAGAAGTCACATAGCAGTTTGAAGCTAAGCCTCCTATAGGCTGTTGTTTTGAAAAAAACCTGCCCATCTTGAAAATAGAGGCACATTTATTTTTTAGTATTCTCCAGATAAAAACAAACATTTCTACA
The DNA here is from genome assembly GCA_013400575.1 of Peucedramus taeniatus. Classification (NCBI taxonomy): domain Eukaryota; kingdom Metazoa; phylum Chordata; class Aves; order Passeriformes; family Fringillidae; genus Peucedramus; species Peucedramus taeniatus. The sequence continues at coordinate 169,487 of WBNO01013571.1, forward strand.
TTTCTAAAGGGAAAGCTCAGTATGACATTATCAGTGAAACGGTTTGGTGTTTGTAAATAAAAGAAACTTTACCAAACATCTAGGTATCTTCAGTTCCTCCAAAAATGTTCCTCCAAAAAAGTTCCTCTGCCAAGCCCACTCCTTGTCAGGGAGCAGTGGGAGCTCCACCTTCACCACCCTCCATCCATCCCATCATCACCCAGCCCTGTTCTTGCCCCAGGCTCTGGCTGCTCTATCCCCTCCCTCTGGCCTGAGGAAGGGGAACAAGGCCTTTTGCTTCCAGCACTGACATTTATCCTGGCAGTAGCTGAGCTAACAGGAGAGTCACCAAGACTGCCAAATCTGCCTAGGTAAAGGGAGGCAATTGGAGCTCTCCTATCCCTTCACTGAGGCTGGGAGGAGGGAGGCAGGGATGTCTCTGAGCATGGTAATCTGAAGCTGCCAGCCAGCTCACGGCTGTGATGTCTTTCACCAGCGTGTGAAACTGCCCTGTGCCTCTCAGCAGCTCTGTGAGTCTGCCTTCTGGCATCCAACATCACCTTTGTCCTGTGCATAGCTCCCGAGGTTGTTGTACAGCCAGCAGAGAGGAGAGAGCACTCAAAGCACAGCTATTCCCAGGACACAAGTTATTTCCACTCCATTCCCCTCCTAAGGTTTCTAAAAGCTACGAACTGTTGGTACTGTCTGAGGTCTTAAGGGACACAAATACTCTGTTCACCCTGTGTTTGCAGTTCATTGGAAATGTAGGATTATCTCCAAAGGCTTAAACAGTCTGAATGCCATTCTGGCAGAGCTGGCACATATTTTGCATGTTGCTGTACGGATTGCTGTAGTGAGACTGCTTCTCATGGGCCGTTCTCTCATGTTTATTTCCCCAGCTGTGCTGGTGCAGATAAGAATAAATGGCCTCAAGTTGTACCAGGGGAGGTTTGTATTGGATATTAAGAAAAACTTCTTAATTGAAAGGGTTTTTGAGTGTTGGAACAGGCAGCTCAGATAAGTGCTGGAGTCACCATCCTGGAGGTATTTAAAAGACATGTAGATGTGGCACTAAGGGACATGGTTTAGTAGTGGACTTGGCAGTGCTGGGTTAACAGTTGGACTTGATGATCTTAAAGGTCTTTTCCAAAATAAGTTCTGTCATCCTGTATTTAAGAGCCACAGGATACTCACAAGACAGAGAGATGATTTTTAGGTGGACATTACAGCTGTTGGGCTGATACCACATGACTGCTGCTCCAGTGAAATGCACAGATGAATGTATTTGTGAACACCTCAGGGATGTCAGGTGCTGGATGATTGCTGGAGGTGCTGAGTGCCCTCTGTTCCCTGTGGTGCCACCAGGAGCTGGGTGTGGTGCTGAGCTGCTCAGTGTGCAGGCTGGAGGCGGGAGCAGAAGCCCAGGCTCTCTAAACATCTGGATGAAGCAGATGTTGTCACTCACATGCAAAAAGTTCTAAATGCTCTGGGGCTGCACACTGTCTGTTGGTTGATATAGGTACTAAGTGTGTCTCCCCTACAATAAAAGAGGGAATTTCCTGTGAAAGATTCTGGGTTTGCAGCTAATCTGAAATAGTTTATATCTTATAGCTGTGATGCAAAAGTCTACTGTTCAAAAGGGTCTTTGGAGAATACTTGCTGTGCTTTCCCAACACAGGACCTCCAACAAGGAGAGTCCCTGATGTCTGTCTGTCTGACTTCCTGTTAAAATTATTAACATTGCTGGAATGTCAATGCATTTTCCATAATGTACTCTCACAGCCAGGGTCTTGGGCAGGAATCTTTTATTGTTACTCAGTCTAAACAAAAAAAAAAAAAAAAAATATCCTACTGATTTTTAGTTAAGCTGAGGTCTGCCAGCATCTTCCCCATCGAATGCATGTAGACCTTTAAAGGCTCTCTTCCTGCTGATAACATCTTCAGAGAGAAATTGGGAACTTCAAGCTGTTAGTAGATATTTGGTTTTCGTCAATAGTAAAAGTAGCAACGTTTCTCAAGCTTGGGTGAGCAATCTGACTCTAAAACACATTTTCATACCAGGCTCCAAAATCACACATCCCTTCTATTTAACTTTTGAAGGATCTGTGTACATGGACCAGGCAGGTAAAGTGTAATGAATTAGGTAGTGAAGGAGAGTTACACCATGTTTTTCCAAGAGCATAGTGCTTTTTTTTTGTAACTCTGAGACATCCTAGAAGCGAAGATTTTATTGTTTTATTGCTCTGAAAAGTGGTTTCACCAGCTGATTGCTCACCATTCCTATGTAGATGGGCAGGGAGCAGGAGCTCTCAGTGGACATTCTGCATCCACAGAAGGCCACCTCTGACTTAGTCACTTGTGGTCCTGCTGCAGCAAATAGAGAAAACTCTCACATCACTGAATTCTTGTAAGCTGAGTTGCTAAGTGGAGTGTGTTAGTGGAATCCTGCCATATCTCCCAGGTGTGCTATTTGGGACGGGATGAACCCACACAGATGCAGCTGGCTGCATCTGCACAGCTTCTCCAATCCCTCCTGTTCTACAGCCCTCTGAAGGTCCAGGTTGATGGCACTTAATCTTTCTCACAACATAGCTTTTTGGTTATCTTTTAGTAAGGAAATGAACCCAAGACATCAGGATTGCCTGACAGCACATTGCTGTGCTGTTGTATCAGTGGAGGGAATCTGTGATGTAACTCTGAAAATGCCTCCAAACCTTTACCCAAATTTAATAACCTTCCAGTGAATGAGTGCTGATCAAAAAAGAGAATATTCATCTAAGACAACCCTTCTACACATCATGCATTTTATTAATTTTTTTTGTGGGCATATACACTTTTCTTACTGTGCATAAAGGATTCAGATGGAAGTTACATTTTTGTAATATATGAAGAGCCTGGTAATCTTGGAGAATAAGAACCCAATACATTTTGCCAACTGTATTTGTTGACATGATTTTTTTTTTTTTTTTTTTTTTTTTTAAAAATTTTTTTTTTCTTT
>WBNO01013571.1:172493-194425 GCA_013400575.1 Peucedramus taeniatus
TGATTTTTTTTTTTTTTTTTTTTGTATTAAAAATGTATTTTTCCCTTGTTTGCTTTGGTAGGAAACTCAGGGGTAAAATTCCATTACATATATGAAATTGATAGCTAGCTACAAAAAGAAAAGCAGATGGCAGCCAAGCAGAAGTACCAGATGTACATTTCTGCATCTGTTGTATGGATCGAGACACTCAGGAACACAAATTTCTATTGTTTACAGTACAGAAGTTGATTACTCATATTTTAAAATTCAGAACTTTTCTCTGATACTTAAGGGTGCTCTTATATATTCTTGTCAGTTCATCAAAAAATTAAACCCAGGTCACTGGCAAACATGCCTACTGTGGGCAGTCATATTCCAAATTGGGGTGGCCAGGCAAACCCCTGGAGCTACAAACAAATTTCAGGCAAGTGCCTTGAATTGCAAATGCTTTTTCTTTAGTTGATGGTTCTGGCTTTATCTTGTGGGGAGATTGGGCAAATGGAGCTGCATAGGAGGAAAAGGATGTTTACATTTTCCCCTGTATTCTCTCTGAGCTTTCCACCAAGATATTTAGGCGTGTGACTCTCCAACTACTTTATTTCAAGTCCAGCTTATTGAGGTTTGTTTAATATCCAGCTAAAATAGTTCATTTCTAGCTCAGTTGGAACTTCAGATCTTTTGTTCCGAAATCCCTTTTTTGAGCTGCTGTGGTTTTCTTTTTTAAGCAACTCATCTGGGAGACAAGGACCTGGTGCACTCCTGTCATGTAGGTTTTCTCTGCGTGGAGAGGTCAGCTTTAGCATTGTAAATCATAACCAAGAGATAAATGCATTAAAAAATAAAATTTAATTTTTTTTCTTGCAGACTTAGATACACGGTTTGAAGCATTAAAACCAGAAGATCTGGAAGTCTTAACTGTGTGTCTGATGTACATAAAATTTCTAGGGTTGTTTTAGAATTGCTGGAATTTTGGCAAGATTAGACAATCTCCATTTCAGACTCCTAACCTTGGCCCCATGTTTGGCAAAGATGGATTGACTTGTGGGGTTTTTATCTGGGGCTTAGATACCATTTTGAAGTTTGGAAGGAGGACATAACTAGGAATTGATATGACTGAGATAACCTGGCTAGGGGTGTCCAAAAGCTAATAACACCCTGAAAGCAACACCCTACAGCTGAGTTTCCTGTATTTTGTGAAATGCCCTGGACTGAAACAAAAAGGCTCCTTCTGAGCCATTTTTGTACAAACATGCAGTACCTGCAAGATGAATTTTTAGTTTCAAAATAATTGTGAAAATGCACTCTTCTTTCAGTGGCACATATGCTACAGAGGGAACAACAACACTACTGCAAGTAAGGATTTGGCATTTCTAATTACTTTTTAACCTTCTCCAGCCCAAAAATTTAAGTGTTAGGTCCCTGCCCGAATTCTGGAATTTGGATACAAGAAAATAATTTTTGTAGAGTAAATTAGTATCGCTTACTTCCCAGTGTCTGCCTGATACATAAGAGGTATTTTGGCCTTTTCACAGCATTCAGGAAAATAACTTTGTTAATGCTTGGGTATACGTGAGAAATTTCTGGCTCTGTCACCCATAGGAGGATTCAGAAGAGCCTCTATTTTCAGTTAGAGGGTAAATTTAAAACAGATAGCAGCAATTTTAAGCAAAATTGTGCTGCAAACCTTGATATCAGTGTTCTGCTTTTAGCTTCATAAATTGTCATTGAAATGTAGAAATCTAGGGACTCACATTTTAAGTGAACTGCTACAATGGGTGTTTCTCCTGGGGTGACTTTCTCGTACTGGGCAACTTTGTCCTTGGCCCTGCTTTTCGAACAAATGTCTGTAAATCAGAACTAATGCTCCTAAAGCCTGTGAAATATACAGCAGGAGACAAATAGCAAAGCTTTGCCTTCATGTTGCCAATTTGGTTTGCCTTTTCCTTTCTTTTTTAGGAAAGTACTTCTGGAGATAAATGTCCCCAGCATTGGTTGTACCTCACCAAAATCAAACGGGTTTGATTTCACTGGGACCAGCTCAGCGTAGCAAAGATGGATTTGCCTCTGTGTGGAGCTGCTGTAAACAAACTTGTTTCTTTCTGGAAGAAGTCTCCTTCTCGGAGTTCGCTTGCATCCACGGCCTCTTTCCTTTTCTCCACGGCTCCCTGGTGTCTCGTTACTGCTTCCGTGCAGGAAGCACATGACACGGAGTGTGCCGAGCCATTGGGTGCATAGGGAAGACAGATGATGCTCTGTGGGCACGGCGGCGGTGAAAGCCAAGATGTGCCAGCCGTTCTTAGCACAGGATGAGTTTGAACAGGTCCCTGAGGTCGTTAGCTGCCAGCAGATCTGCCTGCTGTAGGGTGCGGCAGTAGGGAAAGGAAGAATGGGAGAGCAGAGCCTATTTTCATCTGGTTTTAAGGAGTAAATGCTATCTTTGAGATCATGCAAAATTCAGGGGGAAAAAATGTTAAATGAAGTCAGCTGTAGATCAGTGTTTGTACCTTCTTCCAAAAGAACAAGAATAATTTGGGATGCTAACACTACATCTCTTCCACCAGCCCAAGTGTCACAGCCCTTTCCCTGACCACAAGGGCAACCCACAGCCTGAGCCACAGATCACGAAGGGCCACTGCTGCAAGCACTGTCACAGACAGGGTCTCAGCTGTGTTTTCAGCACACAATGTGTAATATGGATATACATTCCTAAAGTGAAAGACAGTTATTCTGTTGCTTTGATAATGTTTGATTCAGTTCCCACTATACTTCTTCCTCTTGAGGTCCTGTTTTTAAAAAAAAGCTCCATTGCTACAGTACTTTGAACAAGTCAGGCAGAGAAACCGAGAGAAATTTACCAAGTATCTGATCTTACAGAGGAAAACTAAAAATAAATAAAGCCTTTTTTTTGCATGAATGACAGAGGCAAGAAGGGCCTGAATCTGACATAGGTAACTTTATTTTTAAAGAGCAGATTTCTTGCACAACCCCTTACCTGCAAATTCAGGACTACTTGCAGCAGTGTCTAAAATTCCATGGTGCTTCCAATCATCACTATTGTTGCTCAGCTAAGTGCTCAGGGAAAGCAAACACAACCAAATTAATAGTTTGAAGCATGTGTCCATATTATTATCCATACTGTAAATAAGATCAGGAACTGTGGCCTACATAGGTCAAAGGGTCTTGAGTAAAATACCAGCTCCTAATTAGTGAGAGTACTTAGGACTGGTGGCTGAGTGTATCCAGAGCCCAGACAGATCTGATTAGGCTCTGACATACCCATGAACAATGTGCAGTGTGTTATTTGCTGAACATATTCCAAATTATTTCCCACAGAAACCAGTAAAATACTATTAACATTGTTAGCAAACTTAAATATTTATGTATTTTCTTATTATGCTTTGGAGAACAATCTGTCTCCTTATTAAGGGACACTGTCTGCAGCAGCAGAATTACAAACTGTGACAGGGGCTGCCAGACACTGCTCCTGTGCAGTCATGAACGGGGCAGGGTTTGGGGGAAGATTGCTTACTCAAGTGATATCTACTCTGCACATGAGCCAGGCAGCCATTTTTCTGGGGTATGTGTCAAATCAAATTTCAAGAGGTTGAGTGGAAACAAGGAATGTTTTGCCTGCGGCTCTGGAGGCAATGAAGGACTGGGGTGGATGCACACACCCTGATAATGCACTGTAGTGGCCACCCTCTGCTGCAATTTGGGCCTCTGTCTCTGCCCATCCATCTCTTATCACTTCAGTACATTTCTCTGCATCATCACTGCAAAGAGACAAATCCTAATATGGCAGGGGAAGGCCCTGGATTATTCGAGAATGTGCTGGAAATGGTGTGACCTATGTGTCCCTGGCACAGATGGTGCAGCAGCCGAGGTGCCCTGCCTGTGCCCAGGAAGAGGGGTGAGGGATGAGCCACAAAACACCAGTCTGTGCCTGCCCAGCCTTGCCCGGACTGGACACACCAGCCGCCAAAAAGGTTACAGGAAGAAGGTGACGCTGCTCCTTCCTTGGAGGTGTTATGTGGATTATTTACATCGTTACTATTGCCCTGCTCTCATGCAGCCAGCAAAAGTCACACAGCCTTTGTAAATTCCGTTTATTTAAAAAGACTTAAAGAAGTGTGAGTCTCTGTGTATGTGCGCACATGCATCACTCAGATGAGGGGATTTGGGGATTGAAGCGGAGCATCCTCCGAGTAGGAGTGCAGGGATTGTGCAGATAAGGAACCAGGAGGAAGATGGACAAAGAAAACGGGAACAGAGGTGTGAACAAAACAACTATCACTATATCTATCTATCTATCTATCTATCTATCTATCTATCTATCTATCTATCTCTCTCTCTCTCTCTCTCTCTCTCTATCTCTATCTCTATCTCTATCTCTATCTCTATGTATATCCACATGCACACACTCCCAACACTTCCCAACAGCCCGGACTGCATTCCCTGCCCACCGCGCCCACGGCAGCGCTGCCGGGTCCGGCCGGTCCCGCCCGCCCTCGNAGGCGCGGCTGGAGACGCGGCTGTCGCGGCGGCGGCTGGCGGTGCTGGCCGTGTTCAGCTGCTACTCGCTGGTGAACGCCTTCCAATGGATCCAGTACAGCATTCTCAGCAACGTCTTCGCCGGCTTCTACGGCGTCTCCTTCACGCAGATCGACTGGCTGTCCATGGTGTACATGGTGGCCTACGTGCCGCTGATCCTGCCGGCCACCTGGCTGCTGGATGCCCGCGGGCTGCGCCTCACGGCGCTGCTGGGCGCGGGGCTCAACGCGGTGGGCGCCTGGCTCAAGTGCGGCAGCCTGGCCCCCCAGCGCTACCCGCTCACCCTGGCCGCACAGGCCGTCTGCGCCGTCGCCCAGGTCTTCATCCTGGGGCTGCCGTCCCGCATCGCCTCCGTCTGGTTCGGCCCCACCGAGGTCTCCACCGCCTGCGCCGTGGCTGTGCTGGGCAACCAGGTAGGGCCGCAGGGGAGCGAGGGGGGCTTAGGGGAAGTGGGCTTCCTTGGAGTCCGGCACCGAGTTAAAAACACGGTGCTTAAGTGGGGAAAGGCTTTCTCCAGGATGTGGTGTTGGGAGAGCGGACCGGTGAGGAAGCGGGGCTGCCCGGCCGGGCCATGTGGCAGCGTGTGGCAGCTCACTCGCTTCCAGCAGCTGCCGACAGTGCATCAGTCTTCAGACCCTTTTCAGAAGTGGTCCTGCTCCACTTCCTCTTTCTCTTGCATTTTGGCACTTGGATTCATTTGACTGAATACACCCCCGGTTGGAGGGGTCTGAACTACGTGAACTTTCATGAAGAGCCCCAGCGACAACATATATTGGTTTCTGCTTTTTAAAATATGGCCTCTAATTGCCAGGTGCCAGTAGTCAATACCCTGGTGACTCCTGAAGTTTTGTGTAACGCTGTGATAGTTCACATCATTGTTGGGAGCTGATAACTGATTCACGGATTTCCTCAAGCTCTCTGGTCCTGGCCAGTTTCAGAGAGCTGGAACAGGTGCATCTGAAAGCACAGGTGCAGGTACGGTACTTTTTCCTCCTATAGCCTAATTCTCACCTCCTGCCACTGTCCCAGCTTTTTTTTTTTTTTCCTCCTGTGGCAAAAAATATTAAGATCCAAATCAGCATCACTGATGCAGGCTGAGGTCATAGGTAGAGTTTGGTTAAGATAATGGGGGATTTGTTTTCTACCATGTGAGTCTAATGATTTTATGTTGTGCACTTTGGATTATGACAGCAGTGACATTAATGTTACATATTTACAGTCAGGGTGTACCTAAACCTAGCTGATTTCTCCTTAGCTGTTCGCAGTTCTTCCAAAACATTTTTTTTTGCATCTAAGTTTTCTAGTGAACAAGTCAACTGTCCATTTTGGACTGAAGATTTCAGAAATTGTTGGTTGTTTCAGCAGTGAGGCAAAAATTTTGGATCTGCATCCTGGTATGAGGTTAAAGGTTTCTTTGGCAGCTAAATTTCCATTCTTCCTGACATGCACCAGTCCTCCCAGTAGCAAGGAGTTACTGGGTTTTCAGTTCTACAGCAGTTTCAGATATCCAGCTTAGAGCCTGAAACTGATGGATGAAACTGATGCTTCCCTTGGATGCTGAGATGTGAGGTTGAAGTGGTGCAGGACCGGAGCAGGAGAGCAGGGATTGTGTGGATGGGAACGACGAGAAGGATGGACAAGGGAAACAGGATCAGGATATGGACAAAATAAGCCGTGGGTATTTCTGGAGTGTATTCCCCTCCTGAAGCTAGGACTGATCTCAGTGTGCCTGCTGAAGTGCTTGCTGGTACTGTGTCGATAGAACAACAGAATTTCTCTTTTCTCACATTTTGCTGCCTTTAAAAAACCCTAAAAAATCTCAAAAGCTAGATTGAAAGAGTGGCAAGAAGTTAGGCACTTGGAAGTTAGAAATAATGTCCGTGTATCCTATTGCAGTTCCCTTCTGCATACGCATTCCTGTTGGGTCTCACTGTACTGGATAATTGCACAAGGTGAACTGTGTAACAGAACATGTTGCTATAACCCACTCACTGTACTGGATAATTGCACAATGTGAACTGTGTAATAGAACAGGTTGCTATTGACCAACAGTTCTTGGTCATCCAATTGCTTATCAGATTGCTTGTCACACAGCTTGGGACTGTGTGAAACTTCAGAGCTTCACTTCAGAGCTTCGGGGTGGCCAGGACAGCTGGCAGGGGAGGAACACAGCAGTTATCAAAAATTAGATCTCACTTCTTTGAGATGCTGATCGTTTGCAGCTGGAACACAAATCACTGGGAATGCAGCGATGTACCTGTCAAGGATTGTTAGGAGTGCCAGATCTCCACAAATATTTAGCATCTTAAATGAGGCACACCAAACTCTTTGGAACACTTTCTTCTGGCCTTAGCCTCTGTAGATGTAAATGATGGAAAATGGTATCACTCGACTGTGTTGGAAAATTGTGGGTACTGCATTGGCTCCTACTGGGGAAGGAAAAAATATACGTAGAGAAAAAAAGTAATTATGCGCTCAGTTCATGTTTGTAGGGTTCGTATACCAGAGAGTGAGGACAAAAGGAGACAAATTCTTACCGTGACCACTGGATATTGTGTCAGTCTGATGGCCTTGGGAAAAAAAGGTATCAAAACCCTCATCAGGGTATGCACAAAGAGTGCTTTGTAAGCACAGTGGCACACCTCTAATGTGCGTGCTGATTGTTGGACTTGCTACTCTTAACAGTCTTTGGTGCTCTTTTTAAATTTAATTTTACCTAAAATAAATGTTCCAACACTTTAAAATGCCATTAAGTTTTGGGGGAGCTGAAGAGAGAAATTGGAGAATAGTCCAGGACTCGTTCCTTCATGTTTTAAAACGCTTTATATATATACCCAAAATTTCAGTCCCTGTTCTGTGTCTCTTTAATGCAATATCTGTTGTTATGTTGGAATTTACTCCACTACTAGTTCATTCTGTGATTTTTATTTATTTCCTTAGCAATAATTGTTGAGTTTGGTCTTAATAAGGATATTTCTTTTCTCTTGCTTTTCTCTGCTCTGTCTGTTCTTCAGTAAATGCTTCAGTCAGGCTTTGCTACTGTAGTGGCAGGAGCATGACATCAAATGAAGAACATTTCTACAAGAGTAGCTGGAATTTTGTGTGCAGGATGACTGATACAAATTTATGTTCATGCATGGTACTTTCACTTCCAGTGAAAGATTCTTGTACGAGTATGAAGATTCTTGTATAAGTACTATGTGTAGTGTAAACATATACACTAAGTGTGGTATTGTAGTTCAATTGAAAAATAAAAAGGTTAAACCTGAATGAGTTATGGAAGGTCTGGTTGTAAAACAACATTGAGAGCAAATGGCTCAGAAGTGTGATACTAAAGTTTTATTAATGCTTATTGTGATAACAGTTCTGAATTCTACCTGGTAAGACTTTTCACTTCTGTTAATTTGTATGTTCAGAGGGAAATGATTTTGGTTTTGTTTTCTTACTTTACAGCTTGGTACTGCAATTGGCTTTTTGTTGCCACCTGTTTTGGTCCCTAATACACCGAATGATATTGATCTTATGGCACATAACATCAGCATCATGTTCTACGGAACAGCGATAGTGTCCACGCTTCTGTTCTTCTTAGCAGGAGTTGGTAAGTGTTCAAATTACTGGAATTTCCATGCTGGCTACAGGGGGTGTTTACAATGTCTCACTTAAAGCAGGTGACTGCTCCAAGTAGTAAAGGTTACAATTTTTCCAGTTTATGTTTACTTGCCTGTTGTGCCAGGGTTAAGCAACAGCCATTTCCCTCTATGTTGTGCTTCACATGGGGTGATTTCTTTCAGAATATTTAGTTCTCTTAGTTTCTTTGCTGCAAGGGCTTATGATATAACGTGAATTCATTCTGTTAATCTTACAATTTATATACAAAGGTCCTGACATATTGCAGATGAAGTCTGTCTTTGACCATATTTTGGTAGCAATCAGATGTGACCAGATAACACATCCTTTATGGATGTGACTCAATTCTTCCATAAGAAAATCTAAAATTTCTTTTCATGGAGTTGTTAAAACTACAAGTCTCTCTTCTGAAATTTATCAAGCTAAAACACTTCAAAAAAACAAAAAAGTGCATTAGTTTGGTAGAGATGGAGCAAAAATTGTTCCTTCTTCTTTTTCCCCAGTGTTTGAAGAAAAGCCCAAGTACCCTCCCAGTCACTCTCAAGCAGTCCTGCAAACTAAGCCTCCTGAGGATTACTCCTACAAGCAGTCCATTATTAACTTGTTCAAAAATATTCCATTTATACTTTTGCTAATCAGTTATGGTAAGTGGTGCTATCTGCTTGTAGTCTGGCAGAAAGGTTCAAAGGTGGGCCAGAAGCACATAGAATTTTAATTGTGGGGATTTTTTTATGGGGGAGGGAGTGTCAAACTTTTATTTACTCCGTGCCACTGCTAGGAAGTCCGTAAGGATGCAAAATATCACTTATAGGTCCAGTGAAAAGATTTTACGTGGCACATAAAAGGTTTTGTGTTGTGAGTCTTAAATGCCAGAAGATGAATTATTTAGGGTAACAAATCAGCATGGTTACACTTGGAATGACTGAAGCTTTTTTCTTGATACTGCAGGTATTATGACTGGGGCATTTTATTCTGTCTCCACATTATTAAACCAGATGATAGTGACTCATTATGAGGTAAGTTACTTGGATCTTATCTTTCTCTTTTTCACTGTACATTTGCAGAGGTGATATTTATTTTGTAGGTGCTATGTGTGCTCAGACATTTGGTTTCTTTTATACCTCTGTAGAGTTTCTTGTACCATACAGCTGTGAGAGTCATAGGAATGTTTGTTTGCACTTATGACTGCCAAGAGGTCTGAACTTGACTCTGAATGGAAGCAATTATTAATGAGCACCATATAAATATTTGTTGAAAGGGAGAAGAAGTGAACGCTGGGAGAATTGGCTTGACACTGGTGGTGGCAGGAATGGTGGGTTCGATTATTTGTGGTTTGTGGCTGGATTACACTAAAACATACAAGTAAGTGTGGGTAGGCATGTGTGGGGTTAGGGGTAGGAGAGTGGTGCATTTGCATTAGGAAAATACTCTGACATAAGGGCTGAAATGAGCTGCTGATGAAATCCAGTTCATTCCTGATCTTTTAGTGGCCTTGATGGAGAGAAATTTTTGCGGCTACAGCGAAAGTTTGGGACTCTCACTGGTTATTGGCCAAAAGAAACGAGGGAGCAGAATGCCAGGGGGTTTGTCATCTAATCCTGTCTCTTCAGGAGTGTAAGGAAAGCACTGTAGGTCCTAGATACAGTGGCCAGATGGCCCAGTGGGCTTCTTCTCCTACGAAAGCATAAAGTCTCAAAGCCTACCCTGCATTGTTTTGTAAAATGGCCAGCTGATGGATTCTCAATTTTTTATGCTACTCCTGATCCTATTAGTAAGTGTAATGTTTACTTTAATTCGGGGGATGACCATGGAGCAGAGCTCTCTTCTGGGGTAGGAGCTCCTGGATCCATCATCCATGGTGTGGTGCCCCCAGGAGCGAGCACTGCCCTGGAGCCCTGTTTGTGATGGAGTAGTTCTCCCCTGAGACTGTTAGTACATTATGTGCCTCTACAAGCCTAATGGATGTTAATGCTGTAGATTGGCTTTGTTTCTGCATGTGTTTTGGCTTATAAATATGTGCTTTAAGAATTTGGAAGACATCCCTTCTTCCAGATTCAAAGTAAATAGTACAATGTAATGAGATTTGTTTGACTTGCCTCTTCGTAGGCTGACTTTTATTGCTAAGAGTGTTGGACTCAGCTGCTCCTGTGTTGATGTATTGTGTAATGGGCAGCACTGCAGAATGGCCAGAGGTACAGCATATCAGAGAACTAAAATAGTCTTAAGGTAGTAGTATGTGCTGATTGTTCATTCTCTGAGAGTTTGAGTAAGTGTCCTTAGCTTTGAGTGAAGCAGCCAGATAACCAAGACAATGAAGGGTTCAGGAATGGATATGTGCTCATTGCATGCTAAGTTTGAGGCAGAAATACATGAAGCAAATTTTATAGCTTTAGAGTGGCTTATGTAATGTTCATGTTATCCTTCCATGCTTCAGCAATGTGCTATGGCCTTCTATTAACAATGTTAATTTTTTTTTGTTGTTGTTGGGTTGCAGGCAAACTACTTTGATTGTTTACATTCTCTCTTTCATTGGGTTGCTGGTTTTCACCTTCACCCTGGACCTCGGATACCTTATAGTAGTGTTCGTGACTGGAGGAGTGCTTGGGTGAGCAATTAAAGAGCACTACAAGACTTACTGCAGTTCTGTTCTGAAACATATTTAAATGTTTTACTGAAATAATTCTACTGTGTATTCTGTCACCATGATCTCAGCCTATGCCTTTAGCTCACAGTACAGATAGGGTTTCACCTTCTGTTACATCAGAATAAAGCTAAAGTAACTCCCTTTTCAGTAAATTTCATGTACCATTTTTATGGACCTAAGAGAGGTCTCTATGTGATCAATTTGTTTGGTTCCAATTCAAAAAGCTGTCTGCAATGAAGTTGAAGCTTTCTCCTGGCCAGTGTGTAGGTGGTTAGAGTTTAACTGAGCAGCTCTAGGAAGACTGGCTTCTCTGCATTTTCATTAATCTATACTTTGATAGCCCAAGCAGCATGCTGGTTGCTTTGTTTGCTGTGTTCATAGATACCCAATCTAAAAGCCTCAATAGGTGCTGAGGGAATGTTGCTGTCTTCAGACATACAAGTCAAGATAAAACCAGAGATGTCTTGAGAGTTTCATATTAAAAACCATTATTTCAACCTCAGCTGCATTAAGCCTCTTCTCTTTCCATTATTCATCAATCCCCTCTGCTTCTTCTGTAGCAGCTTCCAGCAGGTGTTCAAGTGTGCAGCCTCACCCCCTACTCATGGTCTCTTTTTGTCCTCCAGCATGGATATTTGGGCTGATCAGATGATGGTGTTTGTGTGTGTCTTTCATATAAAAGTAATTGCCTTCAAGTATGGAGCATCTTGCAGACTCGTTTGAAAAGGTTGTTTCATATGTATGGTGGTTATGGGAAATAGGACAAACATGTTCTAACAGCTTTGCCCTAAAGAGAAAGATGTGTGGCTGAAATTCTTGGATCATACTGAGGGAATGAAGCGGTCACTATTAGTTACTGAATTCTGTTAAGTCATGAACACACGACAGTTCAGAATACCAGCTAATTCATAACACCATGTGTGTATGTTAGGTTTTCTTAGCTGTAGTAACAGATGAAGGTCACACCTGTCATCCTCTTACTCTCCTCTCCAACAGGTTCTTCATGACTGGCTATCTTCCACTTGGGTTTGAATTTGCTGTGGAAATTACATATCCAGAATCTGAAGGCACTTCCTCAGGTCTCCTTAATGCATCAGCACAGGTTACAGCATTATATTTCTTCAAATGAAATGATGTTCAGGAATGCCACTATGCTCAGGTCTAGAAAGGCTTTCTTAGACTTAGCTAAGTCTCTGTTTTGTTGCTCTATTTTTTTTATGGTTTCTGTAAGATGTGACCTGAAACTTTTAAAGGTAAAATGATGACTCTTTTATGTGTGATCCTGATGAAATTACTTTCTTGTTTATAGATATTTGGAATTGTCTTTACACTTGTTCAAGGAAAGCTCACAACAGACTACAGTCCTCGTGCAGGAAACATCTTTCTTTGTGCTTGGATTTTTGTGGGCATTATTTTAACAGGTAATTACAAGTGCAAGTAATGGCTTCTCTTTAATGTAAAAACGTAGATGCTTTTAGGATGTTGTTGCTAATATATGGACAGCCATCTGACCCCCATTTCTTGAGACATGTCTTGAATTTGAGACAAATGTCCATCTCCAGAGGGGGTGAGAAATAAAAACAAATGCACAAATGGAGGCAGTTTTCCAAATGCAAGAAATTGCTGATGCACTCTGGAACTGTGCCAGTGTTTAGACATGTTGATTCACAAATGTGCTGAAAGTGCTGAACTATCAAGCTTTTCTTTAATTGCTTGTGGTTTAAAAGATTTTATTGTAATTTCCTGCTTTGTGTGCTTTGTGAGGAGCGAGTTCAAATTGCAAAGAGCGAATATGCGTATTTTGAAAATGTGCTGAAAGCAGCTTCTATGTGCTTGCACCCTGCAAACATTTCCCTTGAAGTGCATGTCACTGCAAAGGTGTGAACCAGCTTTCCTTTTTCCTTCTTTTCTCAGCCTTAATAAAATCAGATCTGCGAAGACACAATGTGAATTCAGGGATTATGAACTTGGACATTAAAGCTGTAAGTGGTGACTCTTTTACCATGATTGTATTACCTGCTTGAATGCTTGATTTCTGCTAGCATAACAATATCAGCTACAGAAGAGTACTTGACAAAATCTTATGACTGATTCCATGCTGGTTTTGAACAACAGAGCCACATGGGATGCTGCCTTCACATATCTGTTTTTCTCCTTAATTCCCATGAAAAAAACTGAAAAAACTTTTGCTCTCAGATTTAAAAAAAAAAATTTAATTTTTGGAATATTTGAATTTTAAGGGGCTAATAATATTATTTTATTGCTTGAATCTTGCTTTTTCATAATAGCAGGGTAGCATTGTAAATTGTGAAGCCTTTTTGTTTATTGGACTACAAGGCCATCCTATAGACTATGTATTTTATTTAAAATATCTGCAGTCCCTTCAGATGAAGTCAGTGTCTGATAAACAGAAGCCACATGCTGGAATTTCTATGCAGTGCTGCATAAAGAGCTGGGTTTATTCTTCTGCTGACACTCTCAATTTAAAGGAAGAATGAGCTTAGCATTTTCTGATGATCATAAGGCTCCATGTTTCAGCAGGTTTTCCAAACTACTACAGTTACTAGGAGAAATAAAGCTCTCAGTGGAAAATTTTTTCAGTGCTGTGGGTTTTTGATTGTTTGGATCAAGATATGAGACAGCTTTTTGGAGTCAGACATCTCAAGATCCTCTGCCATGCTTATTTTTGTGTAGGTGTTGTGCATGCCCAGCAGCTTTTGATCATCTGTGACCAGCTGCACACTGTTAGTGTCTGTATGAGGTTCAGAAACTTTGAGCTGGTGCTGCCTGAGCTAACTTGAACCTGAAACCTGTGCAGCTGCATGTGCTCAGTAACCCACCCGGGGTTGGGGCTTTCTCATGGAAAGCATGACTTATCTGCTTTCCATTATCACCTCTTTAATTAGCCTAGATCATCACACAGCTTCATTCATATTATCCAGGGTGTAAGAAAAGCTGCAGTCCTTGCCCTGATGTTGCCATGCATGATTGAGACCTGCCTGTGTTAGTAATGTTCAATTTCACTTTGATACTGAACCTTGATCAAGATTCTACTGTGGTTAAATGTAACGGAGAAAAAAATGGGAAGTTAATCTTCATGTGACAGATATTTATATGCAGCAAATATATACTTTAGAAATATACTAAGAAACTAAATTCTATGTTTGGGCTCTTTTTTTTATTACAAAAAGAAAGGAAAATATGGTTTTATATAATTTGCTTAATTGGGCTAATTAACTACATATACTGTTGGAGTCTAACCTAATAATTATCCAAGAATACTGAGTTTGAGAATGATTATGTTGAAAAACAACTGAATTCCTGTTGTGTTTTTATTTTTTAATCTCCCTCTTCAGGTACCAGTTGACAGTCCTGTAGAACCTGAAAGCACTACATTAAAGATTCAGTCAGCTTTATGAAGCTGGAGGAAGGTGACTCAGAAACGCACAAGTTTGGTTAGATACAGAATGATATGAGCTAGTGTAATCACTGGATTGTGTGTATGAGTAGTGAAATGTGTTTGTTGATATTGGTGGTAGTTGTGTACTGGAAGCTATGAAGATGCTCAGTTTGTTTTGCTCAAGATGCAAACAATTCACCTTTGTATGGAATATTTATTTTAACATGTTCAAGTTTTGCAGTTTCATTAGTAAAAGACTGTGTGAACACTCTCCACGGTAGGGAGATGTGCATTCAGGATGCATACTTGGAAAAATCAGGAATCTTGAAGTACAGTTGTCATGATCAGAAGTATCTAATCTTCTTTTCTTGTTCAGTCTTGCTGGTGCATTTGAAAAGTCAAAGAGCAGAGAGATGCACAGCAGGAGGATGTTCACGAGTCCATTTTTTATTTTAAATGTATCTGTATTTGAATATAAGCCAATGATTCCTTCTGGAAAAGTGATAGCACAATACTGAAAACAAGAGATGATGTGTGTGTTTCATACTGGCATCTGACATTTCTTTTGCCTTGAAACTTCTTTATAAGTATCAGAAGGCAGATAAGAGAAAACACTGTTCTTGCTATAGCTTCATTGTAGCATTTCTGGGGAGATTTAAATAGTTTCTTGCTAGATAAATTGGAAAAAAAACATTTCTTATTAAATACGGTAAAAAGGAGGACAAAGGCCTTTGATACTTCTGTTATGAAATATTTATAAGAATGGAACACTACCACACAAGTTTCCTCCACGGAATATTTTGAGTGCTTTCTCAGTTAAAGAGAGAGGAGTACGTGTTTACAAAGAGCCAGTGCCTTTACTTTGTAAAGAAGATCCCTGCCTCATCTTGAGTTTAATCAGTGCTGCTGAAGAAATTCCATTTTGTGTGTCAAACCTCTGAATATTTGTGGAGTATCAGAAAATGTGTTCTGTCCTTTTTATGAATTGTATCATTTGTCTCATGTGAAACTCCTGTGCTTGTGTAACTTAAATCATGTCTTTTGCAGTTTGTTAAAAGCTGTAAGGATGACTGAAAAGAAAATAGTGATATTTTCACTTTCTCTGATCAAGTATTTTCTTTTATACCATCTTAGCTGCAAAATGAGCAGACTTCATTAACAGTAACTTTTTGTTACTTCATTTATCTGTATTTAGGATGGGGGTTTCTCAGTGCAGTTCTTTTGAAAATTTTCTCCTGTACCTTGTGCTCTATCTACACACCCACAGAACTGATAGCACTACAATCATACTACAGCTGGGAAAGTCAGACCTGGGTTAGTGGACTTTTTGGAAACATTTCATTTTTAGCTCAGCAAACTGAGCTTGCAAGTTCAGTGCCATCAATGATGCTGTGTCTTTGAGTTTCCACAGATGCAGAGCCATCCAGAAGGTGGAATCCTGCTCGAAGTTTTCCACAGGTTGTTACAGCTGGGGATGGGGAATTATTAAACTGTGTGCTGGTTTCAGCTGGGCTAGTTAATTTCCTTCACAGTGGCTGGCATGGGGCTGTGTTTTGGATTTGTGCTGAACAGAGGGTTGATACAGAGAAGTTTTTATCATTGCTGAGCTGGGCTTACACAGAGCCAAGGACTTTTCTGCTTTTCATATGTCAGAAAAGGCGAGGAAGTTGGGAGTGCGTGGGATGTTCGGAGGAAACAGCCAGGACAGGTGACCCTGACTGACCAAAGGGATATTCCAGACCATGTGACATTGTGTTCAGTGTGTACAGTGGGGGGAGAAGGAGGAATGGAGGGATGTTTGGAGTGATGGTGTTTTCTTCCCAAGCAGCCATTGCACTTGATGGGGATGGCTGAGCACCTGCCTGCTCATGGGAAGCAGTGAATTAATTCTGTGTTTTTCTTTGCTTGTGTGTGTGGCTTCTGCTTTCCCTACTAAGCTGTCTTTATCTCAACTCATGAGTTTTCCAGCTTTTACCCTTCTGATTCCATCCTCAATCTCAGTGGTGGGGAAGGGAGCGAGCAAGCGGCTGCCTGGGGCTTCGTGGATGGCTGGGGTTAAACAACAACAAACTCCAAGATAGTCTCTAAGTACAATAAATATCATTAAAAGCTTTTCTTTTTCTTATTTTGCTATAGACTCTGGAAAATCCTTTTGTATAAAAAAGGCCCTGAAAACATATCTTTCTAAGCTTAGCCTCTAAATGTGATGATCTTGATTTAAACATTTTGTATGATAAATGCTTTAGACAGGGGAAGACCTATCAGAATAAACTGAGCACACTTGGGAACACTTGCCTTGCCAAAAAGGGTTAATATCTCTTTGCCAGGTCCAGTGCTAGGGAGAAAATGGCTAGGCCTTGCTGCTCCTGGGGAGGTGAACTCTAGAAGAGTCCACTGCTGAAGCAGCTGAATATAGGAGAAGTAACTCTTGGCTATTCAAATGGCAGGCAAGGGTAAACGAGTGAAAATAGAGATGCTTTTGTTATGTCAGTCTTGACACTGAAGCTGCCCCATCAAGGGATGTACAGGTTTTCAGCCTGAGTCAGAAAAGTGAAAGTTTCTGCCTTGTAACATATGTGGGTGGCTTTTCCCTTTGGAAAAATGATAGTAACATGTGCCAATATATATATATGTTTTTCATCAACATACAGATACAGAAAATATTTATGTTCATGGTCCATGCATGGTTGTTTTGACTTTTGGTATTGCAAAATCTTAACAAGATAATATTTTTGTAGTTTTGGGGAATTGTTTTCAAATGTCTGGTAGAAAGTCTTTGGCAGTATCCAGGATGTTTGCTGACCTTTCAAAATAAAATATTGATTATTTTTCTTCCTTTCGTAAAATTTATTTTTCAATTCCTTTCTTCACTACTAGTTTCCAGTTTCTTTAGTTATTTTAAGATGATTATTGAAAAAATATTCTAGTTCTGGCTCCTTATGTTCTTTATCTTCTGCCAAATTACTTGGCTACCTTCTGAAAAGGTTGAAAGAAGATTTTGGCTTGTTGGAAACCCTGGTGGGTTCCTGAAAAGAAAATATTCCTAATAATGAAGGCTTAATTACATCCTGGATTTAATATTTCTCTTCTAAAAGGAGCTTGAAAGTTGGAAACCTATGAGCTAATTTCAGGCAATGGTAAAGTATTTAAATGAAAGGCTCAGCAGCAGAATAAAGAATAAATAAAGAGCAAATCAGTATTTTTTTATGCTATAGTCTTATAATCTGTCAAGAAATCGAAGTTCTAGCTCATGGCAGAAATACATTTGGAGTAGTTGAGGCTTTGTGGTTTTTGCTGTTTAATTTTTGGGTTTTAGCAGACAACATCCACTCAGTGAAACATAGAATCATAGAATGTTAAGAGGTTGGAAGGGACCTTAAAGGTCATCTGGTCTCAACCCCCCTGCCATGGGCAGGGACATCTCCCACTAGACCAGGCTGCTCAAGGCTCTATCCAGTCTGAGCTTGGACACTGACAGGGTTGGGGTGTCCACAACCTACCTGGGCAAGCTGTTCCAGTGTCTTACCATCCTCACAGTAAAAAAATTAGTTCCTGATATCTAAATTAAATTTCCTTTCTTTCAGTTTGTACCCATTCCCTCTTGTCCTATCACTACAATTCCTGACAAAGAGTCTCTCCCCCTTCCCTCTAGTCTCTCTTCAGATACTGGAAGGTTGCTATGGGTTCTCCATGCAACCTTCTTAGCCTGGAAATTCCACATACATCTGGAATTACAAATAGGGTTTCTGACTCTTAGCCTTCAAGTCCTGGCTCAGCCCTCCAGGAAGAGTAGAGTTGGGGGCTAAAAATCCTAACTGTTTAAAAAAGTAATTGTATAATGAATGGAATTGCACGTCAACTAGAAGAGGATGGTGTGAGGAGAGGAATCCCAGTCCCATGCATCAGCTTTTGCTTTTCAATTTGCCTTTTTCCCAAGTGTTTCAGGAGAGCTCTGGAGGATGCAAGAGAACGCACACAGTGGGGAGCATAAACAAGGGGACTGCCCCCAAGTTCCCAGGAGCCCAGCAAGTTGTGTAATTGATAACTTTCAGCTACAAAATTCAGAGATTAGCCTTAATATTAATTCTTATCTTTGTGTTTCTTCCCAGCCATGGTAAATTTTTGGTAATTTCAGTGGAAGAGACTCAGAGAACATTGACACATCTTTATTTAGGATTCCTAACACGGCCTTAAACCCCTCATTTCTATTGGCTGGGTGTGAAAATACCAGAATCTGTAGGACAGAGTCTGGAATTGCTGGTAGGTAAGTCCCTCAGAACAAGTATTTGTAGATGGGTGCTTGTCTTTAGTAACATCTCTTTTTGTTGCTAAATGCCCATAGTTTACGAGGAAGAAAGAATAAGGGAAGAAGTAGCAAGAATATATATGGATCATTTCAGATTAATATTGATGCCTTGAGAGGCTGACCTAGAACAGAGGCTAGACAGTGTTAAATGAATAAAGTAAGGATTTATGAAAAAGGCCTTCAAAAGATACACCTTAGGCAGTACAAGAGCCTGGCCAGGGCTGCACCCAAAATAGATGAGAGGTCAGGAGTTTTCACACTTTTATAAGTTTTGGTCCATTTACATTTTGGGGTTAATTGTCCAATTACAGCTTCAGGTTATGAAGTCCCATCCTCCCCGTTTGGTCTCCTCAATTTGCTGTTGTTTATACCTTTTGGGCCCAAAGCTGCAACGGTGTCCTTGGTTCTTGGGCTGGAAAAGGATTGTTTTGTCCAACCAAACTGTGAAGAGAATTTGCTAACACTTTATATGAACTTCAGAGTTATATACTAATGCAGTACAGCATCTGGAAAATATGAAAGCTAAAACTTAAGGCATCAATAGGGCTTTTCTAACTTCAGCCTTTTGGTCATCTCTTTTTTTCAAGGCAGTCTGTTGTTTCAGAGACAATCAGTGGAGTGTGTAATTAGAGCTGCCAGCCCATGTTGCCTAATGAAAAAAGGTTTTTTTGATAAATATTTGGACTATCTTGTGCATCTTCAACCAAGTGAAATTGGGTTAAGCTGTAAACATTTATTGTTTTCCATTTTGTGAACTCACCAGTTTTCATGTGTGAATTGGAGTGTGTGACCTTTACAGTTGTTGTCTTTCAATACATGTATGTACCTCCTCCTCAAGTGTTACACGCTATTAAAGTTTCATGGAGCACAAGCTGTCATTGTACACAATAATATGTGATTGCCCCCAGCCCCACCATTTGGTCTGAATTCTGTGAAGAGGGAGAAGTGATGTTAGTGCAGGAACTAGAATGAATTAAGCAAAAAAATTTCCTAAGAGAAATGTATTTCTGTGTAAGATCCATGTTATTTACTGCTCATGTCTTTGTTCTACTCATGAAGATAACAAATGTGTTTTGCTGTAATATTCTGGTTTTGTTAGTGTCCAATTCTTTACTTCAAGAGAAGATTAAAAATTCTTAATGAATATTCTCTGATTGCAATATTGTATGTATGTGTATATGTGGATGGCATCATTCCTTACCATTCTATGTTACTAATAAAGTGAATAATGCCGAAATTGATTGGAGCCAAGAGTAACATTTTTGACAGCTGCTAATACTGCTGCTAATCTAAAAGTAATTATTTTTTTTTCCTTAGAACCTGTCTTCTAATGTAGGAAAATGTGTAAGTGTATGACTTCCTGTGTCATTAATAAACATACATGTACATGCAGAGTGCATGTATGCAGGGTATAGAAATTTATTTTACACAAGAGTATTGGCATCCAGAGACATTTTCTTGGGCCATGGAATTAAAGTACTAGCATTGGTAGTTGAATTGTACTGCTCTAGCACAGAGATTTCTCCTCTGCTTTGGAAAAGGTCTGTGGGGAAATGAAAGGGCAAGTTAACCCCTAAAGCAGAGTGATCCAAAGACAGCTTCTTGAGGGTAGTGCAGATATTATTTTAATAAAGCACTTGGTTGCCTAAAGATCATCTGGGGAGAGAGGGTAGGATAACTTCTGAGACAGGATAGAAGTGAGACATTACATTCAGTTATGGCTAAAATCAGAGTTGTCTTCAGTGGGAGCACAGCAGAACCCTTATGACCACTCTGCAAGGGTTCTGTAGCCTACCCTCAGGCATTTAGCCCAGGTGTGAGCCAGGCAAATTTGAGGAACCTGCTTCAAAGTATGTAGAGTCGTGGTAAGAAAATGTTTAATTTTTTTAAATCTCACTTCTCCACAAAGCTGGGATTCTCTCTCAGCTATTTTGGTATAGGAGATGCTTCACAGAAGGAGGCTGCGCGTGCTGCAGAGCACAGCAAACACAAGCCTTGTGTCATAAAGCAATGCAGTTCAATACTGGGTTGAATTTTCATGTGGGTTCTTAATTTTACAATCAGGACCACAAGGTCATGTTCCTCTTAAGGTACCTCTAAGAAATCTGCAGGCAATATCCCCAGTTACCACTGTAATTTAAACATTCCCACAGCTAGGAAGGAACAATCCCAGAAAATTGTTTAAAGTTTCTTTGGCATTGGAGTTTTGGGGCTGGTAGTTTTAATTTCTTTTTTTCTGGTTAGATTCTCAGTCTTTCCAAGAAAACACTAGAAACTTCCTCAGGTAAGTGGGAAATGTGAAGCCATCCCATCTATGATTAGCCAGATAATCATTTCTATAGCTGGGAGGAGGCCCTGTGATCCAAAGCTAACAATTATTACCCTTTTCCAGAAAGTGATGTGGTTTGTGTATGGATAAAATAGCAGATGCCTAAAGAGTCCAGCTGCTTCCTGGGCTGGAAAGGTTTCCTAGAAGTCTGCTGGATTTCCTTCTCTCTGTGCTTCACAATGAACTAACCCTATCTGACCATGTTCTAAATTAATATTTACAGCTCTATTAAACAACAACTTTTCCGAAAACAAAACAATAATATCCTGAACTTTGTAGAAAGGACTTCAGCAGATATGTCACAAAAGCTAAGTATTGGCAATGGTCAGGCATAATTAATTATTTGTAATTATATATTTGTGAGTAACAAGCTAATATCTGCTTAATATCAGGGATCAAAATTCAGTCTCTAGGATGCTAATTTCCAGTGTTCCAGTAAACTGCTTCTGTTTGTAACAGTGTTTAAACAATAAAAAAGGCAGTAAGTAGTATCTAAAGGGCATTGTCAGTATTGTGGCCTTGTGTTGCAAGCTTCCAGAAACAGATACAAGATTCTACAAAAGCTACAAACTCCGTGCAGATGGAAAAATCCTGGGGAAGTATTGTAGGCTTCAGAAGTTTTTCTAGCCTGCATTAGGCTGAACCAGAGAGTTCCCACTTTCTTTTTTCAGAAGGGGGCAGTCCTAAGGTTTTTTAGATGTTGATCAGTAGTTTGGTTAAGGCAATAGAGGGACTGCAGATGACTGCAGAGTCAGTTATTCTTTTAGAAATCAAATTGTCCAGCTTGCTGCCAAGAGAAAAAGAAATTAAAATATAACTGCAGCTTCCAAGGCTGTGCATGGCATTTTCTCCATTAAATTTTGGAAGGCAACTTGATTTTCTCAGAATAATTCATAAGCTAGTTCTGAACAACCCTGCAGGCACAGACAGAATGTACATCCTGTGTAGAACGAAGAGGCACTGTCCCACAGGGGTGAGAATGACTCACCCAGGGATCATTAACTGGCTTCAGGGGACTTGAATTTGTGTTATCTTCTGCTCCCGATGAACAACTGAATTTTCTTCAGGCCATAATGCTAAAAAAAAAAAAAAAAAA
>WBNO01013571.1:202114-479724 GCA_013400575.1 Peucedramus taeniatus
GCTCGGAGGAGGAGCAGGAGCAGCAGCGGGAGGGCGGCTCGCTCTTCCTGGTGAACAAGAGCGGCTTCCCCATGGACGGGCAGACCTGGGAGCGGATGTGGGGCCATGTGGAGCGGGTGCACCCCGACGGCGGTGCCGTGGCGGCGGCCATCCGGAGCGCCGCCCGCCTGGCTCGGGTAAGGCGAAGCCGCCGTGTGTCCCCTCGTGCGGGCGGAGCGAGTGACACCGAGCCCGAGGTCGGCGGTCCGGGGGCTGCCGCGTTCTGTGCGCGTCGAGGCTCCGGCTCCGGGTGGGAGGGTGTGACACCGCAGCCCGGAGGATGCTCTCGGGCTCTGGGGAGGAGGATGCAGCATCTGCTGTCCGAAAGCGCCCAGAACGGGTACGGGGGCTGCGGGCTGCTTAGGGGCTGCGGTGGGTGTCTGGGGGAACAAGCAGGAGGAAAATTACTCCTTCTAGCTTAGGGAGAAAAAAGCTGAAAACAAGAGTTAAAAGAAATCTTCAGGGACTGAACGAAGCATTTTGTGCTATTTAAAACAGTTTTTTCTTTTCCTTTTGGAACACAGACGTTTCCTTAAACACAGCGTTGCTCCTCAAATGTAACAAGGGATTTAAAACTCAGACATTTCTTTTCCAGTATGTGGAAAGATTCCAAATGCTTTTGTCTGGTACGTTCCTCAGTACAAGCCCCAAATAGCTCTGCCTCACCCTAGTCTTTTTCCTCCAGACAGCAAATAAAATGTTGATGTCTGCTGTTGTTCCAAGGCTCCTTGACACTGTGCTGCATTACTGATCACAATGTCTTTAACACGCTCTGCTTTGGCAGACTTTGAGCTTGATTCACTCCTCGCATCGAGCAGCATTAATGTGAGCTGACCGCTGGAGTCTGGCTTGGTTCACCCCTCTGCATGCTGGGGTGAGATGGTTGGGCTGCTGTTGTCATGGTCCAAGCTGTCAGTGATACTGACATGAACCATATGCTTGTTCTTTTCGTGGAGTAGAGAGGAAATTCTGTGCACAGGGAAGCCGAAATCTTATTGTGTAGGGCTGTATTGAGAAGGTGCTTGTCAAATAAGCTGCGGGCTGAAAAGGCCTTTAATCTCTCTTCTGCGATGTTCACTCCAGTGCAGGTGCAAAAGGGACCATCTTCCTCTACTCTGCTCTCCTTGTGCTGGAACCAGCCTTTGTTTGGATGGGGGAACATATCCAACTAAAGAATGATCAGATAATGCTGAGTTTGTGGTTCCTTGGTGTGGTTCATCTTGTACTTACACAAGCACTTGAGGTGGAAATGAAGGAGCAGGGACTTGGCAGAACTTGTTCCAGCAGCCTGACCAGCTTACGCCAGTCTAGATGGCCTGCAAGCCCATTTGCTGGAAAGAGATGGCAAAGCACACGCTAGACTTGACCTTTCATCCTTTACTTCCCAGCTCCAGAGCATGTAACTTTTACTGGTGGCACTCGTGGTGACTCACAAAGCATCTGGTGAGAGGCATGCAAGTAGCTCCAGTGTGCTGGCCTGCACACTGTATTCCTGTGGGAATGTCCCAGAGAGCATTGCCCATGGCTTCTTCCTCAGTGCCACAGCTCTGGGCTGACTTTCTGTAGCGTGTGTGTAAGCCGGGTAGAGTAAAAAGCATTTTGAAATTTGCCTGGCCAAATCATTTGATGTTGATGATCAGTGCCCAGTGCTGTAGGAGTTGTACTCCTCCAGCACTGCCTGGAAGCAAAATCCCTGTTGCAGTGATTAGTTTCTTCAGGGGCAGGAGGACGTGGTGCCCTCTGTGACTAAGTAGCTCTTGCTGGCCAAGTGTGGAACCTCTGGGGTCAGAGAGTAGTTTGAGGACTACCTGGTCCTTATTAGGGCCAACAGAGCTCAGGTGAGCAAGTGAAGGTTAGGAGCAGGGGTTTTTTTTGCCACAAAGTGGTAGTGGATTACCAAAGTTGTGATGCTAATCACAAGGTGGGGCAGAGTAGGAATGTGAGTGGAGACTTGTTCTTTAAATGGTGGTACAAATTCTCTTAATTGCCTTGTGCTGCTGGGTATGTGTCACCCTGTAAAAGACCAGGTACTGCTCTTTGGGAGTGATGAGGGAAACTTGTGCCTCTGAGAAGATGATTTGTAATCTGCTTGCATTGATGGTTGGTTCAGGCTGAGTGGCGTGTGCAACTGCTCCATTTCTGCATCTGATCTGTTCTTAATCCCTAGTGATGGGAGAGAGTTTTCATCCCCTCTCCAAGAAGCTCCACTTGATTGCTCTAATCATCTTGGCATTAGTTTCAGCAATCATACACGCAGGGTAAGTAGCTTCTGACTGTGTCTGTGAGGTTGCCCTTACTGGAACAAATGCAAACTGCAGAGTTGCAGGGCTGCATCTCTCTCGGGAGGCTGAGTCCTTACAAAAAGCTGCCTTGTTTGCAAGGGCACTTTTGGAACCTGGGGGTCCCCACCTCTGACTGTTGGCTTCAGCTCTGGGAATAGTGCAGGCTCACAGTTTGGAAGGGCTGTGCAATCCTTTCTGTGATCTGTGTTCTGTGATCTTGGAGGTACTTGGAGATTGTAATAAATTAAACCTCTCAGCAGCTTTGAGGACTCTTGGCTGTCAGCTTCATCAGTGCTGAGTAACAGTGTGCTTGCAGGGGGTGCTGGTGGTAGAAAAGGACTTTCTGGTCTTTAGGTGAGACAGTGGAATCGGACAAAACGAGTTTCACACAGGATGTCAGTGGTGAACTGAGACTACAGCATTTCCAGCCATGGGATGAGTCTCCAGCTCTGCCACGTGGTCTTGCACTGCAGCAGCTCCACTGTCTGGAGCTGCTATTCCTTGGAAAGACTGATATAAGGTCAAGGCTTTTCATCTGACTTGTCTCTGAATTTCACTTGCTTTACAAATTCATGGCCTGTAGTGCTGTGTCTGCATTTCCTCTTGCCATCCATGACCTCCTGCTACAAACCCTTGCCTCTCCTTGCTGCTGTGGATGCATACCAGGAGCTGGAGGGCTGCATCCTCCATCACAATGAAGCTGTGCTTTCCTCACTTGTATTGTGCAGCCCTGGCTTCACCTCCGTGCTGGTGGGTGCCCAGGATCAGTCCTTCTGCAGCTGGAGAAGGAATCAGGGAGGGAAGAATGTTTGGAAGGAGTGGGAGTGGTGTGTGGGTCCCCCCTGCCTGGTCTGGCTGGCAGCATGGTGCATGTACTGCCCGTCCTGCACTGGAGAGAGGAGAGCAGTGCTGCCCTGTGTGGGCTCAGGCTTATGGATCCTCCCTTCTTGCCTGAGATCTGGAGGGGCTTGAGCCTCCTGGCTCAGCAGGCCTGCTGAGGTAACTGGAATATGTTCTAGCCAGTGGGAAAACCCTGGTTCTCTTTTCTAGGCTGTGCTCTGGTATCTGACATGATCATCCTCCTTGGATAATGTGATCAACTACCTTGGAGATGGGGAGCACCTTATTTGGAGGTCTGAACCTGTCTCCTCTGGTGAGGGTGGCCACTGTGGGTTTCAGGAAGGGCTATGTCCATTCACAATGGTGCTATCCCTGTGGGATGCTGTCTTGGGTCCTACAGCAGGGTGAGGGTTGAGAAAAGGATGAAATCCCCACCTCTGCAGCAGCCAGGCCCTTCACTGGCTGGGGCTCCCATTGCCTTGGTGTGTTGTGTGAGTGCAGTGCATGCATCTAGAGCTTCTGTATCTTTGAAGCAAAGGACTGAGTCTATTGGAACAGAAGTGGCCACCCCAGGAAGATGTGACAGCCCTGCCATAATTCCCTTTGTCAGCTCCTTGCTGCTTCTCAAACTTGAGCCTTATCTGGTGCATTGAGTCCAGGTCTGCCTTTGTGCTGGAAGGGACAGGTGAATAATTCATCCAGCCCAAAGGGGCTGGGTGAGAAAGGAACCTGTGGAACAAAAAAAAAAAAAAGCCTCTAATGAAGAGCTTAGGCATGAAAATCATGATTAAGAAGTGCTAATGAGTCTTGCTGATAACTCCCACTGGTGAGAGGAGAAAGCCCATGTGTGCGGGTGTGCCGGCGCCCGTGTAGCACTGGGATGGCGGGGGCGAGCTGGAAGCCTTGCCATCTGCTTGCCACTTGCAGTATGGTTCTGTGTGCCAGTAGTGTAGGAGTCTCTGGTTTGGTGTTTTTCCCCCCTTCTCCAAGGTGTATTTACTGTTTGACTGTAGTAACTTGCTGCGTGTAGTAAATTCTGGGTTTTGTTGCCTTGGGATTGCCGGTGCTCAATCTCTGAAAGCAAACACACAATCTGAACGGAGGTGGGAACTGGAGAGGGAAGTCTTTGTGGCAGAGATGGCCCCATACCACCTGAACTGGCTGTTCTTATCAGTAATTGCTGACTTGAAGTGTATTAAGGACAGTGATATGTCACTTCATGAGCTTTAAACTATGTTTATGACAATGTGGTCCCACAGGTGCTTTTCATTGCGCCTTGCCACAGCTGCCCAAATTGCTGGTTCCTGAATTTGAATCTGCATTAATATTCAAATTAACTGCTTCCTCCACTGTGTTTGTGAGAACTGCTAACTTCTTTTTAGCCATGCTGCCCACTTTAATATCTGCTGACCCCATCTTTTGCAGTCTCACCCCTGAAATAAGTGGACTCGGGACAAGGCTGTGCCCCTTTCCTGCATGGCTGCAGGCTCAGCAGCCAAATAGCTGTGGGATTAAACATGGATTGAGGGCCTGCCTTCTTAAAATGCTTAGGCACAAGCAGATGTCTTATGAGATTTTGGAAAAATCCCATTATGTTGCCAGTCTATATCTTTAAGTGTCTTAATGCCATTAAATATTTGGGTCCCAGGTGGTCTTCTAGGTGGTGTGCTCTCCCTCCCCAGCAAGCGTGCTGCAGACACATGGCAGATGGGAAATTATGCAGCCCAGGATCCTTGTCTCCTTTTATCTTTCTCTTGTGGTAAAGAAGGCCAGAAATTAGACTTGAAATGGCTTCCTGGGGGAGAGAGAGTAGCAGAGTCAGTACTGGGACTCTGCTCATCCAAGCTGCCCTGTGCTGGGGGGGGAAGTGGGAAGCATAGGCTTTCTGTGCTGGACTGCCTGCCTGCCTAGGGTGGTGTTTGGGGGATGCTGGCGGCTCTGATGATCAGCCTGCCGTGGCCTCTCTGTGCAGGGAAGGGCTGGCTCTGGTGCTGGGGCAGCCCCTGTGGTCAGCAGGATGACTTTGCCTGATGCTTGAGTTCACATGGGGCTCCAGCCATCTGTGCTGTGCGTTGTGTTGCACTGAGCACATGCTGCTGCTCAGTAAATCACTTATCTGCTCTGCAGGGAGCTGTGGCTGTCTAACCTCTTCATCTTTTTTCTTGTGTCCAGCCCTCAGTGCCGCCAGTGCCAAACTACAAGCTCTCCATGTCAATCCCAGAATGGCTCCAGGCAATACAGACCTACATGAAGATGCTGCAGTATCCTTCTCCAGTGTGTGGTCTCTGGAAAAAAGGCTGACTTGTGCCTGATGTGAATTAACAGAGTTTTACTGAAGCTTTAGCTGGTTGCGACGGCTTGGGATCATTTGCGGGTAAAGGGACGCCTCCAGGGATTTGTGATAGCACCAGCAGCACTGAGCTTGTCATAGCAGTCCTCTGGGAGATGTAATTAACTTTAAATTATACTGAAAAATTTAACTGAAGTGACATTGGTGGGAATAGAAGTGCTTATTTTGAAGTTGATGTATGAGGATATTATGATCGGATCATGATGCCTGGAGAAATAATGTGGCATCTCGTCATAAAGCGACTAAGAGAGAGCCAGTGTTGTGGCAAACCCTTTCTCCCTCTGCCTTGGCAGCCCCTGTGGGTTCCCTGAGGATTGCCTGTGTGCTCAGCCTGCAGGGAGTGCTTGTCACTGGGATGAGGGGCACAAGCAGCTGTCCTGACCCCAAGGTGGGCAGGCTTGCTGTGACACAGGAACTGACCGAAGGCATCTCCCTTCCAGAAGTCCCACCTTGCCTGGGGGATTCATCAGGGATCTACACATCTGTCTAGCCTCTCTGTCACTGCCCCACACCCAATTCCTGATTTCCCATTGCTGACAGATAATTTCAGAGAAGGTTGCTGGCCCAGATGCTGCTCTTCTGTTTCCCTTTTTTCCTAAACTCTGCCTTTTTGTGTACGTGTGTGTGTGGGGGGGAAACCGGGGGGATGAGGAATGAGTGTAAGTGCTGGTAAGGATTAAGAAGGATATGGGAGGCAACTGGAAGAACATCCAGAAATAGCAGGCATGGTTAGCTCGGTGGGGAGTCGTGGCTGGGATCAGGGCGGCAGCCGGGGCTGGAGCTGCAGCAGCTGCCATGGGCAAGGAGGCTGGAGCCTGCCTGCTCTGCAGGGAGATGGTGCATTTCTCTTCTTTTTGGCAGCCACTTGGCTGGAACAAGAGGCTTCTTGCTTGCTGGGATTGTGCTAGAGAGGATACCATGTCATACAGAGCTCCAAAAATTACATTATCCCCCACCTCACCCCGTAGTGGTTTTGAAATCCTGCATTCTGCTACGTAGCAGGAGCGGGCCTTAGGCACAGGGTTTGGATCTGTCTTCAGAAAAGCTTCAAAGTGGGCTGGGGAGCAGTGTCTGGGCTTCCTTTGAGGGCTGGAAGAGGATGTATGCTTTGTGCAGAGCACCCTGAAAGGGCCTCATGAATTAGTTTTGAAGGCGGGAGGGAAGTAAAGCCTTGTTTGTGGAGAACTCTGAACTCTAATTGAAGTCAGTTCAGAGCATCCTGGTGAGAGCTGGCATTTTTATTTAGGCTGTGGTTGTACATCCAGCAGCTGAGCCTTGCAAGCAGCTCTTTGCTTCCATGGGGTCACCTGCTTGTGCCCTGGTAACTGCCTTGGTATCACCAGTTTAACTGGCATGAATATTCTGATGGGAATAGAATTAGAGTACTAGGTTAGGAAAGAGATTCAACTGGAAAAGTAACCTATCAAAAATAAGGGCAGTGTGTGTTTTTTTTTAACAGAACTTTTTTTTTGTTTTGTTTTTGTTTTTGTTTTTACTGAACAGATTGTTTTCCTGGTCTGATTTACTGTGTTGCTGCTTGAACAGCAATGCTCAAGGAGGAGGGAAGAGGCTGCTTTTGGTGATGCTGCTGTGTGGCAGTCTGTGCTTCTAGGTGGGTGGTGCTGAGATTTGGTTGACTGTCTGCTGGCATCATTTGTGATGAACTTACTTACTATTAGTGTTAAGTAATGACCTTGACTTGCACATAGCTGGTTGTTTTCATTTCAAGAGCATCATATTTTTTAGAGAATGGTTTATATTTTCTAAGTGTGAAGGGGTGCACCTGCAATGGTTTTGGTTGACAGGTCATAGGTGAGCCACGTGGCTGATGGAGTTAAAAGACTTCTAAAGGAAATAAGATTTTC
The DNA here is from genome assembly GCA_013400575.1 of Peucedramus taeniatus. Taxonomy (NCBI): domain Eukaryota; kingdom Metazoa; phylum Chordata; class Aves; order Passeriformes; family Fringillidae; genus Peucedramus; species Peucedramus taeniatus. The sequence continues at coordinate 209,491 of WBNO01013571.1, forward strand.
AGACCATGGATTATGTTGGTTGGTTTGGGTAAGCTATGAAAGCTTTCTCTTGTCCAAGTGGAAGACTTTTTTTCAAACTTGCAGCCTAGTAGTGAGTGGGACCTAGTGGAAAAGAGACTTTATAACCTTCAAATGCTCAGTAACTCAAATGCTGAATTTGAGTGTCATTTTAGATGGTCAACCTTAACACATGACTCTGCACCTAGTGCTGTTAATAGGTCATATAAAAAGACAAGGAAAAATGTTCCTTTATTTCACATGCCACATGTTTCATATCTGAGAGTCAATGGCTTTTACTGCCTGTTTTGTGTTTCAACAGGAACTCAGAACTGAAATTCACCTTTTGAGCAATATTATTTTATTGCTTGACTGTTCAGTTACTTTCCTTTAACAGACAAAATACAGATACAATCACACGGGAACACAGTTCTTCGAGATCAGAAAAACCAGACCTCTGAGTGGGTAAGTGTCACTGGAACTGGTCTAGTGCCCTTGTCCCTGATCACCTGGCATTCAAGCACTGAAGCACTATGGCATGGGAGGGCTGTGTCCTCTGTGCCACAGCTCCTCTGGCAGAGCCAAAGCTGCCTCTGTTGCTGCCTTTGTGAGGAGTGTCCCAGCTTGCTGCCAGGTGGCAAAAGGACCATCGAGACCAACAAGTAGAAGGGCTGTTCTTGCTCAGCAGCTGCCTGGGAGCTGCTTGGCTGCAGGCCAGAGCTGCATGCACGGGGTGGGAAAACTCTCTGCTTATTGGTGTTGGGATGGGCTGCTTTCCTGAAAACTGAGTAAGTCCTGATATTCTAGTTGTGCTGAAATGCCCTTTGCAGATGGTAGGAAGGGATTAGCTGCGTGAAATGCAGCAGGAGTTTGGACATCCTGGGTGCAGTGGTTTTCCCTGGAGGCTCTCAATGGACTGTTTAAGTCGTGTCTGTGCTTCTGCCTCGCTGCCCATCTTGCTGTTCCATCCATGTAGTAGACTTGTGCTGGTTGGTGATGAGTTGTGCAGTGCAAGTATGAACATGTGCCCAGGGAGCCTGCCAGCAGAGAACTGGGGTCTCTTGCATGTTAGGACGGCTCTTTAATAGAACCTAATAAATTAGCAGGTCAGGGCAGGAAGGGTGTTGACAACGTTATACCTTTATTTTAGGGTGACATTTAGATAAGCAGAATATAATTACTCCCATAGACTGGTCTGCCTCTAGCTCTTCCCAGCTCTCTGTCAATAAACTAATGGTCCCTCACTCTAAAATTCCAGTTCCCATCTCAGCTTTGTGCTTCAGGTTTTCATCTTGCTGATAGCAATCTTTCTCACCTCCCTTATCTAATGTTCACTGCTCTGGTGGAACTAGTTTAAAACAAATCTTGTGCCTTGAATGATAGATGGGTTTACAGAAGCTTAAACCAATTTTCAAGCTGCTCACTCATTTTTAAATTTGTCCCATTACTTTTTTTCAAAGGAACTGAAGGATGAAAATGAATTATGCTCAGCACTTACCACTTAAAAGGTCGTTGTCTTCCTGGGCTGGATAAAAGCCTGGCTTAAGAGGATGGTGCTCTTTCCTAGAAGGGAACAGATACAGTGCTCACAGCTGGAGATGTGCCTGTGGCTTTGAATCATCTCCCAAGTGGAGCCATTTCTCTATTTATTTGCCTTAGTGTTTGCTTGGGGGTGAGTGTCTGACCCCTCTCCTTGTTGCTGCTTGGAACTTCTTGGAATGGGGTATCAGGACTTCTGTGGAGTTAAGGATGGTGCCCCTGGAAATGGTCCAACCCCTCAGGGGCTGCCAGCTTTCCAGGCACATGGTGTATACTAGACTTAAACAGTGTAAAGTCCTAAGACCTGTGCTGCTTTGCTCCTGGATGGGAGTGCTGGGAGGAGTGGAGCTGCCAGGAGCACGTGTTGCTGCCTGGATCCTGCTGTAGTGCTGTAGGGCTCAACACTTACCTGGTCTTGGTTTCTCCAGTTTTGAGAAGGAGAATGCATACAAGGCTGTCTGAAGTTCCTGTCATTTCTATGAAACCAGAATTCCAGTTGTTTTTATGAAACTTACAGTTTCTGGTTTAGATTTCAGCTATTTTAAAATTTACCTGGCCAAGTCATGAGGATTGGATGGACCAGACTATTTTCAATGGTCCCCAGTGACAGGACAAGGAGCATTGGGCAGAAGCTGAAAGTTTCATCTAAGTATGAAGAAAAAAATGTTTACTTTGAGGCTGACAGAGCACTTGAACAGGCTGCCCATAGAGGTTGTGGAGTCTCCTTCTGTGGAGATATTCAAAACCTACTTGTGCAACCTGCTCTAAATGAAACTGCTTTAGCAGGAGGGTTGGGCAGATGGTCTTGGGAGGTCCCTTCCAACCCCAGCTTTGGTGATTCTGTGTGAATAATGCGTTGAGGTGTGCACGAAAGCTACCCTTTCCTTCATCTGGTGTGCACGCCAGTTTTCATCAAAGCTGAAAAATTACCTACACCTCCAAGTTTTCTTTTCCTGGGAGGTGTGTTCTGCTTTGCAAGGAATCTGCTCCCAGCATGGCAATGGGGGTGTCTTGTGCCGAGGTGACAGGAGCTGCTTGAGCAATTTCTGTGCTGTGAAAGGCCTCACTTGTTGCAACACAGCATTTGCAAGTTGATCGGGCAAGATACTGAAAGCCTCCAAAAGCCACTGGCTCTTGAAAAATGAGGCTGTTCCAGAGCTTTATTGACACTAAACATATTGCTGATTTCATAATGTGAGGGCTCAAAGCTAGTGAAAGTATTATGAGATCTTTGGCAGCCTCTCTTCTAGACAGCAGTGGCTGGACACAAAGAAGCTGAGTACTAGATGGAAATTGAATATTCATAAATTCATGTCAAAGTGTCCTAAAGCAGCTGGGGCATATTAATGAGTTTTTCTATTATGGAGGGAGGACTAGATATTTACTATGTAGAGATTTACTGCCAGCATCAGTGTGATGTATGATAAAATAAAAATGCGTGGCTGAGCATAGGAAGAAGCGCATAAATTATCTATAGGAGCTCATTAAGCAATATAGTCTTGCTATAACTCAGCATTTACAATCTCTTTAAGAAAAAAGTCACTCTTATTATCAACTTAACTTTTGGAGTGCCAGACACCACGTGGATTTGCCTAGACTACAGATAGCACTTTCAGAAATGCTAGATTTCTGTTGGCGTAGCTGTGCGAGTCAGGGTGGCAGAGCTGTGAACCTGTAAACTTGGTGTGCTGTTCTTGTTGTACTTGCAAACTGTGTCTGAAAATGTGCCTGGGTCTCACCTCTCCTGAGTTTGCTGTATTTGCATAAAATCCAAATTTATGGGTGTAGCTACATCCACCGTAGGAGTGCTTTGCTAATACAGGTATCCTGGGTCAGTGCCCTTCACAGGCTTCATGATGTACCTTTTTGTACTAAATAGGTAAAGGGCACCCTGTGAAGTTCAGCTCTACTGACCCATGCGTGTATGCATGTGATATGAATGTTTCAGACACCAGTAGGACTGGTTTTCCTTTTCCCATGCAGGATTATGCTGGCTAAACCTATATTAGACTTTTGTTGGTACAACCAGTCTGATCAAAAATGATACTTTTGACTGACATAGTAATTATTTTTAAAACTTCCAGGCTTAGATTATGTAAGAGCTTTAGGAAAAAAGTGTATGTCTGGATATCTAGTAATACCTGTAACTGTGAATTCAATGTCAACAAGCTGTTACTACTGGGTTTACAAGGAGAGATAAGCCCTCTGGAAGCTTCTGTTCTAGGATGCAGGATGAGGCACAATGAGAAACAAATCTTTGTCCTCCACAGAGGATCTGGGGAGGTGCAGTATTGTACTGCTCCTTCCAGTTAAGTGCTAGTTGAACAGGGGGACCTACAACTGAAGCAGAAACTGATGTTTGGGTAGGTCCTGTGGTCTTTGAGGAATTGGAGCCCAGGAGCTGCTCTGTGAGGAGGGAGAGACATTCAGTGGCAGCAGATCTAATGCGTGATCGATTGCAGGAAAGGAGCGCGATGGGAGCTGTCGCGTGGCAGCGATGCAGCCAAATAACAGGGAAGGGGAGATGGGAAATAATACTGTTTCCACACACCATGTTATTAAGGAACACTGATGGGGCTGCAAAGAAAAATGGGCTCATAGAATTGCCAGACAATAGACTGCAGAAGGCATTTGAACATCTGCTTCTCTCTCGCACAAAGGGGAATGTTACAGATACGGTGTGGTGTTCAGCATGTAGGGGAAATGCTTTTGCTGTTGAAACACTGTTTTTGAGAAGACTCACAAGGTCTGTATCTGTTCTGCTGTTTTGTCTCCTTTTGCTCCTGATGGTGCCTTTTGCTTCTCTCTTGGTTTCATTATCATGAATGAAACTGCCAGGAGCCTTAGGAAGACTTGGGGAGGGAGATTTTATAGACCTCGTGCAAATACATGGGTCTGTGCAAGGAAAATTTTGTGGAAAAAAGTGCTGGAGGATCTCACTAATAAAAAATTTATTCAGTCTTGTAGAAGTCTTTCTGGTGAAGGTAATGGGGAGCCTCTCCTAAGCATGGTCATCCCTCTGAAGGGACTCCAGTGTGATTGGTGCCAACTGGTGAGCTCCTCCAGTTTTGGGCATGCTGAATGGTTTTAAGATTTTTTTTTTCAAAATTTTTCTAACCTGTATATGAAATTGGGTACCCCAAATGAAAAAATCTGGAAGCAAAAGGAATTATTGATTCCTATGAGCTGTCTTTAGACACTGCCATTTTAAACAGAAAGCATCCTAAAGAGGCAAAGTCAACTCCTTTCAGGGCCTCTGTCACTGCAGGAAGCAAGGGAGATAGTCCTGGTTGGCTCCTGAAAACACTGAAAGAAATTTGAATCAATTAACAAGGAAGTATCACTATCTGCCAAGGACTAGGTCTTGAGGAAGGAACAAGCAGCCTGTTCCTGTTGGTTACATTTGTTAGAGGCAGAAGTGTTCCCTGTGGTCTGGAATAGAGATCTGCCTGGCAGACATCAGAGAGTGGTGGAAATGCCGCAAAGAGGCGAGCTGCAGGGTGCTTGTCTCTGACTGTAGCAGTCTCCCCTGAGTTCCGGGAAGAGGTGGGCTGCCCCCAGTGCTCAGTGGAGTGTGGGGAGAGGGTGACTGTGGGCTAATTCCCAGCTGTCTGATAGAAGACTGTAAAGAATAGCTATATATGTGGGTTCTTTTCAGGTAACTGTCAAGATTTAAAGAAAATCCCAGAAGGAAACCCTGCTAAGGCAGGGAACTGAAATGCTTGATGCTATTTTTTAATTCTTTTCTGCCTTCCTTAAGTCTCCTCTCAAAAGTTTATCTGCAGACTTTCTGGTCACTATTAACGTCTGAGACGGTGTGGTAACAATTTAGGAGTGAGGGAAGAGAGGGAAAGGACAAATCAAAGAGCACCTGTAATGAGCTGTTTTCAAATGAGCTGAATGCTCTCTCATTTGCCATAGGTCATTTGCCAAAGATCCCTTAGAGAACTGACAAGCAGCCTTTAACCATTAATATTTGTGTTAGAGAATGTGGGGAGGATGGGTGCTGGGGAGGGCAAAGATAGCAGCCTTTAAAAAGAATAAGGGAAAAGATAAGCCTAGGAACTTTGAGTTTATCTGCAGTTCAAGGGAAGGGAAAGGCAACATTAATATAATATTAATATTGTTGGGCACTGTTCATTTCTGAGAATTTGCTTCTGTGAACATGTAAGAGCTTTTGTCAACAAGGGAGAAGACGTGGATACAATAACTCCTTGTTTTAGTGTGGCTTTTGATAAGGCCACATCTTATCTCTGCAGATAAGGCAGGGACCTTGAGTCTAAATAAAACTATTTAATGTAAGGACCCAACTTGGTGAAAAGCAGCACGTAGAAAGTGGCACGTTACCAATCTTGCAGAGGTTGTCAGGTGAGGTGTGTAGTGTCTGTCCCAGCTCAGTTTTTCTTTAGTGGTATGGGTAAGACTAATTGTTTGCTGATGGATGATTTGCAGTCCAGGCTGGACAAGGTGGCAAGGCTTTGGAAAGTGAAACTGGGATATTCAGAGTCATCTCTTGGGCTGGAGATAATTTAGTGAGGGCAAATTTATAGGAGAGCTTAGGAATAGCCAGCTGTGGAGAGCAAAAGGCTAGTTTTGCAAAGAAGAAACTGAGCTTAAAAAAATAGAAGAAACCAAACAAAATTCACCAAAAAAGCCCATCCAAAAAATCCCCACCCCTAATAAAAAAAACTCCCAACCAACCCACAAAGAAACCCCACCAAAAACACCAACAAAAAAAATCCCACAAAAAACTGCCAGAACCCGATTCAGTGTGGGCCAACAAGGAAAAGCCAACAGCCCGCTGGCTTGGTTGCAAATATGCACTGAAAGATGGATTCAGAAGGAAATTGGTCTGTTTGTACTGTTGTGGGCTTAGTCAAAGGACTATGAGAAGTGAGTTGGTTGAAGGGATTCCAAAATTGAAAGAAACAAACATTGTCCTAAAATCATAACCTCAGTGGGAGTGAGGCAGGAATTAAATAAAAATTGGTGCCTGCTTTCTTCTTTTTACAGAGGAGAAGATAGATTACAGTCTTTTGCATATACAGATGTCTGTAGCAAGAGGAGAGATGATGAATGGTCTCCATGCCCACTGTGGAGAGCAGAAATAGCTCCTGATTTGATTTGCAAAAAGGGAAGGATTTAGTTTAAACATTAGGGGACCTTCTTAGATGCAAGGTTAAGTATAGGATAGATTAGTTGGTGGGTTCCCAGGCTTTTGAGAAGTCATTTGAAAAATAATCTGTGAGGAGTGATTTAGATTTGGCTTGTGCTACCTTGGGCAGAGCAGTGGCTTGGGGATTCTCCAGGGGCTCTGCTTCCAATACAAACACATGCTTTGACTCAAGCTTTGACTCAAGCTTGTTAAAAGTGGAAAAAAACCTCTCAGTGTCTCTTGAACTGGGTCATGCACAGAAACCCTGCGGGTCCATGCTGCCAATGCAGAGAAAAAGCAAACTGTTTGCAGAGTACTCCCCAGGACTCCAGGGTGGGTGTGTGTGAAGGCACAGCCTGCCCAGAAGTGCAGGGGGATGCTGGCTTGAAATCCTTGATGCTGGCAGCTGGTGGTGCCTCCTGAGCGATGCTCCCCTCGCACAGACCCTGGTCACTGTCCTGCTCCATGAGTACCTCTGAGCTGCCAGGTCCTGCTGCAGCTCTTGGATCCAGGTGCAGGCTGGGCTGCTGTGTGTGCCTGAGGAGGAGATGCTGGCCCTGCCCCTCAGACTGTGTTAACCAGGCATGTTTGGTTTGTGTCACACCAAATGGCTTGCAGGTAAATGGATTTACAACTCGACATTTTTCCTCATGATGCACATTCATAATCAGGTGGGTTTTTTTTTTTTTTTTTGTTGTTGTTGTTGTTGTTGTTGTTATTGTTCTTGTTGTTGTAACTCCCATGTAGTTAGAAGATAGGAAATTCAGTGGATTATCTTGTGTATGGATACCTCCCCTGCCTCATTTGCATATAACACTTCTGAGACAGACCGGGCTTTGCAGTGGCCACTGCAGTGACCAGTGGGAGCCTCTGTGGGCAATGAAGGAGCCCCATTGTGTGCCCTCCCTGGGGCTGCTCTGTGCTTCCAGCAGCTCTCTGGGGTTCTGTGCCTGACTGTGAGTGTGGAGGAGGCAGGCAAACTCTAATTAGTCTTCTGTACTGCAGGCAGGGTGTAAGGGGTGGTTGTTTACAAATGAAAAGATAATTTCTAACTTGGATAAATGGGACACGAAATGGCCGTGACAGGCTGTAATAGCAGTGGAAGCTCTGTTGTCACTTGCATTCAACACAAGGTTTAAAATGCATGAGGTGGATGAATCAGAAAGTGGGGGAAACAGACTGATGGTTTCAGAAGCATATTTTCATAATCTTCTCTAATACAAATATTTTTGTCATGTAATCTTGTATTTCCTTAGAGTAGGGATCTGTTTACAAAGCTCTTCCCAGAGAAAGGATGTGGATAGAGAAGACTGCAAAATAAGTTATCCTTTGGCTTAGTTTTCAGCTGCATTTTTTTGGGGGGGCAGTTTTTTGGTGTGGCATTGGATGTGACTCTTCTGGCCTTTTTTAGGCTGCTTCCACTATTTTTTTTTTCAAACTGTCCAGGATTTCTGGATCTGTTTGTGGAAGGGGGTAGGTTACCTGCTAGGTTAATAGTGCAGTGTCAGTCTGACACAACAGTTTTCTCAGCTGACCTGAAGTTGCTTGTTGCTTGTCATAGTGTTGTTTCTGTCAAATAATTATACTCCAGAGATAGTATCTAGATTGTAACTAAACTTTGGGAACTTGCAAAATCCTGGGCATGCATAGTTTCCTGCACTCCTGCAGGAAATTGTGTGGATTTTGCCACTTTCCCTGTCCACGGGAGATGTGGAGTAGCAACAAGACAATAACTCAGTTTGCAGGGGTGTGAAGTGTCTGTGTTGGTAGAGCTTTCTGCAGAGCAGACTTTGATAAAAAGGTAATAAATTTTGGTCTGCAGCTGTAGCTGTGGGAATATGAAGGCATTTATAGCTTTTAGGGGGCCATGTAACCATCCTCTCTCTCCTGGTTTGTTTGTTTGTATTCCTCCAGAGGAGAGCCAGGGTTATTTTGAAAATAAGCTGAACTCAGTCCTGCTCTGGGATTTCCATGACTGCCAGCTCGTGCAGTTCAGCAGGGCTTTGTGTTACAGTCTGAGGTGATGCTCAGGGAGTTGCTGCCAGATGCAGAGAGGACTGCATTCCTCCCATTCACCTTCAGTACCTTTTTTTTTTCCTCTTTCTTCTTTTTCCTCCCCTAGTCATCCTCCAGAAGTCAACAGAATCAAGTTCCCCAGCTCTTGCTGAGATAAGAACTGGAGGTGCCTGGCTCTTGGTGTGTGAGAGGACCTTTTGATTGCTGTCAATTGCTCTAGCTGGAAGGACTGAAAACTGTTTTGTTTCTGTTCTAGGTTAATGGAGACAGCAAAAGAAATGACCAGGGAGTCCTTACCTATCAAATGCCTTGAAGCAGTTATCCTGGGGATGTATCCTTTCACATGCCTGTGAGTTTTCCCACTGCAGCTCTGTTGACACATTGCCCCTCACGGATGGTGTTTGGGAGGGTCACAGCCAAAGGTGAGTGCCAGCAGCTTGGGGAGCTGTCCTGGTATTCATCACCAAGTTGCTGAATTGCCTGGGTTTGTTGGTAGGAGTTGGGATGCTGTGTGTCAGATCACAGGTGTTGTGATTTGGCCATGCAGACTTTGCCTCCTGCCCTGGTAATCTGCATAATGTCAGGACCTGCCCCAAAGTGCCCAGATAAGAACCTGTCTACACAATCCTTGTTTTCTTTGTTAGCATTTCTCTGTTGGTTGTTGTTGGAGCTTGGTAACACCTGAGGAGGTGGATTCTGTTCTATGTTTGTCTGATGTTTACGTGGCCACGTTGTGTTGGCTTTTGTCAAAAAGCTGTGCTTTGTGCAGAAACATCTGTGTTACAGTTAAACATTTGAGCTTCCCCTTAGCATAATGCTTGCTTCCTACTCAGTCTTCAGTCATTTAGACATTGACTTGCTTCTCCACCCTCTGGTGCTGTCACTGATAAATCAACCTGCACCATCCTGAAACACTGGAGGAGGGCAAGGCAGGGCTGCAGGAACAAGTTGCCAGACACATCTTGTCAGAAATGATCAAGTTTCACTTAAAACACATCCCAACTAAAAATAAGCCCTGAAGCAAGCCATCTCCTGGGATGTCTCTGCAGCATTTTGCTGGCTGCTGCTGCCCCCTCCTGTGGGAGAGGGAGCTGGCAGAGCCTGGCAGGTAGTGCTTGTGACAGTCCATGGCTGCCGGGGGGTGGGAAGGGGATGGGCTGAGCAATGTGTGCCAGGGATTGGACTGGAGTCTGAGAGGTGGCTCTGGCTGACAGGGTTTCCTCTGGGAATGCTGACAGGCCCTGTATGCAGCTAGAGGGATTGGGGTCCTGGGGGCTTGATGTCAACAAGAGACTCAAACCCCCTTCCAAGCCCTTCCTGAAGGAGAAATCATAGAATCATAGAATATCCTGAGTTGGAAGAACCATGGAAGAAGAACCATGGAAGTTCAGGCCCTGTGTTGTCCAGATGCTTCTTGAACTCTGTCAGGCTGCCTGGTGCTGCAGCCACTTCCCTGAGGAGCCTGTTCCAGTGCCCAGCTATCCTCTGGGTGAAGAACCCTTTCCTAGTATCCATCCTAAACCTTCCTGACACAGCTTCAGGCCATTCCTTTGCATCCTGTCACTGTCACCACAGAGCAGAGATCAGTGTCTGCCCCTCCTCTTCCCTTCAGGAGGAAGTTGTGACTGCAATGAGGTCTCCCCTCAGTCTCCTCCAAGCTGACCAAGCCAGGTGACCTCAGCCACTCCTTGTATGGCTTCCCCTCAAGGACCATCTTCATTGCCCTCTTTTGGATGCTGTCTAATAGATTTATATCCTTCTTACATTGTGGCACCCAAAACTGCCCCCAGCACTCGAGGTGAGGCCACCCAGTGCAGAGCAGAGTGGGACAGTCCCCTCCCTTGCCCGGCTGGCAGTGCTGTGCCTGATGCCTCCCAGTCTGCTGGCTGGTGGTCCAGTAACGGATGCATTTAGTTTGCAAGGTTCATGCACTGTAAACCCCAGGTATTTTGCTTGAGGTGTGGGTACACAAAGAGGGTAGCAGTGGTGAGTGGGTGGGCCACTTGAATTTGTGTGTCTGGGAAGTGACTGGTATGGAGCCTGTGCCGGTATAGGACCTTGTAGTGCTGTGATGCCTGTGCAGCATGAGGGCTTTTGGGAGGCATCTTTGGCGTGGCACGTGAGGAAGTTTGCTGTATTTTGGCAGCCATGAGATTTTGATCTTCAGCATTGCCCCCTGGATGCAGCCACGGTGAGGCCAGCAGCGTTCCAAGGTCAGGTGCTTTCCAGTGATGTGCTTGCCCTCTCCTGGATTCCCAGCCAGTGCCTTCACATAGGCCTGAGCTTAACAGCCCTATGTGTGTGTGTTAACCTCTGGTTCCATTCCATGTGTCTGGAAATAAGGTACTGCTGTGATTTGTCTGCTGGCAGGCCGTGATGTTGCTTGGATACTGAAGAAGCAGAGCCCACTCCAGCAGCCCCTCGGTGTGAGCCTTCCTTCAAAGGCCGCTCGCGCAGAGCAGCTTAGCGACGTGTCACTTTAATTGACCTGCTTGCTGGCTTGTGCAATTGCCTTTTACTCTGTGACTTCTTGTAAAATGCTTCTATAATCCCTCTTGGTGCAGAATTAAGTTTTGCATAATTGCCTAAGCGCTTGATCTTGGAGGTTTTCTTTTATAGGGCAGTGAGGTAAAGTACTGAGCTACCCTGTCTGCTCACACCAAGGAAGCAGCTGCTCTGAGATGACCGAAAGCTCAAACAGATCTTCCAGTATTATTTTGCAGCAGTCTGCACAGCTCTTTTTCTCTGTGTAGCTGTCTGAACTGGCTTCATATCTCTCTGCTTACATGATCTGCTTGTCAGTGCCTAACCAGAAGCATTCCTCCTGCTGTCTTCCCCAGGGCATTTCTCAGTTCAGTTGTAAATCAGCTGAGTAATGGTGTGTTCAACCCACTCTTTCTGAGCAAAGATCCAATTGATTTGAGCTCATGAAAGGGAATAGTAAACCAGAAAGTGCCAAGGGAATTTTATCTGCGCTGCATTCACTTTATTAGAACGTGGAGAGCAAAATATCGGAGGGGGAGAGGGAAGCTGCACAGTGCATCTCTCCTCGGGGAATCTTGCGGAGCGCGTCCGCGTTGGCTGAGCATAAATCACATAAATCGCTCCCGTTGCCTTCAGCATCCTTCTCCCAGTTCACGTGAGGTAACGCTTGGACCTGTGCAGGGTATTGGAGCCCCTGGCCAATAATATCATTAAACAAGGAAGAGAAGAGCAAAAGTGTCTCAGGAGTGAGAAATTATTCAGTAGCTTCTGCACTGTTCCTTCAGTGGATGCAATCCATGGATGATGTTTATCACCACTGGAGACCTGGGTCCATCCATCTCCTCCAGGCCAGCGGGTGCATCCCTGGGCTGGGAGCGAGTGTTTTCAGTAAGGGGGAGAGTTTATTGCAGTCATTGCAGGATATTGATGTCTGTGCAGTGCTCCTCTTTGCCTCCTGCATGCTTGTCTGCAGCTTGACCCACATGCTAACTGTAGCCAGGCACTGAAGAGTAGGTTTCTCAGTCTAAGGGATGTCGCCCTGGCAGTCCTGCTATGGGAAGCTGAACCAGCTGCTTGAGCCTTTCCTACATGGACTCTGGAGCTGCCAAGGAGAACTCTGGGCCCTCTGTGCAGACAACATCCAGATGTGGGCTCAGTAGCACTCTGCCTCACAGTAAGCAATCCCAAGCCCCTGGGAAATGCTATCTGACTCCAGCTGGAAACCTAAGTGTTTATTGCTGGTGGTTGGGGGCCCTTTCCTTGCTTGGAAAGCCAACTCTTCTGGTTTTACTGAAGCCTTATTCATTTTTGGTTTTGAGATTTATTTTCCTCCTGTTCCACATGCTGCTCTGTGCTAGCGGCTTCAGCATTGCTGATATAAACTAGAGCTGCTTCCTTGCTCCCCAGCCTGCTGCCATCCCTCCAGCTCACTGCTGCCCAGTGGCACTTGTTCATGGCCCCAGCCCATGGGAGTGGCAGGTGAGGGGGGGACCAGACACCCTGTAGTTTTCTGTGCTCATCTTGACCAGACCTTAGCGAAAACACCCTTGCTGGGCTCTTAAGGCATGAAGCACTGCCCCTTTTCAGGTATGGATTTCAGCACTTTATCTTGTTAAACTTTGTGTGGTTGGCCCATCTCTCCAATTTGTTGAGGTCTCTCTGCCCTTGAAGGAGTCAACAGCTCTTCTCAGTTTGGTGCTGTCCCCAAACTTCCTTTGAGTTCTGTGTCCATGTTATAAGGAAGATGTTGAAGAGACCTGGGCTGAGGATGGAGCCCTGCAGAACCTCTCTAGTGACTGGACTCTGGGCTGATGTTACCAATTCTTTAGGACTCTCTTGTGCCTGACCTGTGAGCTTCTTGTGCTTCAGTTTCTGCCCTGTTGCCTCTTGTCCTGTTGGTTGGCACCACTGAGAAGAGCCTGGCTCCATCATCTTGATTGTCATGAAGACCCAGGATTTGGAGGCCACTGAGCTTTGCAGCTGCTTTTGCCCTCTCCTGCTCTGCACTGCTTCTCTATTGTGAGATGTAATTCACTCCCTGACTCTCCATCCTGCAGTTACAGTCCCAGCTCAGAAGTGTGATTACAGCTGCAGCATTGCTGTGTGCTTACCTTTTGTTTGCCACAATACAGCTCTCCTTGGGCAGAGCAGAAAGGAAAGCTATAATAATGATGCATGGACAGAGGGGAAGATCTGACGTGCCTTTATAGCCCTTTTGCTGTGTATTTCATCTTGGGTGGGGACTCTCATTAGCCAGTCCCTCAGCAGAAGCAACCTTTACCTAAAGGTTAATTTCCACAGCAGTTGTTGCTGGGTTTTTTGATGGTGGGTAATTTCTGCCCTCAAAAGATTCTTTTACTCCTACTGAGTATTTAATGAGATTAAATTGCAACTTCTCTGAGCCCTTGTGGCAGAAGTGTGTATGTGTGGTGGGTGGCCCCCAAAGCTTTGTATGGATTTAACAGAAAGGCACTTGGGGAGCAGAGTGAAAACCCTTTCATAATGAGGGGGAAAAATAGTGGCGATGTTTGAAAGCTTCATAGGTGTTAATAAAAGGTAGTGCTTTTTCAGTTACACAGAATGATAAATACAATGGGCTTTTGCAGGAGTCGGTCTGTAGGACACAAATTATTGTAACATGACTTTGATGTGCACAGGATGCTCCTTTTAAGGCCTGAAGCAAAGTGACCTTTTAAATGAGGTGAGTGTGTGCTGAGTTTTCCAGTTCACATAATGGTGCTGGGCCCCATTCTGCCCTTGCAGTGTATTTATAATCTTTAATTATAAATCATCTTCTGATGGTGGGGTGGAGGTATTTTTCTTGGAGAAGCTAGTGCTAAGGCAGCAGCGACCCAGTGAGACCATCTAAGGCAAATAGAGCTGTTTCTGTTCTGTGTAGGTGATGTCAGGGTGGGCTTTGACAGTCGCTGCAGGGTGTCTGTGTTTGGTGGCACTGGGGCAGGAGGTGGGTGCACGTGGCCTTGGCTGGGTGACAGATGTCTGTGGTAGGGAGGTCTGTGCTCTGCTGGGCACAGTCTTCCAGACTCATGGTCATAACAGCCAGTGAAGTGCACCGTGAGCTGAGCCCACAGTGTTGTCTGTTCCTTTACCCTCTAACACATTTTCTCCAGGCTGCTAAAGCTGATGACATCTAGCACTGAATACAGCTAAGCATGTTTGACATGGAACTGAAAAGCTTCCCTGTGGCTGTTCTGAAAGTTCTGTGCCAATGTGTTTTTCTTGCTGTTTTTGTTTGTTTGTGAAACTCCTTGCTCTTGACTTCAGATTCTGGGCAGTTCATGAACCTCTTATTAGTTGGTTTCTGCGTTTACCCAGAAGCCAGAAGTTTGAATTTGTGAAATTCAACAAACACTAGGTGAAATATCCCCCTGAGAAAATGGTTTAGAGAGAGATGAGAGCCACTGGATGCTTTTCATGCAACCCTGTAGAGCAAAGAGGTGAAATGTGGGGTGCAGGCAGGGGTCAGCATCCCAGGGAGTCACACTGGGTGGTGAGGTGGTGGCATGTCAAGCTGGGCAGAACCAGAACGGAGCCCAAATTGTGTTTTACAGTCCTGATACAAAGGCTTTTTTGTGCTCTCAGTTTCCCAGCAGCTGTCTGGCAGCTGTGCTATGCAGGCAGGGGAGGAAGGCTGGTCACAATAGCATCCCAGGATTTCTCAGCTGTGTGGTGGCTCTTGTTTCACTGCTGTTAAATACCTCCTTTTTGGGCATGAGGCAGGGAGAAGAGGGGGTGCTGGCGATCCCCAGAGCAGAATCCTGGACAAAGCAGGTTCCTGCAGCTTCAGTGGGAACTGAGCCGGCTCCTCCATCTGTCAGGATGCCCCGACACTATCCTGGCAGTGCTGCCTTTTGGGCTGGTGTATTTTGTAGTGGCAGCACCACGACCAGCTGACTCAAGGGATGGCTCCAAGGTTACAGCAGGTGCCTCTGGCTGGAGTAACCCCAGGCTGGAGCATTTTGCCTTTTCTGGTCATCCCTCCTCCATCCCCCAGGCGTGGGTGGGGACCTCAGCTGCAGAGGGGAAGGCCACCTGCTATCCCAGGGGCCAGGTGCCAGCACGTGGAGCCAGGGTGAGTTTCAGCTGTCCCAGGATTAGCAGCAGGGAGCTGGGTGCAACGTAGGTGCTGACGCAAAGCTGCTTGTGTGAGGGATTCTCAGCCTGTCCTTTCCCTGGCACGGGCCAGCAGCCTCCCTAGGAGGTGATCTGCATGTAGCTCCCCTCTGAGATCACCCTCTACACTGGCACAGAGCTTGGTCCTGGCCTCTGCACGTGGTGCCTTTGAAATGGGCAGTCAGTGATTCCAGGGACAGGGTTTGCTTTTTAAGAGTGTCGTTTCTGACCATGCCTCTGTGCTTATCTAATTAATTATTCATCTTGGACCTTTCCTTTGGTTCCTCTCAGCAAGGGTAGCATGCTAAAACACTCTGTATGAGGAGTGGCAATGTTGAAGGCCATTTTACACAAGGAAAGGCAGACTGTCACCTTGGTGAGGAATAAATCCAAATTTCTTGGTACTATTTGAAGACATGAGAAAATGAGGCTCAGTAAACTAAGTTGTGTCAAACCCTCAAGAAAGGGAGGTAAACACTTTTCCCTTTGGAAGCATGGGAGTTTGATGTTGGTATCAAATGGGGAGCTTCCACAGATCTAGGGAGGGTGGTCTCTCTTTGGGTGTGCTGACCTGAACAGTGTTTGGTTTTTGTCTTTTCCCTAAGTGTGATTAAGAGTCATGCCCTTCCCCATTGGAAGCACTGCATATTATTTTCCAAGCGATGAAATGGGCTCTGGCAGCATTGGCTGTATCTGGGCACAGAGATGAATGTGAGATGAATGAATTCTCACACAGTGAGAATAAGTTTGTGTTTCCAAGAAAGCTCTTTGCCCTGGCTGTTAGAAACCCCAAACCTGCTGAAGATGTCTTACAGGTGTAACTGTACCTGCTGCTTTCCCAGCACCGTTGTTGCCTTGATGCATTGCACCCCAGCTACTTGACAAACGGGCAGCCCACCGTGGAACGATTCCCCATCAGCTTTAAAACCCACTTCTCAGGGAACTATTTTCATCACGTGGTGCTTGGGATTTACTGCAACGGCCGCTATGGCTCGCTGGGCATGAGCAGGCGATCGGACCTGATGGACAAACCTCTCACATACCGAACTCTGAGCGACCTCATCTTCGAATTTGAAGACTCCTATAAAAAGTACTTGCATTCAGTCAAAAAAGTCAAAATCGGATTGTACGTCCCGCACGAGCCGCACAGCTTCCAGCCCATTGAGTGGAAACAGCTGGTCCTCAACGTGTCCAAAATGATGCGCACAGAAGTCAGAAAGGAGCTGGAGAAGTTTGCCAGGGATATGAGGATGAAGGTAGGTCCATGCACATGGGTGTTGGGATCAGGAGGACATGTGCCTTGTCCCATCCTGCAGAGATGGGTCTTGCTGTGTGTCACCTGAGATCATGCAGGTATCAGGTGTTCTGGGGGGGTGCTTGCATCTGTCTCGGTGCTGCTTTCCCAGGATTTGGTGTGCTTTCAAACCCTTACAGTTATTTAGTTGAAGGATCTCCCCTTTAGCTTGGGAAACACTTGAACCCATACTTGTCCCTGGCTATCAGGGAGCTGTTGCCCAGTTTGCTTTCCTCAACGACTCCAGAAGAAGGTAGTTGGGAAGAATGAGCATAGCTGGGGCTGGAACTGCTGGGAAGAGTGGCCTGGCTGCAGGTAAGGGGGGGTCTTAATTTTCCACCTGTGCTGCAGGAGGTGCCATGGGGCTTCTGTGTCAGTGATTGCCTCTCCTTGCAGGACATGCTGGGGGCTGATGTCCACCACCCTCAGCTAAATCACAGAGTAGGTTATGTGGGAAAGGCAAGTAAAGTGACTCCCTGACAGACTTCCCTGCTGGCTGGTTGGACTGAAGAACTCATTGGGAAACAACGGGAAGACAGGGCAGGCTGCCAGGGGCCTGGAGGGTTTGGCTGCCCTTGGGGATGAGGGGTGTCCCTGACCGTGCCTCTGAGCCTGGCATGGGCAAAGAGCTCTTTGTGGTCATGGTGGAAGCAGATTTGATGCCTGTCCAGCTGGCTGCCAGCAGTGAGAGCAGAGCAGGTGTGTTGCTAAGTATGGGTCTGGCTCTTGTGGAAAGGTATGTGGCATCGTGTCCGAGTTATTCTGGGTTCTCGTCCCCTTCCCTGCTAAAGGACGGCTCCTACATAGCAGCCACGTGCCTTTTTGGCTGAGGCTCCTGCCCCCTTGCCCTGACCTTGGGGTGAGCCCTGCCAGTGGCATCGTAGCCCCTGTGTTCTGCTGCCATCTCTCCTGCCCTGCCAAGGAGTTTTGAGGGCCACCTTGTACCATGCTATCACCTTAAGCATATGGGCTTGATTACTGATGTAATTAAGTTTGGATTTTTTTCCTTCTTCTCTATTTGTGCGCTTTTAATACTGTCCAGAGAGCAAACAGCTGAAGCAGGCTTGAGTTGAAGAAGTCCACGTGTGTGGATGACTTACTGAGTTTTGTACTTGCTTTTGATGGAGGGACCAGCTCTCTGTGTGCGCTGAGCTGTGACACTGGGTCTAGTCCTGGTGAGTGCCTCGGGGCCAAGACCACAGCCCTGAACCCTTGAAGGCTGAAAGCCCTGCATCTGATCTTTCCCTTGAGTTACTACAGAATTCAGAGGGCTTCCATTGTGAGTGGGCTGAGTTTGGAGGATCAGGTCTTTAAAGCAATCCAGAGTGGCAGTGCTCTGGATTGATGATGGCCCTCTGATGTTGCAGAGCCTGGAGGATGGGGGCAAGTTGGAGACCCGCTGAAAAGCCTCACTGTCAAAGTTCAGCTGCCAGCCTGAGAGATGGTCACCTCTGTTTGTTGGGAGAAAAGCTGGAGAGGGTGATGTGGCTGCCTGAGTTTCTTTCAGCTGAGGCTCAAAGCCATTTTTCTTATCTCTTGCCGTTGCCAGCTCTGAAGAAAGCCGTGGATGAGACAGTATTCAGCTGGGAACTGAACTGGTGACACCAACTAATTCTTGCAGGGGGCCCTGAACAGCTATCACAGGATAACAGCTTTGAGTTCCTCTTAACCTGGGCAGGGTTTGAATAAGCCCCAAGGGACTGAAGGCTCTTTGTGTGCCATCCCTGCTACTCTATGAGGCCCTTTATTTTAAATTTTTTATTTGCAGTGAATCATTGCCTTTGTTGAAGGCCACTTCCTTCCCTCCCCCATCTCTCACAGATTCTGAAACCCTCAAGTGCCCATTCTCCGATGAAGGAGAGATCCCGGGGTAAGTCGCTGTCCCCTCGCCGGAGGCAAGGCAGCCCTCAGAGACGCGCCTGCAGGAGAGATAAATCGTGAGTATTGCTGCCACCATCCCTGCTGGGGCAGAAGGGGAGGCTGGTGATGTCTCTTTGCTGTACAAAACTTCCCTGCTCACTGGCACATACAGGAAAACAGCACCAGGTGCCTTTGTTACCAGAGAGGCTCCAGAAGCTGCTGGCACTGCTGATGTCCTGGCATTGCTGTGCCTCCTGCTGCCTGATAGCCCCTCTGTGCAGGGCCCTTGGACTGTGCAGCTTACAGAGACGGGGGAAAAGTAAACTTAGCTTTCCAAAGTGACAGCATCACTTGAATTGTATTCTTTAATTTTAATCAGCTTAAAAAAAATCCCCAGGCCACTTTCTGTGTGTGTCGTAGCTAAGAGTTGTTCTTTAGCTGTGTGGGGAAGGATGGATGCAATACCTCCACATGGATGAAACTATGTTTCCAGATCCACAGGCCTTTTACAGCTACTGGTGATTCAGACTCCCCTACCTTAGATGTGGAAGAGCTGGGTTCTAGCTGTAGTGCTCCATGCCAGGAAGCTGACAACTGTGAAAGCCTATATGTAACCCAGATTAGTCACATATTTATGATCATTGCTTTTTAAATAGGCTCCCAGACTACTGTCTCAGCACTTATTTATTTATTTTAAAGCAGCTAACAAAGACATTAGACTAACCTTCTAAAGATAACTTCAAGATACGTTAGCAGCAGATGATTTCACAGCAAGCTTTTATTTTTACGTGTTCATTCACACTCAGTCCACGGTGCTGTACTTTGGGCTTCGTCACTGAGAACGTCCTTGTTTAGTGCATAGATAATTATAGCTGTAACTATAATTATTATCAACTATATTGATATAGTTGCAATGGGCTCAGCTGCTTCAGGCTTCTTCACCTCCTTGATTCTCTTTGAGGAACAGTTTCATTTTTTGAGTTTCTGATAGTGCTTCTGCAATTGCTGGAGTGGATCAAGTATTTCTGGAGAGGAATGAGTGTCACTGGGCTTGGAGACTCTCCGGTTGAGGTAGTTTCCTGAAAAAGCCGCTGGCCATGTGGCTGCTCTGCCGTGACTGATGTCTCCTTGGCAGCTTTGCTTTTCCAGGACAGAAAGACAGGGAGTGTACAGGTGGCCTTGCAGTGGGTTCAGCACCTGTTACCTGCTCAGTGGTTCTGCTCTGTTGCTCTGTATCAAGAGAAAATTACATATAATTCTAAAATAAACCCTGGGTCACCATGATGGAACATGCAGGACCCAGACACAGTGTGATGAGCTGTGAACCCTGAAGGGGGAATGGCATCCCCTCAGGGATGAGCTGAATGACACATCCCAGCATGTGCAGCAGTTGACATATGGTGAGAAGTACAAGAGGAGAAATGGGCTATTCTCCTGTCTGTATTGATGGATCTCTGAGAACCTGATGGAGTAAGAGGCCTTTGTGTTACAGAATAGGAAACAGTCAGGTTTGCTAGGCTGTAGGCTGGAACCCTAGCTAAAGAATGGCTGTGCTTATCAACACTCTTTTGTTTCTTTGTGGATCTCTTACTCACATGCTGTAATTACAGCTTTCTTGAGCTTGCTGGGGAGGGGGAGAGAAGTATTTTGCTCCAGAGTGAGCTGGCAGGGGCAAAATAACACATTCATTTGAAAGGCTTCACCTGCTGATGACAAGCTGTTATTACAGCCTGGGTTTCATCAACAGTAAAATTATATGGGCCTGCTGGGAGGAATCTCCCACTGAAGGATATGGCGTGGTGAACTAGAGTGCCTTGGCTGGATTGTTTCTGAAGGACAAAAGCTGAAACTGTGCTTAAGGATGGAAGAGGATTTCACAGCCACAAATGTTTAACTTCTCATCCTTGTTCCTTCAACTTTATTAGGTAAATGTTAGTGGTGGCTGCCAGCAAGCCCATGATAGCCTTTTAGCCTGGAAATGCTAAGGCAGGCGGGGTACATTGCAGGACAGGTGACAATGCAATACCCAGTGCATGCCTGCCTAGGAGGCTGCTGTGTTGTCAAAGCTTGTTAACTGAGCTGTGCAGCACTCCCTGTGCTCTTAGCTCACAGCTGGTATGATCCTGCATGAATAGAGGATCTAGAAAGGGGGGGTGTCAATCTCTCTTCTGAAGCTTTACTGTGTCCACTTACCCATCCTCTGAAGTCCCAAAGCAGAAAGGTGCAGTAAATTGCAGACTTGTGCTGGAACAGGCAGTGCAGTGTTTCATTCTTTCTAGGAGTTCTTGGAGCTGGAGGGGTTTGGGAGAGTTGTTATGAGTTTGGAAGGGAGGGTCATGCAGTAGCCTGGAGAATCTCTGCTCCTAAATGTCAGCTCACCAGATCTATTTCCTTTCCATTTCACGTTGAGCCTTTACCTGCATGTTCTGTGGCATGGCAGCACTGGCCTTGTGTGCCTCCAGCCCAGTGTAGCTGCTGAAAGGGAAATTCTGCTAGTCTGTTTTATCAGGATGTGCAAGGGGGCAGGATTACATTAGGATGTGTAACATCAGGCAGCTCCAGTGCAGGCAGCTCATGAATCCCGTGTGCCCAGCAGCTGGGCACAGCTTGCTCACCTGCTCATGGCCAGGGTGCTTTGGACAGGAGGTGTGATCTGATGGGCCAGTAAAGCAGAGGCCCCTTGGCCTCAGAGGGCACATTTGGCATAAGGTCATTTGCCAGCCAAGGAGAATGGGATCTGTGGTGCCTCTGGTCCAAGTCTTTTCCTGAAACTTATGGAGGACAGTCTGCTTGAATATAAAAGCTACAGACAATTGTGCATGGGTGGAAAGGGGCATGTCACCATGGGTGTACAGTGACTCCCCATCTCTCTTGGATAATCAGAGAAGGTACTACCATGCTGGCATGGTTGAATTAAAACCATATTGTGACCCTAATTAAAGAGAGGGAGAAAAAGGTGTGAAGAGAATCCCTAAATTGGAGACAAGGGGGAAGGAAGGAAAGGAAGGAAGGAAGGAAGGAAGGAAGGAAGGAAGGAAGGAAGGAAGGAAGGTAGGTAGGTCACTGAAAATTTCATACAGTGCATCTCTTGCTGGTCTTTGACTCCTACACAAGCTCTGAGGGATGCAGCTTGTAGCTTGTTTACTGGTTAGTGAAATCCCATCTGCTCTGAAGAAATAATGTGGAAAAATGCAAACTATCTCACAGTGATTTCTTTAGGTGTGATCCCTTCCTGCAAGTGAGAGAGACCAGTGAAGACTCCTTCACTTCTGTGAACTACTTAAACTGAGACAAACATTTGGCATGGTGCAGGGCAGTACTGCAGTGAGGATGGAGGGGTTTTTATGAGAGGTGCTTAGATAAATGGCAAAGCAACAGGTTTCATTCAATGTGCTGCTAGGCAGAAGAGCATTAGCTGTCCGTAGCAATGGCTCCAGCTCTCAAATGCTGTGCAGATTCTCAGCAGGGATCTGGTGCTAACAGTTCTGCTCTTAAAAAGAAAAAAAAATTAAAAATCCTTATTGAATTAGGAATTAAAAAATATTTTAGAGGCTGTGTTGCACACATGTATGTGTGAACTATACACCCCCAGTTCTTAGGGCTGCAGCAGTACAGCTCTTCCCTAGTGTGTGCCCAGCAGTGTGCCACAGGGAGGGCTGGGCTTTCCCTGGTTTCCAGCCTGCCTGTGGCACTGCTGCCTCTCCTGGGCCCTGCTGCCTGCCCTGAGCTGCTCCAGTGGGAATGGGCTGGCAGCCTGCAGTGGGGAGATAAGTACCTGGCTGTGCAACTCAGGGGTCACATCTGCTGCAGAGTGAGCAAAGAGTAAACACACAGAGCTAGAAAGCAGGGCTGAGGAGCTGAAAGCACTGGAGCCATGATCAGCCTCCCATTGTACTGCTGGGGCTGTGTTTCTGCAGGGAAGCAGACGTGCTATAGAGTACTAGAGAAATGTGTGCTTTAAACAATGCCTGTCTTTAGAAAAGCAAACAGACTGCTTAGTGTGAAAGCAGCCAAGAGCCTGCAATAAACTCTCAGATTCGACACTTCCAGACTATAAATCAGATGGATAGTTTTGACAACTTTGTTGCAGGAGCTTTTCCACTGCTTGCTAAAAAGCGATAGACTGATAGCTCAAGGTTTCCTTTGGTTCAGGCTGTTGGAATACTTAAATGGCCTAACAGCATCCATGTGTGTGTGATTGCTCAGGTGAATGGTATGAGAATGTTGGATGCCAGGAGACTGAAGGGAGTCTACGCTGTGTTTTCTGTTTGGGGGGCTCCAGCCCTTCACACAAACCCAGCAGGAGGAGGGGGCAGGCTGGGGGAGCCAACACACAGTGGCCAGTGAGAGGCCCTGCCTGTTTGCTCTCAGCTGTTTCAGCTTTGTTCTAGAAGCTGGAGCTCCGGGGAAGATGACAGGTGGAGTGTGTGTAGTCTTAGCTACTCATTTAGGCCCTCTCTCAAGTCAGGAGGAGGGGCTGCTTCAGGCTCATACCCTGGATCCCAGCATGGCACAGCTTGTCCTTCACTAGTGCGAGGCCTCAGAGGCAACACACAGATAGCTCTATCACAGTAGTTCCCATAGCAGATTTACCAGGACTGCAGAGTTACCAGGATTGCGTTTAAGATAACAACATTAGCACTATCCAGCCCTGCTCTGAGGCAAGCTTTTCCCGGTGTGGCTGCTGTGCTCTCCACACCCGCACGGCCGTGCGGGCTCGCTGGTCAGCAGCGCCCTCTTCCCTCCCCTGTGCGCAGGCCGGCGGTGCTGGACAAGAAAGGAGACCTGGCTACACTCAACGAGGTGGGCTACCAGCTCCGCATCTGACACAGCCACACCCCGAACTCCAGAGGGCTTCCCGCTGCTGCTGCTGCACTTTACCTGCACTCCCTTGGAAGGAAAAAGGAATGGGACTTTTTAAACTTATGTACTCTTACAATAAAAGTTTGACCTAGAAATTAGGGGGTAATTTTTTTTGGTGGCAGTATTTATTTCAATTTATAGAAAAGGCATCAGTGAAGAGAACCTAAAATTAGATTTGCCAGGATATGAGATTTTTTTCTCTCCCATCGTGTAGCAGGTGACTCCAGTGGTTTGAGTTTCTTCGAATAAAATTTCCCTGTACAAGTGTTAATTGAACTTGGCCTTGTGCTGGGTGGTTGCATTGGAGTAACTAACAAATCATATTCTTAGTATTAAGATGTGCTGGGGTGCAGTGCAATTTTAAAAAATCTATTAATCTTTAATTCAGCAATAAAAGCAAGCAGTGAAGAAGTGGCATAAGTTTTTAAAGTATCAATATTACCTCAATAGACTTAATAGATATGCAAAACTGTCAGTATTATTGTTTTCTAACTGATTTGTACTGTTTCCCAGCATTACTTGGGAGTATTAAAACAGCACTGGATGTTTTACTGCCACCTGTATTATTATTTTCTGCATGTTGCCGAAAGATGTTAAGTAATAGTAATATGCAACTGTATTCTTAACACTGACATCTTGTTAGGCAAGATACGAGGTTTGAGGTTTTTTAAATGATGATAATTAATGAATAATGAATTTTTAAACTTTCATAATTTTTTTATACTTTTGTCACAAGCTTTTAGTCTTTCTGAGCTACACTGCTGAAGCACAAAACATAGAAATTGCTGTTTTTGTAGAGACAAGTCAGCTTTTTTTCTCATATATGTAGTACCTGGAATAATGGAAAAACTGTGGGAATTGCTAACCTGAGTCTGTGCCCTTTTCTCTCCACATTTATGTGCAAATTTGAACCTTGTCTTTGAAAGGCTGAGCGGTCTCCGATGGTGATGCCTTGACACCTTGTATTAAATCAGGCATGGTAGGCTGAAGTTAAACCTTCTGCTGTGCTGTGCAGGGAGTTTTCCTGCATGTGTTGTAGTAACAACTGCTTAGTCAGACTTGAATAAGGAAGTATGGCTGAAATAGATGAAAATCAAGCTTGTCTGCTTCCTCCCTTCTTGTTTTGTTGTAAGATTTGGCTAAGGACCTGTGATGGACAGCAGTGCTCTCAAGTGACGTGCTAAGATTTGCTGGGGTCCACCATTGGACTTAGTGAAGTTCTCTGGAAGCATTTGAGTGCTGCATTCCTGGAAATGTTTCATTAGGTGCCTAAATATAAACTGGATTATTGTACATGTCCAGCCTCTACCCTTTGTGCTGTGCTCATAGATGATGCTGCCATGGGCCTGGTGTACCTCCCCTCCTGGGCACTTATTTTTTTGGGATCTTGATGAAGATGGATGCTGTTACAGACTGACAGTAATGCTTATTCAGGTGGAATGATATAAGATCCTAGAACACTTCCATCAGCCAGAAAATAAATCAATATAGAAGGAAAGAACTGCTTGTTCACAGACCTCATTGCTCAAAAAACTGAATTTCACCTGCCTAGGACAGGAAGAAAAAGCCAAGACCCAGCAACCTTCTACAGCCAGTGAAAGGCTTTCTACTAACTAAGACTTCAGAAGCTGTAGAAAGAAAACTTTCCAGAAGTGTGACACTTCTTTATCCAAGTTTACCATATCAATAACAGGAAGGCCTTTCCCATCCCTCTTTCAATAAACTTTTCCACTCCTGTATTCATAGTAAGGATTTTTTTGGTTAAGGAGTGAAGCTGAAGAGAGGGAATACTCTTTTGGTGTGTAATTTGACATCAGCTGCAGAGTTTTGGTTTCAAACTTTGTGCTGCCGACTGTCTTGTGACCTAAATAATTTTTAAATGACTTCTCATGGATAAAATTATGTGGAAAAACTTTTGATCAGCTGTATCCTATAGCACAATGTTATCTGATATGTTGCAACTTTTTTCTATGAAACTATGGTTTACTTCAGCTCAAATAATGGTTGTATATAGTTTCTACCCTTGTCCAGCACACTTTATTTTCTTTTAACTGATACTGAAGCTTTTTAATGCTGTAAAGGTGTGTTGACAAATTGCTTTTGGTTCTTGTTTAAAGTTCTGCTGAAATATTCTCTTGAAACTTGCTTATGATAGCATTTGTCTTAAGTGTGGTTCAAGTGACAGCAAAGTGGTCAAATAGTATAGAAAAACATGCATGACTTTTTGGGCTTTTTCTCATCACTTGTATATGCACAGCATGAAACTTCAATAAAAGTATCATGGTAGTCTTTTTTTTTTTTTTTTTTTTTTTTTTTTTTTTTTTTTTTTTTTTTTTTTGTTTTGTTTTTGTTCTTAAGAAGGGTTGCTACAACTGAACAATGTTTTTGGCTGTAATGTGGGTTTATCCAGAAATGTGTTGCCTCCATCTAAGTATGCTGGCATCTATGAGATTACTCAGATGCTTGAAACCAGCATCCAGGATCAAACACGTTGTCATCCTCAGCATCAGCCTGACTGTTAACAGGTGGAAGAAAGATCTTCTGTTACAACTACCTATGACTATGACAAAAGTAGCCCCCTCCAAATTCTCAGCAATGTAAGCTGAATGTTTTGGCAGGTGCTCATATTTTGTAATGGACTGAGGAACTTCTTTAATTGCAGTTGGCTACAGTCAGGGAAAGAGAACACAGATGAAAATTCCACAAGTGCTTCTGCGAGACAAATGTGTCTGAATGGGTGCAGGTTTTCCAGCACTACACTGAAAGATAATTCTGTTACTTCAAAGTTGGTTCTACATACACATCCATGTGTAGTTTAACCAAGTTACAAGATTTGTTTCCAGCCCCTCTGCATTTCTTATTCAGGCAGTCTGGTGGTTTTTTAATTACTTTGTAAATTGTATTTCATACAGAATGTTTATGAGTGCCTAGTGAGAGTAAATATAAAATCGTGATAATTTAATAAGCTCAGGATCTGTCATTTCAAGATAGAACCTGGCATTTTTAATAACTAAATGGAAAAAAACACACCGTGTCACCAGTTGTTCAATATGTATGAAACCTCAAGATGTCAATGGCTAATTTTTTTGCTCCTGTATAGGTCAGTTAAGTTTCCTGTGATGTGGTGTGCTCATTAAGCTTAGCTTTATTTCAGATATTTAAAAAATATTTCAGTGAATGCTACCTATATTTAAGCCCTTAGAATTTTAAGCAGCAAATTCTTAAAGCGTAAGTATTTGCATATATGCCTTTCTTTCTTTGAAAGTTCAATCTTGCAGCCTCTGCACTGACAACACTGAGTAAATTCCTTTGTGGAACTGTTACGATGGAAGTATCCACAGAGCACATTTGTAGTAAAACATTATTTTCAACTCATGCTGTAGGCACACAAACACATCTGTGGTCCTCACATTTCACTGAATATAATTCCTTTGCTCAGGATTTTATCCTGATAAAAAGAAAAAGGCAGAGAGACCCCAAACATGGGAAAAACAATCCTTATCTCATTTGCTTCTCCTGTGTTTTGCTCATGTGGAATGTGTTAGGAATTTCATTACCTGAATTGATGAGTCTGATTGGGCTCTGGTGTGCATTGTGTTCAATTACTGACCAGTGGTCACACAAGCTGTGTCAGAGACTCTGGAAAGAGTCATGAGTATCATTATTATCTTTTTAGCCTTCAGTAAGTATCTTTCCTTTCTCTATTCTATAGTATAGTTTAGTATAGTTTTCTTTAATATATATAGTATCATAAAATAATAAAATAGCCTTCTGATCAAATGGAGTCAGAGCATCGTTCTTCCCTGCCACAAAGGGTCAAGGCTTCATACAACACACATCCCCCTCTGCTTGAAGAAACACACAGTTCTCAGAAGAGTCCTTTTTACTGTGATTTACAATAAAAATAATTTACAACATATTCATGAAAAATAATGCCATTTGGAGTCTGGCACAGATGTTTTCCTTTATCAAAGAAGAAGCTAATGTAAAATCCTTTTTCTCCCTAAAAGACTTTATAAAGTAAATGAAACATTTTTTCTTTTAAAAAAAGGAAGTCCCTTTAGAAAGTCTCCTTTACGCAACACTAATAAATCAGCATGCAGGCAAACGTATTTAAACCGGACCAGCAGTGCTTGAATGAACCTTTTAAAAAAAAATAATAATAATCATCCCGTGAGAGAGGAGGTAAAGGGAACTTTACCTACACCACAATCCTTTGGATATTACCGTTCAATAAGCCTGAACTCTGCTAGCAGTGGCAGGTGGTCAGAGGAGTTATTTTCATTGGGAAGACCATTAACAGTCCAAAGATCTTTCTCTGTTAAAAGTGCCAGCCTGCCAAGAAGTTTCAGACCTCCACAAAAAGAATCCTCTGCTCCTGTTAGAAAAAACAAACCAAAAGGAAATGTTCATCAGTGTGGGCTAAATATCACACGTTCATACAGATGTAGAAGGAGGAAAATAGTATGGCAGCAATAATCCAAAGTTTTTACTGTTCCATACAAAGTCACCAATAAGACAGTTCAGAAATTCTTTTACAACTCTCAAAATAGAGTTTCATCAGTAGAGCTCAAAGTATTCAGAAGGACACTATTTTGTGGCAGGGTAAATAGAAATAAAAATTTATTTGTTCATTGTAACTTCCCTGAAAAAGCCTCATATAATCCAGTCCATTACTTTAGACAATAGCATTGCTAAACAGAGCTAACACTTAAATTTCTTTTTAAGTAGTTAAGTGAAGTTAACTTTTTAGAGTTACTGGTTCCCGTAACATTTTATTTCTGTATCCTCAACCACACAGTTCCCCAGCAGGCAGGTCATACAGACACTTCTCATAAGGATGAAGGTATTCTAGGTATTTCTATTCCCTTTCTAACTGTTCATTGTAAGAAAGGGATCTCCATTATCTCCTGCTACCTATTCCTATAATGACCTAAGGAACCCACCCCCACCTCCTTCCCCAGATGAAACACCACACTGCTCATGCAAGAGTGGAGCACGACTTGAGCCTTGCAATTACTGCACAATTACATAGGATGGTTTGGGTTGGAAGGGATCTTAGGGACCATTAAGTTCCAATGCCCTTGCCATGGGCAAGGGCACTTTCCACTAGACCAGGTTGCTCAGAGCTCCATCCAGCCTGACCTTGGACACTTACAGGGATGGGGCAGCATTGGTCACAATACTGATCCCTGAGGAATGCCACTTGCCTCCACCTGGACATTGAGGCATTGATGGCAACTGTTTGTTTCCAGCCAATTCATGGAGTGGTGCAGCCACCAAATCCATCTCTCCAGCCATTGGGCAGGACAATGTCAAATGCCTTGCACAAGTCCAGGTAGATGTTCAGGTCTTCCCTTTTCCACAATTACTGTAACCCTGGCACTAAAGGCCACTGGATTTCTCAGTCATGATCTGCCCATCATCAAAGAGCAACCAGCTTTTTCAGCTCAGGTGGAGAAATTCCACCGAGATCCTTCCATGATGTATAAAATGTAGATTTCCTGAGCTATATATTCAATCAGACAACTACTCAGCAGCCCTACTTATTGCTTTCAGAGTGCAGAAATGATCCTGGGCAACTTGAGCGCTTTCAGGACCAGCACAAACTGAAAAAAGTAACTTTTGACAGAAATACTTTCTGTGTGAAAGTTCTCAGCAAATTCAGAACTTCCTGGCTGACCCTGGAACTGGCTTCCCAAGAGATAATTTAAAGGACTATCCAGCAACTGCTGAACTCCTCAGAGAGTTCAACAGCTTCATCCTTTGCCATCTGCCTACTTTCCAGCCCTTTAACAACCCAGCAGCTGTTTGCTGCTCTGAAGAAAAGCTTTTTTACTGCAGAGATCTCTTGGCAGCTCTAGAGCACACGTCCACCAGGTCTTGAGACAAATTTATCATTTGGGACAGCACCTGTGCATCTACAAAGGAGCAGTTTGTTGCCACAGAGAGCTTGGTCGTCATTCAGTGATTAATGTCACTCAGAACACTCAGCAACATTGTGCCCTGCAGGACTCAGATACTGAACCCTGGTTACAGGAAATCCTGAATACCAAACCAAATATTTGCTAAACATGCCAGAATAAAGCATGAATATTTTAAAATAAAACCCTTTAAATGGAAAAAAACAATCAGTGAGCCTAGACCACATTTAAAATTCCCTTGTACAGACTTTGTCAACTTTAAATACAGAGGCCCAGGTCATTAGAAAACTGAAAATCCAAATCCATCCATAGCTTAATTTCTAAGAGCTCATAAATAAAAACTATACTAGTTTAAAGTAGATGGAAAATTTGAGTTTGGTTCCATTCTGTGCTCTGATCTGGGAACAATCTATTTGAAAAAACAAGTGCAAAAAGAAAAAAGTGCTGTATCTCTGCTGGAGCAATGATGGTGCTAATGATGCAAAAATATATATAATGAGGTGCAAAAATATATAAACAGGTGAACTAGGATTAAATTTTGTGCAGAGACGCACTCTGCAATCACACAGCACTCCATTAAATTACACAGCATTCAGAAGTCATTTAAATACTTCCCATATGGTGGTTTTTCAGTCAAAGCTTTTCTATTTGCCATTTTACATTAAGATAGCATTTACTGTGCACGTTATGACAAATGAGACTTTTGTGAATTGACTCAATGAATTTTAACAATCTAGTCTCAAGTTACAAGAGGTGGAGGTGGTGTTTTCATTCCACATACGGAAAACAATGTTAATTTATAAAAATCAGTTTCACTGTAGAGTGGGAGCAAGAATGGAATCCAGGTTTCTTTGCTCCAAGTTCTGCAGAGACATTTATGTGCTAGCACTGCACTGATGTTTGTTGATGGCATGAAACACAGAACTCAGGAGGGCATGGAAAGCAAAGTGCTCAGAAGCACCCACTGAACGAGTCCCAGAGCAGCAAAGCATGGAGAAACTGTGATACCCATCAGAAAATTCCCACAGAGGTACCGCGACTTTCTTGCACCATCTGGTGACTTTTAGCTGCAACTGCAAACGGGAGAGTGACAGCTGGGCCTGTGCCAGTGACAGTGCTCAGAGCAAAGGCCAAAAGTCTGTTACTTGGCAGAAATTACTGCAACTCAAGCTGAGAAGTAAATTGCCAGGAAACGGTTCATTTATCAGTTTTAATGCACATCACAAATTGCTGTTCATCATTGTGTTGATCAGATGATTAGGAATATTGCCTTGCTGTAGGTCTGGCCTGCATTACTGACAGCAGTACTTCTCAGGTGTTAACTTCCACTGCTGCTTTCCTGTACCTCCAGCTTGTCTCCATGCTGAGACAGCAACCACAGAAATGTTCAGTCAGATGAAAAGGTTGCCCTGTGTGGCACTACAAGTCCAGCTGCGGTGAGCTGACAAGTCCAGCCACATTACTCAGGTAACAGCTGACATTCAAAGCACTACTACGAACCTCTGAGGAACATCACATGGATGAAATCATCACTACACTTCTCTGACAACAGCAAACAAATATTCTCGTTTAGCATTTATGAAAATTGAAAGTTGGTTTCTTTACCTGGCTGGGCAGCATCATCATCATTTGCTGCAGAATAGAAAATATAATCCACAGTGACAGCACTTCGGGAATGACAAGTTGTCACTTCTGGTATCCCAGTTTCAGGGAAGTAATGAGAATAGACTGAAGACAATTTAAAATGGTGCCGCAATTTCGAAGACAACCTACAGAGACATCAAAGAAAAGAATTCTATTTTCTTGCATTACGAAGAAGGAATAAGCAATGAAAAAATACCAAATAGTTTCTGTTTACAAACAAAATGAATTTTCTGGATATGCAAACTCGTGTTTCTCTCCTGCAAGCCATCCCGTAGCCTTTTGTGTGAGAGGCCTAAAACTCTGAAGGCAAAATGCAGGCAGCATTTTCAATAAAGTGCTGATCAGAACTGGATTAGCTGACACTTTACTTACAGGTAGCTTTCAACTCCATATACATTCTGTAAGCATTCACATGTCCTCACTCAGCAATCTCTCCCTGACACGTAGGCAGAAATATCCATGAAAGCAGCTTATATGAAAGCAACAAAACACAAACTCATCTAACCAGACCCTTCAGCAAAGAGAAATTCAGATTTTTAGAGGTTTTTTCCTTCCCTAAGCTAGAGGTATCAAGCTTCCAAGTTAGGCTATGCTTATGTTTTTCTTCCACTCAGGGTCCCATTTTCTGTCTCCCCATCATTTTTCTGTTCCTCTTCAGTTCAGCCCATCTTGTCTCACCTGTCTTTTCAGTCTTGAAAGCAAACTGCAAAACTGTACCTTGCAGCAAAACAACTCCTGTCTCTCAGACATTTGCTTCCATCATCTCTGCAAATCATCCATCCCTCAGCTGTACCTGCATCAACTTGCATATTAAACCTAGGCTGCAATGTGTTCTGGTTGAAACACAAGCAATTAAAAAAAAATCAGCCTGTCACCTTGCCTGATTCAGAGCAGAGACAAACGTGCCAGTTGGTACAACACAGACAAGTAGTAATTTCTGCTTTTGTTACATGACATCCCTTTTAAGATGAGGAGGAAAAACCCTGCAAAAGGCATTCAGCATGCTATGGACTTAAACCGTAGCATAGGGCTTCCTGTTTGTTATCTACTTCTACTCTCAGAAATGCCATGGCACCTTTTTTCATCACCAAGAATCACCAAGAGTTCTAATATGACTATCTGCAGTGATACCAAGATCTCATTTCTGGTAAGAAATGGCTGACTTGGAGCCATACCATACACACATTTAGGGCAATTTCCTTCTTCTACGCCTTACTTTATATGCCTTTACCAGTTTGGTAAAAGCAAATATATTCTTGCTTTCAAAAAGCAGTTACATTTTCCTCCTCAGCATTCTAGCCATGGCTTCCTCCTTCTGAGTGAAGTTATATTACCAAATCCATAATACTCCACATTTCTCAGACTCAAAGAACTTAAATACTCCCACAGAACTCATGAGAAGGAAGATTTTATGACCTTTCCAGTTCCTTTCCCCCCTTCCAGTTTCACACTGTATTATATATATATATTTATATATATTTATACATCCATCAATCAGTGTATCAAAAACAAGAAAAAGAGAGAGAAGTGCCAATATTTCAGCAGCTGGACAACACTGGCTTATTTTTTTCCTCTCCCACTTTTAAAAACATGGCTTCTGCAATGGGACTGAAGCTCACATGTTTCTTGTGATGTCCCTACAGAGGATGATGCTCTGTTTATGTGAAGAAGAGACAAAAAATGCCAGAAGTATTCTTTTAATGTTCAGATAGAAAGTACACTCTAAAGAGGATTAACACCTCAGCCCTGCATTCTGAAAAAATATCTGCAAGTTCCTGGAAGAACACACAATTCATTATTGCCAGTTCTAGTCTTTTGCTGTCTGATCAGCCTTTTCATGTTTAAATGAACAACGATGCTTTTGCCAAAAGGGCAGACTGGGTTGGGTGACCATCAGGTGGAATCAGATATAAATTTGGTCTAAAAGCAAAACCAACCCCCAAGTAACCAGCCAAGGGCTTCCATGTTTTTTTCCCAAAACATACTTTTCAGATGCAATTACAATCTCCTGAGTGTTGTCCGGTTTTCCTGCTTCCAATTTTTCTCCTGCAAAATAAAAATAAATTCATTTTATATTCAAAATAGGATGTAAGTGAGACCAATACTGAAGAGCTACAGAAAAAAAACAAAAAACAAAAACAAAAACAACAACAACAAAAAAACACAAAAAAAAAAAAAAACCAAACCCACCACAACAAAACAAAAAGCCTATCTTTAAGTACACTTATGTTTTGCAGCAGGCAAGATACAATTCACCAAGCTGGATTAAATTCTTCTGTTCCATTAGTAACATCCCCTCTAAAGACTCTTTTATACTATGTCCCATTAATTTAAAATTGTTTTTTCTGTCAAAGGAAAAAGTAGTGGATGAAAGATGTAGCCATACTTGGCAAGGAATCACTTGCTTATCCCAATTGTTCCACAAAGTGCCAACACTATAATTCATAAACACTGAGGCAGAATGCAGGTTCACACTATGTCCATGTGCTGCATTCCTTCACCTCCCTCTCCCAGTCACAGCACTGCTGGCTTTCAGGATGCAAACACAGGAGTTTAAACATTAGACACCAATTCCTGAAGGGAAATTTCTAACTATTATCTTGCAAAGATTCAATTTGCCTGTTTATGTGAATAAATCACTTTACACTCTAATGAGCCCAACAAGGAAATTTTGTAAGCTCAAGACTCACTGTTTTTCCCTTAAAACAGAACGTATGGTTTTCATACTAGCTGAATGATACTTTCCAAGGCTCACAAAAAATTATTAATTCAAAAACTGACCTGCATTTTCTTCCTTTTGTTGCTGTTTTATTTCATATACACAGTTTTGTGAAATACCTAATTTTTTTGGCCAAATTGGAATAGGTAAGATTCTTTGTCCCCTTGGAAACTGTTCTTGTCCAGAGACCTGAGAAAGACAACAAGCTTTTTTCAGACAGAAATCTTATTTAAAAAAACAAAAAAAAACCCCACCAAACAAACCTGAAATAAGTGAACATTTTTTAAAAAAGTTTAAAGAAAAAGGACCAGCCCCTTAGAATAATTATTTTATAATGAGTCAAATCCCTGTAAAAATAAGACCCTTAATGTACATCCACTCTGTTTATCTGTAGCAAGTTCTCTGCAGGTATCAAATTTTTCCAGATGGTTCTTGTGACACTGAGACACTTCCAAGGACACTTTTAGCAATGTGACAGCACTGGCTCAGCATACAGAGCTACCCAGCACACACTTCAGCTGCAGGATGCTGATCCTTCTGGAAGCAAGTCAAGTCAAATGGGGGCTTGAATCAAGACCCCACTAGTAAAGAACACCCAGCAGGGCTATTATTTTGGTCATGTTTTCTCATTTTGTATAGTTCAGTCACTCCTATTACAAAGCCTGTGACACATCCAACAGCTGTATCCAAGAGCTCACAATAAGACTTCTTTTAAAATGAAACAGTTGAGGTTCAGCATCTAATTGCAGCTTTGCTTTTACAATTACTGTAGTCACCAAGTTTATCTACAGTAAGAGTCATCTTCCCACAGAGCACACAGTAGGTTTCTGATTAAGTGGTTATTTTATCCTACTTAAAGACTGGGACACTTAAATACAGTGATAAAATCATCCAAACACAGTGATACAATAATTCTGTGCATTCACTAAATTTCAGGAATGATTGTTAGTGAGTTTTTCCTTTCAGAATGCTGGGAGCAGACACAATATTCCCTAAGGCACAGCTAATATATCCAAGCTTATTTAACTGCAATAACTTCTGCTTTGCAGGCTGCTGACAGGGCACTAAGAGAGGCACTGCAATGGAAACAATCACAGCACCACTCAAATACTTCTCTTTAATCAGCATTAACCATTTTTTTGGTGAGAAGTGAGAAGCACAGCCTACCTTCCCTATAGCAAGTCCTTCATAATTTAACTTTCCTTCCTTTATAAATCTGTACAATGGAGAGCCAGGAACAGAATTGAAGTCCCCACAGATGATAATTGGGCAGAAAGAGCCATCCTTCTGAGGGGCAACACTGGCAATCTCTGCCAGGAGCATTGCAAGCTGGGTCAGTTTGATGTCCCCTCTCCTTGGGTTGTACAGCAGGTGTGTATTGGCAATGCAGATGGCAGCATTGGCTTTACAGTGAAATCTGGGCTGCAGCAGCAACACCAGTCCAACGTTGTCCCTGTCCAAGAGTGGGATATCACGGCGAAAAAATTCCACGGGGTTTGAGGAAATCAGGCTAAATTTGGAGGTTTTGAAGCAAATGGCACAGCCATCAGGTTTTCTGCCTGTCCTCATTTTATACTCACAGTGATATCCTGCAAGAAAGGCAATTAAGAACATAAAATACTAATGTATAAATAGAGATTTTAAAACAAACAAAAAAAAATCAGAAAGACCTCATGCTGCTTTTCTCACATCTCAGTCAACCCCCAGTGTGAAGCACCAAAGCCTCTATGAACTTCACATAGACTTGTGTTCACTTTCCTTTCTGCCCTAATCTGAGCTGAGGTGAGGCAGGACAGGAGACGTGGTCCAATACCTTTTGCAATGTGTAAATATCTACATACTCTAAGATACCAGTCATGTTCTTATCTCCTTATCTGGAAAAAAACCCAAACCAAACCAACAAAGAAACCCCCACAAGGCACATAGAAGTGGCCTTGTGCATTGAAGTTTTTTCTGGATGTTACGAGAAGGGCTTAGGAGTAATACCAGTGAAGCATTACTAATCAAAAAACTTAATCATGCTAAGTCATTACTCAATGTCTAAAATTATTCATGGAACAAAGGTCTCAAATGTATTTACAAAATTATGCAATTATCCAGTGAGCAGCAAGTGGCAAGCTTTCACCAAGGAAACAGGAACACTTATCAAATGACAGCACTGGAGTTCAAACAAGTCCATCTAGAAATAGTGATTTGCCAATTTCTTCATTTTATGTAGAGGCAATTTAACCAAGACCTTATCTATTTAAGGAAAAAAATTACCTCTTGAAACAGTGTCTAGTTTTTGCCATTTTTAAAAGTTCTCTGCTCTGCCCAGACCATATGAATTAGTGAAGTACAGCCTTAGTGAAGTAGGGTGAGTTGACCTGAGCTCACACCAGTGCTGGAACAGGGGATTCCCATTCCACTCCCAGATTCAGGCCATGTTACTCCTCCCACTTGTTGTGGCACTTACTGCTAACTCAGTAAGCCAACAGAAAACTAATCCAGAAAAATAAAATTAGTCTGGATAGTATTCTGCTGGACTGGTGGATTTCACTAGTAAGTGCCAGAATTTAAGGGATATTCCTGCCAGGATAAGGGGCAGGACATGCACCCAGGAGCCAGGGATGGGGAAAGGAAGACCTAATGCAAGCTCCAGATCCTCCTGTACAGCAGTTACAAGCTCTCTTGTCCCCACAAGCCTGGCCTCAGTATTGTTTCATGTTTCAAATGGATTTCAATCAGCACTGCCATTACTCGTCTTTGCAAACACTCAGTTCTGGGAGCTAGACTACCTCAACCAACCAAAAAAAAGAAGTATCAGTCCAGTGCTGCTCCTTTACCACGTCCTCCTGGCATCAGAACCAGTGCCGGATGGAAGTGGGGCCCTGGGACTGGAAGGTGGTGCAGGGCATAAAAGATTTAGATCACTTTAAACCATCATGGAATCAACCCCTAGCAACACTTCCATAAAATCACAAGGAATAGTGACAAGACAGTCTATTCAGACTGACTGACAGCACTTGAATAAAAACCTAATGAATATATACTGACCATGGATAACATTTAGTGCTAATATTTGGAAGGCTTCAAGGCAGAAAAAACATGCCTTTGAAGAGCATATCCAACAGGAATACTGGTAAAAAAGATTAAGGTAGTTTCAAGAGAGCACGTGATAAAATTTATGAAAGAGGATGCACAACATTGTTGCATAAGATGGCAAAAGACTTGATTCTATAATGGATGAGAGATTTTTTTGAGGAAACTATTACTGAGTTCCCAAAGGGTAACAAGTTATCCCTGCAGGGGAGAAGACAATGTATTGGTCCTAAGAGTTTCATCATACCCAGGGATTCCAAACTTGATTTGATCTCTGTTCTATAGTGGTCTTCTTGGACTTCCTGTAAGCAGAGCACCTAAGGCAAAGGTTTACAATTAAAATATATTAGTAAGTACATCAAAATGTTACCACAGCATATCTCGGTTGGCCAGTCTGTACAGGTATTTAAAAAACCAAACTCAAGAGCTTTTCGACTCCATAACCCCACAAAAGAATTCACTCTTCTACAGAAAATGCTCCCTAAGATCATGAAGAAGGCCCCAACTCCTCCTTTTTCAGACAGACATTTTTTAGAGGTGAGATTCAATTTAATCAAAATAGCAACTTGCTCCTACATCCTCAGCAGTTCAGGGGAAGGCTTGGGGAGAGGGGATGAAGAGGCAAACGGCGTATGACAGGGTGGAAAATAGGCTTCCATATTATAAGAACCTGAACCAAAGACCAAACTCAAAATATTCATTTAAGAGACTTCTCAGAATCAAACTATTTTGAGTCGGAATGGATCCACAAGGATCACTGAATCCAACTCCAGCTGTGAGCATTTCTGAGCCTTCCCCCATCACGTTGCAGTAACACAGATTTACAACCATCACTGGGATAAAGAACTGAGCTCCCAAAGTTACCCCAGCTTGCTGAATTGCAGCAACACATTCCACTTGCCCAGCTGACATCAGCTCATTCAAGGTCTCAAGGGAGAGCCAAACCTC
Source organism: Peucedramus taeniatus (assembly GCA_013400575.1). Taxonomy (NCBI): domain Eukaryota; kingdom Metazoa; phylum Chordata; class Aves; order Passeriformes; family Fringillidae; genus Peucedramus; species Peucedramus taeniatus. Next base: position 247,149 of record WBNO01013571.1, read on the forward strand.
AGGCAACATTCTGAAATCTCTGATTCACTTAAGGTTACAGTTCCAACCAATGAAATAGTTAAAAATCTATGTCCTTTAGCAACAAATTTCTCGGTGGAAAGGACACCTGCATCGACCAGGATCTGAGAGCAACTGCTCCTCTCAGAAAGCTATCCAAGGTATCTCATTGTAAAGATACATGCACACAGGATGTATAAATTTATTAGGAAGAAAGGAAGAGCTTGAAGGGGACTTTAATTTCCAGATTCCTGGCTATGTACTAATATAACCGCATTTTTCAAATGGTACAAGGCTGTTTTTCTGTGGCTTCCCTAATACAACTACTTTTTTCAGTACTGTTTTCTGACACAAACAGGATGGATTCTATCACTGAACTTTTGTTGGTCTGAACAACGACTGAAACAAAATTTTACAGACTTGACTTCCTGGTTAAGAGTTACAATAATTTATGTGCCCTCAAAAACAAATAATAAACTCTACAACCAACCAAAACCACAGAGGTATTTTTTCAGACCCCAGTACAGAGTAGCAGAATTTTCTACTTCAGCTTATCAGTTCTTAAGAAATATCCACATGCTCATTTTCTACTCACATCTGCATCCAGCTCTTTGATTTCTTGTAGGATGTTGGGAAATCTGTATGTCCAGAATAGCAGTCGCTGCCTGCAGTGTTTGTACAGGTGAGAGTTGTCTTCCAACAAATTCTGGGAGAGAATATTGTAGGACATGACTGTAAAATCAAATGTTGCCTCACTTCCTGTACTGCTTTGGTCAGATCCTTTATTTTTAGCAATTTTCATGGTTTTACTCTGCTGACAGAAATATTCCCAGTGTCTTTTGATGGTTCCTGTTAAAAGTACATGAAGCAGAAAAAAGTTATGTTATAGACCATATGACTTCTTACTGCTCTTGGAAATCATTCTACTGACATCTATTTGTCTTTCAAATCTCTTAAATAATTCTAAAAGCTTATTCAATTACTGGTGATTCAGACCCTCTGTTTAAGATGGATTTTATATAAGCATCAGTAAAAAAAAATAAAAATCAAACAAAAAAACCCCAACCTCAAAACAAACAGCACAAAACCATTATATGCCTTGGATTTCAATTGTGTTGAAATTGGGGAACTGGCATGTTCTAGGAAGAATGTTGCAATCAGACTACACCCCCTGCTCCTGTAGAAGGGCTGCCAAACTGGTGAGCCAAATCCAGTCTGTTGGGAGTCTTACACTGCCTTGTGCCACTGACTCCTCAGCAGAGATCGTGTATGCCAGTTTGGGATACACTCCTTAGGGCAGCATCATCTTGTTGATCTCTCTATCCATGACTAACAAAGGATTAGGAATCCATCAATCACCTCTAGTCCATGTACACTCTGTAAAACTCAGTCATAAGCTGCAACAGGGTCTACTACAGGAGTTCCAGAACAAATAACCCAATTTTTCTCAGTGAACTGAGAAATCTAGAAATTACTAAATCTCAGAATTACCAAGAACTTCTGAAAAGGCTTCCTTCACCATTCTGCCATTTTTAATTTCATACTTAATTTTAGTAGGAAAATTCATAATAACATATCTGCCCATAATTAAGCATCCAATTTCTTTTTAAGAACTGTATTTCTCCACTTAAAAACTCACAGAGATGCTTTTCACCCTTTATATCTGACCTCATCTGAGCATAAGCTGAGGTCCAGTTACCTGTGCTAACAACCAGTGGCAGACTGCAGCTATCTACAGCTGTTACCATCCATCCTATCTGGGTAGTATTTTTCATTGCTGTGCTTAGATTATTCAGGATTTTACAATGTTTGCAATGAACACAGCAAGGCTTTAAGTTCTGTTTCTCTGGTGGGAGAGAAGCCACATTGCTCCTCAGCAGGTATCTTTAATTAGCATCACCTTCCAAAGAGTGACTGGGAAGGACCACAATGCTAACCACACTCTCAGACAAAGGTATCTGATATACGTCAAGCAGGGTTAAGAGAGGACTCAGTAATTAAGGCATGAAGCAAGTCTCTTCCTTTGTCTCCTGAAGATGAATATGATGTTTCTAAGCCTTATCGGTATTTGTGTCCAAAAATCCCTTTGGGATGCTGATATCATCTACTGCCCTTTTTAGTCATAATACAATTTTCAGTTTATTTTGCTAAGGAAGTGATTTATGCAAGAAGGCAACAATTTTGACTGTGTCCCTCTATTTGTCTCACACTAAACAAAACTGTAAATATACACAAGACTCAGTAAAATATTTGGATGCTATGTACAAGATTGCATCTGTAACAAGCTAACACAGACACTTTGAAGTTTCATGGAAGTTTGTTACTAAGCCCAGCAGACAACTCTGCACTTCTTCCTGTACTTATGTGGATAAGCACACCTGCTGCTTGCTCTGTCAGAAGTGATCTGACACAAAACTTGGTAACATGCCAGTAGCAGAATACAGCCATAAGAACAAAATCACACAGTCACACTGGAAGCATGCACCATTAAAACTCAGTGCATTAATTCTCAGTTTTCTAGGTCACAGATAACTCAACTGGTCTGGAAAGAAACCAGCTCAGGTCCAGTAGCGTTCATGAGCTCAGGTAGAGCACAAGGAGTGAAGCTATACAAATGCCAGTCCAGCTCAGCCCTACAGCAAGTCAGCTAAATCTTTTTGCTTTTCAGAGCTTTCAAGTTAACAGACATGACCTGGTGACAGATACATGAGAGTGTTGTCTGAACCAAGCTCAGGACTGCCCAGGTTGGGCAATCTGACTGTGTTCTACTGCCAAGTGAGAGAGCCTAGTTCTGGTAGACAGTTTGACAGCACAAAATACAAGTTTGCAGACTAAACAGCATTACAAAACTGGACCATTTTAAAGACATGTTTTCCTGAGAGGGATGCCAAGAAAAACAGTAACTCAAAAGCAGGCACTACTGCTCATATCTCTACCTCATTTGGTGTATTTAGCATTACAAATAAACACGGAAAAGGAGCAAAGAGCATCTTTTACCTTTCTTGCTGCCACATTTTTCTTCATTCTGTGCTACAGAAAGACAAGATACTTTCTTCTCATTAGACAAATCTGTTTGTTGTTCAGGAGTTGAAGTATCATGCTGGCCACTGAGTCTTCTCTTCTTTGTCAATGGTTCTTCTCCCTCAGATTTCATACTGGGGTTGGGTAGGTGAAAGCAACAACTTTGTGTGTAGTTATCAAGATGCCAATTAAAGTTCTGAAATTGTCTCCAAGGTCCAAAAAATGGAGGGAATCTCCAGTTTGCTGAAAAATCAGCTGAAATAGGGAGTGGAAATGAGGCCCAGGGAGGATAGTGTCCGGCCCATCTCATACAGCTGGAAACTGGGCTGTTCAAGGCAAGTATCTGGGAGCCACTCCAGTGGGTGATCCAGTCTCTGCCCAGCCTCTGCACATGGCGGGGCAGCATGGAGTGTCTACCAAAAAAGCACAAGTTTCATTACTAGCACACAGCTACATCTGCCTGTAGAAAGCTGCAGAGGCGAAGTTATCCTGGTCAGGACTTACAAGAGAAGATACTCTTGCTCTACAAGTTAATGCATACAAGATATTCAAACAGTTATATACAAGGTATTTAAATATTTATCTAAACGATATGCAAAATGGGACTTTACAAAGTGATCTTGCATCCTTTTCCCCCCTCAGATTTACAAGTGCCATTTAGTGTTCAAACCCTATCCCTATTATGTCCCTATTATGTCTCAGTAAGCATTTAAAATTTATTTTCTGCCTTGTTGAATTCAAGTGTCAGATCTTTCAAGCACTCAGATGAATGACCCTTACAAAAGGTAAGTTTTGCATGCTGCATTAACTTTATCATAAGGCTATTTGTAAGGAAGAAGACCACTTTCCTGCAAGCCTCAGAACTTTGTTTGGAAAGCCACTGATCTGACTCAAATTCCAATGCCAACACGACAGGGAAATAAAGGTACTAAGTCTCAAGGCTAGCATCAGCTTAAGACTAAATCTGTATTCTTACTTCTTTTGCAGGAGAGCAAACCACAGCTCGGCAAATAAAGCCAAAAACAAGTGGTGTTTTTTTTTTTTTTTCTTCAGAAGAAAGAAATCTGTCTCTCAAACAAAAACACAGGAAGGAAGGCTGAGTGACAATAACATCTCAGCTTCCTCACTGCTTAAATAAGGTATATTTTGAGCTTATAAGCAAAAGATAACAAAGCTTGGTATGCCTGAAGTTGCACTGAAGTGAAAACCTCCCAGCTGCCATTCAGCTGTGCAAATAAGCTGAAATACTGAATCACAGAACATGCTGGGTTGGAAGGGACCCACAAGGATCGCTGAGTCTAACTCCTGGCCCTGCACAGGACACCCTAAGAGTCACACCCTGTGCCTGAGAGCATTGCCCAAAGGTTCCCTGAACGGTCAGGCTGCCTGCTGCTGTTCCCTGGGGAAGCTGTTCCAGCGCCCAGCCATCCTCTGGGTGAGGAACCTTTTCCTAATATCCAGCCTAAACCTCCCCTGACACAACTTCAGGGCATTCCCTCGGATCCCATCACTGGGCACGACAGAGAGCAGATCAGTGTCCGCCACTCCTCTTCCCTTCATAAGGGAGCTGTGACTGCCATGAGCTCTCCCTCTGTCTCTTCCAGGCTGAAAATGACCTCGGCCGCTCCTCACATAGATTCCCCTCAAGGCCCTTCAGCATCTTCATAGCCCTCCTTTGGACACCGTCTAATCGCTAAAACAACTTTCAGCAAAACCCCCCTGTCCTGAAATAACCCTCTTCCGCCACAGCGCACCAGATGTAGTCCGGCAGACACAAAAACAAAACACCCCCCAGGACACCACAGCATTACCATGGAGCAAAAAAAAGACATCACTCCTCTACAAAAACCCCCTGAAACATATGCTTTACAGAAAAGCACCGAGAATCTGCTCCCTCCTAAACCCGCGGCCCCGCAGCCCCCCATCCCCGGCAGCAGAACGCCCCACGTCGCGCTGCGCTCTGTTTACCGCGGGCCTGCTCGGCCTAATGGCGGCATTTACCACCAGCGCCCCCAGCCCCGGTTACCTCCCGGCGGGCCCGGGCCCCGCTACCGGCCCCGCGCAGCCCCGGCGCCCCCCGAAGGGGTCAGCCCAGGGCAGCGCCAGCTCCGGCNTCCGCGCCCTCCGACTTGCTCCTGGGACTTGTAGTCCAAGGGCCGGGCCCGCGGCCATGTTTAGTGTGGGCAGCCGATGCCCCGCCGCCATCCCGGCCCCGGGCGGATGACGCCCCCGGCCCGCGCTCCCCGCCGGGGCAGCACCCGCTGCGGAGCGCAGCAAAACCCGCATGTAGGCAGCCCCACTGTGGCTTTGGAAGCGTTTAAATGGAGGTAACACTGTGTTTGTGCAGTAGTTTATTCACCCAGAGGGTGGTCGGGCACTGCAAAAGGCTCCCCAGGAAAGTGGTCACAGCACCAAGTCTGGCAGAATTCAAGAGGCATTTGGACAATGCTCTCAGGCACATGGTGTGACCCTCGAGGATGTCCTGTGCAGGGCCAGGGGCTGCACTTTGATGATCCTTGTGGATCCCTTCCGACTCAGCGTATTCTGTAATAGATTCCGTAAGTGGTTTTCTCGCTGGATCGCCGTGTGTTCCTGCAGGGTCAAAGGGGCCGAGAAAGAGCTGCCGTATATTTCCAGGTGCCATAGTGTATTTCAAGGGCAGCAGCACCATGCTCAGTGTTTGCAGAAAAAAACAAACTCCGCTCACCCAAGCGAGTATTTAAACACTGTCAGGTTTTAAAATGCAGCTGAAGGTGCTGTGCTGAGGAGAGCTAGTCTGAGAGATGGGAGGGAGCCCTGCCACCCTGCAGCCCCTGCTGACAGACCCACCGCTGCTTACCAGCTGCAGCAACAATCCCCTGGCTCTGCCGATGCTGCTTGAATAAGCAATTAGAACGATTTCTTGAGGTCTTCTGAGGACAGAGGAAATGCTGGCCCTGTTTACTGTAAGAAAACATAGCACAATGCATATGAAAAATTATAGTGCTGAATAGTGCAGATGCTGTACAGGAACTGTAATCAAGTAAAATACTGTTTCTCTGCATTCCTTTTATATCTGTCATAAAAGTTACTTTAAATAATATTTGAAGTTTTCCCAGGAGTGGTAGGGAAGACTGGAATTGAAATTATGCAGTGATGAGCACACTAGTTAGGCAATGTGTCAGATCCACTTTGGGTTTTCCATTTCTTGGACACAACTTACTGGTGAAAGGTAAAAATACCCATCCATTTTCGGTCAGTTTTTTCACCATATGAGAATGAAACTACTAAACCCATAACACATGTTTAATAAAGGATCTCCCAGCTGCATTTTCAAAACCATCTTGTTTTGGTGGTTTGTTCTTTTCTCAATTTTTGTATTCTTATCTTTTAGATGTATTTCTAGGACAGAAGACAGTAAGCCATAGCTATAGCAACAACTGCTGTTATTTCTAGGAGCAGAATTTACACATAACACACAGTTATCTTCTGTACTTTGACCTGCACAGGGACACCCAAATTGATCTGTCACGTCAAAGGTTTTTACATAGTAGTAATCTCAGTAGTGATGCTGGAAAAACAGAAATCATGGAAGCTTTGAGTTTTAATGAAAATGAAGATGTGCTGAAAAGCATGGAAGAATAAACAAAACAGAAGAAAAAGATTAACCTATTAATATGATGCAAATTGTTTCTCATCTCAGTGTTGCTAGATTTTCTTGCCTTGACCTAGAAAAGTCTTAATAAGCCAGTAACACTTAATTGTGGGTTTTTTATTCCTAATTGCTATTTTGTGTTGGCGATACCACGTGAAAAGATATTCTGCAGAATTAGATATCCCCAAATTCTGATTTGTAAGTAGAAGCCAAATTATTTTATGAGTCATTTGAGCTTTTGAAACTCCCTAGTGAATGGAGGCTACTGACTCACTGAGGGATGCTTTGATTGATTACACTGCACATAAGAACAGCCACCCTGCCTCAGATCAATGGTCCACTGAGCCCAGTTTCCTGCTTTCTAAACGTTGTTAGCAGCAGATGCCTAGAAATGTGCAGGGGCTGGGCAAACTTCAAATGAACGCTCTCCCTGCCTCTTGCTGTTTTCAGCTCCATGCATTTCAAATTAATGCTCTCCCTGCCTCTTGCTGTTTTAAGCTCCATGCATTTCCTAAGCCTGATGTGTTTGTCTCTAGTCACTCACTGACTCTCTCACCCAAGTACTTGAATTTGTGAACTTTTGATAACTTATAGAACTTCCATGAAATTCTATGTACCAGCACAAAATGTAAAAGACATGTTCTCCACCTCTCAGAAGGGAGAGTGACAAGTGAGCTGCTAACAACCAATGTCCTCTTTCTTCCCTCTTCCTTAAGAGAATGTTCCTCAAAAGAGAGGTGCTTGCTTACTATGAACTTCAGTACAAGAGACTCTTATCTTTCACAAAGACATGCGATTAAGTATCGTTAAATATTTTATGTCAAAAACCTGCATGAGAGCAGAGATATTAATAACCTGGTAAGGAAAAGCTGTTTTTTTTTAAACATCTGCAATTAAATGAATGAAAGCACAGTGATTAAAAAAAAATCAAAACAGTTTATATGATCTGAGGTGTGAGAGCTACATTGGTACAGACCCCACTACAGACAAGAAATTGAAGGTAATCTTACAAAAGGACAAGGTGCCGTGGCACAAAGCTATGCTCCTTAGAACTGAAGCAATGCCCTCAAACCCGGGAGGGTTTCCTAACACCAAAGTGTTCCGCAGACCGGTGCGCACAGAGATCCCATCCGCGGGGAGAAGTCCAGGTGCAGCTTAAAGAACCTGGAGGAGACACAACCCACAAAGCATGGTGACTCGATAACCATCAAACTTGCCTTTCTGGTAGCATTCCTCTTTAAAATCCATGAGTAATTTCTGCGCTACAGGCCTATGGATTTAGGGCAGCACAGCCTAACATAGCCCACGGCGACGCTGGGAGCGGCGTACCAGGGGCTCATTACGGATTTGTAGAGGCCACGGGCGCCTGTGTGAGCGAGGGGCTCGGCGGTCAGTCCCCGCCGAGTGTAAATCCCCCACGGCCGTGCCCTTGCAGAGCACCTGGAACGGGGCCGCGCCGCCGCCAGGCCGTGCCTGCCACGTCTGGGCCGTGACAACTGGGCCTCATCCCTGCGGCGCGGACTTCCAGCCTCGGGGAAGCACCGCGAGCCGGGGCTCCGCGCACCGGAGCATCCCGCGCCGGCCGGNCCGCGGCTCCCCGCGCCCGGCCTGCCCCGCATTCGGGCTGTAAAGCCGCCGCTGGGTGCGGAACAGCGCCCGCGGCTGCCGTGCCCGGCCGCGACGTGGAAGCCCCCGTGAGGGACACGGGTGGGAAGGAGGGAGGGAGGGTATGTGGAACACGGCGGCCCCTCCCGAGCCGAGTCCCGTTCGCCTCCTGTAAACTTGTAGCCTCGCAACGTGTAATGGTCTCAGACGCGCTTTGCAATTATCTCTCGATTTCCTTGCTGTGCGTTGCAGGGCGTGCGAAAGTAGCTTAAAAACAAACAGCTCCTTCTCTTTTCCTCCCGTTCTTCCGCCCAGATGTGGTGGATAGGTGACGGCGGGATTGCCCGGCGCTCCTGGCAGCCCCGCAGCGCAGCAGCGCTCTCGGGAGGAGTCGGGAGGGAGCGGAGCGCGGGGGCCCCGCACGCCCACGGCGGCAGCGGAGCTGCCTCAGCCGCACATGGAGGCTGAGCGTGCCCAGCAGGGGCCAGCCCGGGCGGGCAGAGCGCTCTGGGTCACTCAGGCCTAGCACGGCAGGCAGGGAAGCTGCTGCAGATGATGGGAAAGCTGCTTTGGTGCTGGCTTTGATGAAAGCTCCGTCTGTTCTCCCAGGGAAATTCCTTGCTTTCTTTTCTCTGCCACCAAAAAAGGGAGGCGAGTAAGTAAATATGTGGAGATAGGTTCAAGATGAGTGGCAGTTTAGCTCACAGGTGTGGTGGGATATTTTGAGAGCATCAGAAGAGGTGTCACAGAGAGACAGTTTCTTTGAATGACCTGTGATCTCGTAGTTACTATAGCTGTAGACGTCCTGCCTGTGAGAGCAAAGTATGCTTATAAGCACCCTCCTCTTAATTCAAAGAATACAACATTCTGTATATGTATAGAGATTGTAATGCCAGGGGTTGTTAGCCTATGATCAGTTTGTATGACTTGTAAAACTAAAAATTAAAAAAAAATTTTTTTGGTCAACTGTCTACCTACTTATTTATCTCTTCAAGTTCACTAAACACAAATATGGGACAAATATGTTTAAACTGTTCTTTTTAGTCCAATACAACTTAATATTTGTGAAGAGGATAGAAAGAGTTGCTTTTTCCTATGGTGCTGCAATTTCAAAAGCCTTTCCTGAAGTAGATGCAGAGACAAAAACAGTACCATCACACCTTTCTGCAGTTGCTCTTGATGGCCCAAGAGTGTGTGTGTGTGTGTTTACTAAAAAGTTGTGTCAGTGGAATAAGGACAAATAGGAATGAACCAAGCCTTCTGCTGCTTATTTTGCTCTGGTGCTTTGTTCTTACTGGCTAAAGCCAGTTAAATTTCTCTGGGATGTTTTGATTTCTGTAGAATTGTTCAAAATCAAGTTGTGGCTAACTAGTTGGGGATGTCATTCTCTCTCCTTGTCCCGTGAACTGTGGGTGCTCTGGTGCCTTTCCAAGCGAGGCAGAATCAGGTGGTGTGCTTGATTTAGCACAGAGCAAGGAGCTGATCAGTCTGTGAGCTGTCCACATTCAACTAACCAGAGATCATTAGTTCTTCACAGTGTTTTGATAGCTAAAATCCTCAAAGTGAAAAATTATTTCATTTTTTGCAGGAAAAGATGCTTTAGACTCCCAATGGCAGATATATAAATAACTTTTGTTTCAGCAGGGCTCTGTCTGGTAATCTGTTCTGTAGTACCTGAAGTGAGGATTTGGGAAAGTGAATAAAATGATTTAAAAAGGATTCAGTGTACATATCAGCTACCTTTTCTGTTTCTTTCCCCCTGTTCCTCCCTCCCGTTCCTGTGGTGATCTGGCTCCATGGTTGATATCACAGCACTCCAGCTGTATTTGGGGGACCGCCAGGAAAAAAGTGAGGTGGGCCTTCCCGTTGTGTTGAATATCATTCTGGCTGAGGTCTAGGGTAGTCAGTATGTGTTAGTGGAGATTTGTGGCTCCTTAGTGCAGTATGTGAATGAATCCTTTGTGAAATGAAGTTAAAGGGACTTTCTGTTTCAGTGTAATGTAGATAAATAATCATGGATAAGAAAGCACTTGTATTAGTGTGTCCTAAACATCTGGCCCAAGGCATAGCTACCCATGCAGTCTCTCCTGAGTGCTAAGGGGATCCATCATTATTGCAGCTTTTTTCTTATCAGTTTTGTTTGTATAGCAGAGAATATATATTTTATTTACTCATAAGTTGTAACATTGTAAATGAAGACAAGGTTAAATGAATGTTGGCTTTTTAATACCCATTTCCGAATGTAAAGAAACAGATAGATATCAGCAAGTTGTGATATGAGGAGTGTTCTTTAAAGGTACCTGAAAATACAGGCCACTAATAAAAGTTTAGAGAATTTGGAAGATTACAGTTATTAATGATAATTAAAATTCTAATGAGCTATGTTGGATATCTGCTGGTCAGATAAAGAATGGGATAATCTGAAATACTTTTCTTGATGTTGAGGATCCTTGTAGGATCTATGTTTTCAAAGTCTAATGCAGTTATTACGCATTGGTTAGCTCGTTGGTGGGTATCCTAATGATATTTTTGAAAATAGGTTATAGTTGCTTGTGTTACAGATTTGCAGAAGGAACTGACTGTATTGATCCTTGGGGAAGGATTAAAAAAAGTACATGAAAAATTTAGGGGGTTGGGTCATCTTTGCCAAGTCTCTAGGTTGACTATAGGTTGGATGGAAGAGGCAGACCTCTTGTGAGATTGACCTTCAGAAAAGAAGATGAAGAGCAAAGTAGGACAACACATAAATTATTACATACTGACTTAAAGTTGGCATGGCTGGGAGATATAGAAGGCGGTGTAACATAAGAACAAGTGTGAAACAGGGCCTCTGGGTTTTATTCCAGATTCTTACTAACTGGCTGGGTAATTACTCATCTCTCTGGGTCTCCTTCTGCCCATCTGGTAACTTACCTAGCTGCCAAAACTGTTGCAAGGCTTTAACTAAAGGTGAAATGCAAAGCAAAGCAGTTGGTGTCTGCCCTTTGGTGTTCTCTGTGATGTGTAGCCATGCCTGTGATATTTTCTTCCCCCAGCTCTACAGACTCCTTGCATCAAGTACGCCAGCTATTAGAAAAGGAGGTTAGGATTATTTCACCAATTGTTCTTATAAACTGCCTGGTAGTGAGTGAAAGAGCAACAGCCACCAAGGTTAACATTTGGTAAAGTTGCCAAATGTTAGATTACTCAAGAGTAAGGAGAAGTTGAGAAGGGTTTTATCGATGTAGACTACGCTGGAAGAAGAGGACTTTGGTGTGCAAGGTGAGAGAGAGAACATGGAGCTGTGAAGGAGAATGTTTCAGGTCTTTTGGGAGATTACTAGAGAAGGAAACACTTCTTTTTTCCATCTTGTGTCCTCCAAAATGTGTGAGAGATGAGTGGCTGGGCTGTAGTAAACGAATGGAACAAAATCTGGGAGTCTTTGGCAAGGATTCTTGCAAAATGGAAGTGAGGAGGAGAGCTGAGTTTGTGGGAGATATAAGAGGTATACTATAGTCACTTAGCAAGAGGAAAGTGTGGATTCGGTGGCTTCCATCTCAGAGCAAGAGCTGCGTGGTGCTTGCGGAGCGCTGGGATGGCGTGTGAGTCTCTGGGGTTTGAGTGATCTGGGCTCCCTGCGCTTCCTTACACACATCACCTCTCCAGGGCACCAGTTATTCCGGGGTGTGTCACTGAGGACAGTCCCAGTTGCATTAAGAATGTCCTATTTTGCTTTAGCCAGCAACAGACTAATTATTTTGTTAAACAGCTTTGGCTCTTACGATAAAGGATATACTGACTTGCACAAGATAATTGCAGTTATGAATTAAAGATGTGTCTGTTTGGTTTGTGTGTTTGTGGGGATGTGCTCTTACTGCTCTTTATAGGACCAGTACAAAACTTGGATTACAAAGGCTTTTGTGATCAATATTTATTTAAAGAAAAAAAAAAAGACGAAATACAGGCTTCTTTATGGTGTGCAGCCAAACCTGATTTTCACTGCAATTTTCCCCTGGACAAAGTAATTTATAATTAATTAGGCCAAGAGTTTTTAAGGAGAACCAAATACGCAAGGATAGTCAGACGTGTCTGTGCTCTGGTGATTGTAAGTAAAGTGGAAATACTGTCTTACTAAATACAAATCCTCAATTCTCAGTGAGGTTGTGTGCAGCTTATATTAAGCCAAGTAGCCTTAGTGAGCTCTTCTTATTAGGAGTAATGTGGCCCTAATATGAATTAATAGGAAGAGACTGGAAAGATGATAGATGTGCTCTACATAGCTTTGTTTTGAGAGATGCCTTTTGTGCCATTCTGCCTAGAATGTACGTTTGTCTTTATGTGTGATCATGACTGACTGCTGCTGAAATCCCTCACTGTGTTGACTTTGGTTATTAGACTTCTCTAAAACTAAATCAAAACTTCCTGAGTGCACAGGACCATGCAGCTGTTTGCCTTTTTCCGGATTTTTCCCTTCAGCAACAAATCATTGTATGTTACACTTTAACTTCGAAACTGAAAATGCAAGGACTTACGTGGTTTCATTTTTGTTTTGCCTTTCAGATTGTTTCAAGAAAAAATCCAGAGGATGTCCAGGAGGTAACAGTTTAAACTTGTGCAAATGTCTTTATGAATCACATTATGCCTTTAGAAGCATCTTTGATGTAATTTAGCAGTTTCTGTGTGTTTTGTCCTTGTAATTGAGCCAACAGTTTTCGTATGTTTCCATTTGTCTTTAGCTTTCATAGTTAAAAACAGTAGCTGCTGTAGCATGATGCATTTCATCCCTTAGTGATGAATGGTGACTTGAAACAAAGTCTTAGGGAGTAAAGTGTCTTTTGATGACAAAACTGCTTTGATAACTTTACAAGCTCTTTTCTTGGGGCTGGAATTGGCAAATTGATGGTTACTTAACTCCTACTGGTAAAATTAGAGATCAGTCCATAATTCAAGTCTTAGGTCTCAGCTGTAGGTACTCTTTTCCTCTTTAACCAGTGCTTCACAGAAAAGCCTACACCATTACTGTCTGTTAGTGAAGAGGGAGAATGGAGAAGTCATGGAGTCATTGGGAGAGATTAGAGTGCAAGTCGTATATATTATGCCTATCTCTCTGAGGCTCCTTTAGTATTTTCCAGTGATATACTTTGACAAAACCTTAAAATTTCTTTGCCTCTTCTGAAAGAATAAGGGTCTGCCCTAGGAATAAGGGTCTGCTCTATTCTTGGGCTTCTTAAATACCTCAAAAGTCTGTCACAGGAGTCATTTATTGAGAGAGAAAAATACACCACGTGTGTGTGCATTGTGGATTTTTTTTTCTTTTAATTAAGAAATTGTTTTCCTCCCCCATGTTTTTTTTCTGGACTTTTGACTTGACATGGTTACTGTTACACTATGTACCTGCAAAATCTTCCCTCAAAAGCACAACCTTATGGCTTTTCAGACATCATGTAACACATGCATATGTTCAGTTTCTGGTGCAGTCTCTTACTACAGCTGAGGAGAACTTGCAGAGTTGATGAGAGAAGAGCTCATAACTGAATTCATTGCATCTCTGTGCAGTCAAACGTGAGTTACTGATTAGTGGCTTGGCAGAGGTGAGAATTGGCTAATACATCTAACACCCCTTTATTGCATCCTTCCTTGAAATCTTAAGAATCAGGCAAGCATGAGAATTTGTGCTTCTTGCATTTTTAAAAAAATTCTAGGAGATTAAAATGACCTATCAGAATCAGAGATGATCATGGATGTAGTTTAGAACTGCATTACTGTAGTTTGTAGCTTGATGTTCACCTTTTCCAGGGAGACTCCTGAATTGAACCTATCCATGAGCACATTCTGCCATTACCTTAATCTTCATTTGTGAGGAAAAGCACTTTATAAGAGCTGTTGATGAGTCCATTCATCAGAAAAATATATTGTAAGTGTCTTTCAGCTAGAGTATTGCATGAATATGTGTTAAGTAGTTTTGACACAATAGCAAAACCTTATCTTTTAGTTGTTGCTTTGATTTGTGGCTATAGGTTACCCATGCAGAGTTTCACATGATTCTAGACAATAAGAGGACATAAATATGAGATGAACTTCTTAATATATTGTTTCCCTTTTCCACCCTGCATTGTACCATATTAATTGTTCTCCATGTGATATGTTAGGTGCAGGGTGATTTTGTTCTAAGTATTATCTGAAAATAGTTGGTTATTACAAGGAATATCCTAAATGGTAGTTGACATAAGGGGGAATTGTAGTCAGAAACCCCCATATGTTGAGAGCTTTTCTGTTACATGGTCTCTTACAGTAAAAAAAGAACTGTGGTCAGCCTTTGGAAGAAAAAGAATATTCTCCATACCTGCTCTCACTGAAAATAAATTTACCTCAGTTGTCCAGAATGCTCAATGAGGAATTCAGTGTGAAGTTTTGTGCATGCAACCACCCCATGACTTTAGGATCTGTCTCATGCAGCCCGCTTACCACATCCATGTAGGACCCCTTAGCTGTGCCTGCCTCCTCCTCCAGGTGTCTCTTAATGCCCCTGCTGTGGTGTTAATACATTCTTTACATGTGTACAGCTGCTCATAAGGCTGTGTGCTGTGACCTCAATTCCACTTGCCAGTTTTCTGTCACATTTTTTGCCTGCCCTTTGGGATACAAGTCTTTACTACAGCACCTCTCGCACTGCAGCCAGTTAGAACTCAATGTAATCCCAGCTGTTGTTGTTGTGGCAGGAAGGAAGAAAACCTTGTAAGGGCTTCCCTCTCAAAGGAATGAAATAGATCAATGTGAAGTTTTGTGTGGGGATAGCAGATACAGAAAGGACAGACCTAACTTTAATGTCCTCACTTCTGGGGACTGATGGTGGCAATGTGGTGTGTAAGGCAATTGCATCTAGAGTAGTCCTGAGTTTTTTTTTCCCTTTTCATTTAGGAGAAAGTCTTACTCATTGTGGAACAGATGAGTTGCATGAGTTAATAGAGATCTACTAACTCTGGCCATGACAAGCACCTTATTTCATTGCAAGTCTAGCATATGTTTTATGATATACTTGCTGTGCTTTGTTGGGCCTCAAAGTACAATGTGTTCTTCCTCCAAATCTCATTTCTAATGAGGGTATTAGAGTGGGAACTTTGCTAACTTTGCTGGGCCACATGCATGCAAAGGCATGTATTCCATGAGCTTCTGAGAGGTTTTAGGATAATCTTGACTGCTTTTGCTATGCAAGTTACTTAGGGATATTTATTTTTTTCCTCTTGACTATTGAGTTGTCACTTGTAGCAGTGAAAAATGATGCTTTTTTAGTGGAATGAAATCTCCTGCTCTTATTTTCTGGCAGCTTTTCATGTTGTCTCCAAGTACTCACAATACAGTAACTTAATGTTTAAAGAATTCACCATCTTAAGCAATTTTGTGTTTTATATGCACACTGCTCAAGAAGTGCTAATCATGCACTCTCTGGCTATTGGATTAGATAAAAGTATAGCATTGAAAAATTATTATTTCTGATAGCAAAATTACTAGTTTGCCTTCTTGAGATTCCTCATTTGTGTGTTACACTTCACTGAGTACCAGCTGTAATTAAGTCATGAAAATGTATGCCAATAAGGGAGTCTGAATCAGGACTGCTGGTTCCAGTATAGCTGAATTTATAAAGTGGGTAGAGTGTTGCCCCACTAAAGCTTTGCATATCCACTGTTGACAATCCTCTTACCTTATATCTGCATTGTTCTGTAGGTAGGACTTGCATCTGCTGAAACTTAGAAGGCCTCTGATTGCAGTATTTAAAAAAAAAAAAAACACACCACAAAAATGCTTTAAATTTAATCCTTTTGTTTAGCTCTAAATCTGGTTTGCTTGAAAAAAAATTCAACTTTTTCAGTTACGATTGATCACGAGAAGGCAGCCTGGTAAATCATTCAGAAATATGTGGAATATTTAAAGTTGGGGCTAGTTGTATTAAGTTAATTGAAACATTTGACTAGGGCAACTGGAATCAATTGCTGAATGCGTGTACTCTCCTTGTTTTTTCCCTTTCTGTTCTACTTTAATCACTTTACATTAATGTTGAGGTTTATTGTGATGGCTTAGTGAGTCTGACCAAAAATGGGGTCAGGATATAAAAAAATCTTTAATACGTTTTCATCCTGCTAACAAATCCAGTAGCAGTCAAGTGTAAATTTTATTGTTTACTTTTTTCATTGGTTTGATTTTCCTACTGGATTCTCCTCCTTTCTTGAATGGAAAGAATGGGATGGAAGAAGGATAAGGTAGATACCTGACTGGGAGATGACTACTTTCTGGAAAGGATGGATCAGGAATAGCTGATATAATGAACCAAGGACATCTTTATATTCCTAGGATGGACGTTTTTGTCTAGATCACAAAAGGAACATACTGTTTTTTTTTTTTTTCTTTGGAGTTATTACAAAAAACATTAAAGATGTGGGCTTGCATTTACATCTGATCAGCACTTACAGACTCAAATTAGGAGCTGTTTTCTAGTCCTGGATGCTTAATGTATTGTCCCTAAAAATCCCTTGCTTGTATTGTGATTTCTCTTCACTGGTTTTCTCTTTTGCTGCTGTGTGTCTTCCCCACACCTGCAGCTGCACCAGGCACGGTGTGCTGTTGAGTGTTGGATAGTGCAACACTCCTGCTCAGCATTTTTTCGTCCCTTACTGGCTCCCTTTGTAGGTCTGGATCTCAGAATGACTGAAGCAGTGCTGCCTTTGCCCTCCTTTCAGCTTTTACTCAGTTTTTTTCTATGCATTGTAGTGTTGTTAGCCAAAATGTGGGTTAGGGACAGATAATGACCTTTTTTAATGCTTGTTACAGCTGGCGGTTCAGACTGTATATTTTTGTTAAACAAATTTGCTGGAGTCAGTGGTCTGATGTGATTAACCCAGTGGATTTGTGGTGTGATGTAATATGAACAATGAACCTCACTAATACTTCTCTCTGGTTTCTCTGCTTCAGATAATTGTTTGGAAGAGATACAGTGACTTTAAGAAACTGCACAAAGATCTTTGGCAAATTCATAAAAACCTATGCAGACACACAGAGCTCTTTCCACCTTTTGCCAAAGCAATAGTGTTTGGTAAGCATAATTTCTTCCTGACCTGCTTATAACACAATATCTATAAATACATCTTGTTTTGTAGCTGGATGAAAAATTTTCCTTGTGCTTTTTTTACTCAGCTTGTAGGTGTGCTGGTATCATGACTTGATGCTTTTATTTGTTTTTCTAATGTATAAGAGTTTATGTCCTCGCCTCCACATTAGACACAGTAGCTGAGATATTTATTGATGTATATGTTCTGTATCTTTACAATATACATTCCCTATTTTCAGGAGCATAAAGTCTAAATTAGCTTTGTGAACAGCACTTGAACAGCAAACAAAGTATTTTATATATGAGCTGTCTGATTTTTAGTGATGAGCTGTAGTAAAGTATTAAATGGTTGTTACAGAAAAAAAAAATTATGGCAATTTGATTGCAATTGTCAGTTTTTAGACTTTTGAGATCAATTTTACATATTTCACCAAAAGAATCTGCAAGAGGATTGTGACTCTACAGGAGAAACAGGTGACAAGAAGGAATTAGCTCATACAGGTTTTAACTTCATCCTGATGTGTAGGTCCTCGTGAATTAGCTGTAGGTGGACTTCCAGTGAGGTGGTGTGACTGTATAGAATTCCACATACCACACTTTTTTTTAGCAGTGTTGTGTTTATAAAATCACCATTCTTAGTGTATGTTTTTCATGTTCAGCACACACTGGTGCTGTGTTTTTGGTGTACTTATATATCACACAATATCCACCATGTTTTTAAGTGTTTTTCAACAATTTTTTAGTGTGTTTAGCATGTTTGGCATCTTTTTTGCATGCATCTACTGCATGCTCTGTATTTCTGAGGCATTTCTAAGGTGCTGCTGATGGTTGCTGTTTGGTGTACATTTACCACCTGCTTTTGATCCTTAGGGCATGACTATGATGTTATTTCTGTCCAGGATTTCTTTAGTGGTGGTTTTTTTTTTTTTTTTTTTTGCATACATACACAGTATGATTTTTCAGTGTGTTATTTTATGAGTTCTCCCGTGGAATTTTTTCTGTATATCCAGTATATTTGCTGGGCCTTTTTAGCATAAATTTACCATGCACAATTTACCATTGGGCATTTTAATGGTTTTTAATATTTGAACATGTTTGGTGTTTTTTTTGACATGCGTCTGCCAGATCTTTTTTTTTCTGTCCTTTTTGGTGAGGTTTTCATTTTCCGAGGTGTTTTTTGGGCAGGCATTTCAGACCCTAAGGCATTTTGGGCTCATGAAATCCTTTTTACAGTGTTTACAAGTTGTTTTTTTTTGTTTTTTTTTTTTTTTTTTAATTAGCATTCAGTTTGTGTTTATGGTTTTTCACCTTGTATGGGGTTTAGTGTCCAGGATGTTTGGCATTTTTTAAAAATGCATCTGCTGTATGCTCTTGTTTCTGGTCTGGGATTTCTGTTTGGTTTCTGGTGTGAATTTTGGTTCTTACAGTGTTGTTCCAGTATGTTTGGCATTATTGCAGTGGTATTTCAGGCGTCTTTTGACATGAATTTCCAATGTGCTCTTTTTTTGCTAAGTTTTTGCACTTCTAAAAAAATGTCTTGTGTTTCTTAGGCATTGCTGCAGTGTTGCTTTCTATTGCCATGTGCTTTGAATATGTTTTGGTGTTTTTTTTAAACATACAGCACCCTTCGGCGTGGATTTGCCTTTTTTTTCCTTTTGCATCCTGCTACTGCATCCTTCCCCCCCCCGCCCCCCTTCCGTATTTTTAGCACTTTTAGTATTGCTTGGCTTTTTTTTGGCACATCTCTAGTGTGTGCTTCATGTGTATTTGCAGTTTCCATGTGTTGTATTTGGTTTTTGTGGTTTTTATTGCCATTCATGTTTCTGTATGGTTTGGCTGTGTTGTGCATGTTTTAACACCCAGACAGTATTTGTCTGGGTTTGTTGTGCTGTTTGGTGCATATCTAGTGCTGATTTTTGCAGGTTTTCTTTGTGTGGCATATTTTAGCAGTGTTGGGCAGTCATCTAGAGGCTATTTTCCCAAATTTTTTGTGTGCCTAGATTGTATGTTTTAGCATCCAGTATGCTTCACATTTGTTCACCTGCAAATGTTCACCTGTGAAGCTGAATTCTGATGCAGTTTTTGTGGTTCTCTGCATAGAGCTGGATGAAATTCCTGATTTAAATTGTATTTCACATCAGCCAAATTGTATCCAAGTTTAATGTAATTTTATTTTTGCTTATTTATGAAGTTGGAAGTGGGGTGAGTTTTGGTGCTATGTCAGAGTATGGGCAATAATGATTAAATAAAGCATTTAGTATTAGTTTCATTCTGAGATTATTTTAAATCTAAATTACAGAGTAGAGTTCTCACTGGACAAATTATTTACAAAACTAGTATTTGCAAAGCATAATTTAATGTCAGGTAGAAGATATGATAGCTATTCATAGAGGAAAAAAGAGAGGGGTAAAAGAATATCAGGGTGGAAGAGAGTATAGGTGTCTAATATCTTAAATAATTTAAAATTGCTATAAATGCAAATTAACTGTTTTTACAGTTTTCCTCTGTAAGGAAGGGAAGAATTGAGTGAAATTCCTTCTGAAAAACATCTTTCTTCTATTGTATTTAGTGAACAAAAGTGACTGAAATGTACATTGTGAGAGAAGGAAATCCACAGAAACATTCAAAGCAGTTATTTATTAAAAAGCTCTTTGAAATTAAAACTAAATGAAAACAAACTCCCCTACATTTAAATGAAGCTGAGACACAGAAGAATGCAGAAAAGTGGAGTAATATAAATACAGATTTAAAATGATTGGTACATAGCTGAGAGAAACAGGCCTATCTGACTCCAATGTAAGAATTATTTTTGTATTTACAACATAAAATTTTACTGTGTATCCTTCCATTGCAATTCTGCACATAGTAACTGCCGTATGATTTATTTTAATTAAAAATAAAAATCCTAAGTTTTTTTTTTTTGTACTGGAGGAAAAATACAATCTTCATAGATAACAAGGTTTTGATAAACTTGTTTTCAGTCTTATTCTGTTAGTGATGACCTACAAGGTCCATCTCTCTCAAGATCTTTTGTTTCCATGCTGATTTGAGGGACCATTTCTGCAGTGTTGCTGCCCTGTGGCAATGTTACAATTGTTGCAGCTTTTAGACTAGTTTCTAATTAAACTTGAGAGTAGAATTGCTGGCAATTGGTGGGTTATTTTACTTTATTTGGATACCTGTGCTTTAAATAATGTATGTACCTATTGTTTGCAGTGGGTGCAGTTTGCAAAATGGGTATTGGTGGTTCTGACAGTTGAACTCAGTTGTAGTAGAAGCGTTAAACCTGAGGAGCATCTCCAGTTCAGCATTCAGAGTTTCAGGAGATGGTGTGGAGAACTAAGATGTATTTAAAAACAAATGTGTCATGCTGTGCTTCCATATTTCATGCAGCTAAGGACTTGGCACAAAGTGTGTGTATTTTTATGTTGTTGCAGTACAGCTGCTTGTATCAAAGCAGAAAAATTGCTATGGATGGGAAAAATAAATCATCTGACTTTCTCTGTACTTCACTTGAACGTTTTCTACTTGTTTTATAGGAAAAACCTCAGTGAACCTAATCATGGAAAGCTAAAATGTCCTAACATATCCAGCTGCTAAAATTATGATACCTATATCTGGGACATGATTACTGTCCTATCCTAATATGCATTAACATAATTTTCTTCAGTACTTTCAAGCTACTTTTTTTTTCTTGTTGTTGTTGGACACTTGTAAGTATTTCCATATGTTGACCATACATGGCATTTTACCAGAATATGGATAGATCTGCGTGTATTGTATCTAGCAACTGCAGAAATGTACTCTAGTATAAAAAAATACTATGCCCCCCCAACCCACCAAAAAAGAAACAAAAACCCCCAGATATTGCTAATTTGCTAGCAGTGAGTCAGAAAGATGATTTTCATTATAAAGCTCACATAAGGATGCCCCTTGTATTTGAAGACACTGAATGAAATAATCTGTTTATGAATTTGGTGTCGTGTACAGTAGGAAGTCTTGTGAGAAGCTAACTGAAACATGAACACACACCTTGCTGGGTATTTAGTTGTTCAGGTCTGCTTCACAAAATTAATTGTGGATTATTTTTACAGGAACTTACATTTGGTTTTTATGTAATTAGGAAATTTTGAATGGATCATTGCTGGAGGAGTAACAACTGTGTTATATGCTAAAGTTGTAGTTGACACTTCTTAAAAATATCAGAAAGAGGTGATCCCTATAATGAAGCTTGTGTATGTCTGAGAATTGTAAAGACTAGCAGAAGTAATGTTGATTTAGATGCAGAATGACATCCTGATAGAAATGTTTGAAGAATCAGCTGGCTGTATAAGCACCTTTGAGCATTTCCTTGAGAAGACTGACAGTGAAAGTGTTGAGCAATACAACATTGCTTGAAAGTATGAAAAAAGGAAAAGAAAGAAGAAGTTAGGCAGGGTTGCCTGGGAATTAAACCGCCAGCAAGATGCCAGGAGGTCTGTGAACTGAACCAGTACTGAATAATGTTCTTCCTTCCCCTAAAGCCCTCTAGTTCTAGAAGCAGTTTTCCTGATAGTGTATCATGATGCTAATGGGCTGGAAAATGCGACAGTGACTAATGTTTTAACAGCTCTGTTCAAACATGTATTTCTGTTTTTTTTAGCTCAGCGTTCTAAGAAACTAAGGCTGGTGTAATTGTGCCATTAGAAAGTCGAACCCCTTACTGGTATAGCTACTGTCAGCTAAATTTGAGAGTGAGGGTGGTTGCAAATGTAATTATACTTCTGCAAAGTCTGTGAAATGGCAGCTGAGTAAGAAGAGAGCATGTTTAGGGTCTGCTGAGGGCCAGGCAGGCTCAGCTCATACCTCTGAGGTTTGCAGCTGCCTGGCAATCAGTGATTGCACACCGGTCAGCCTGGCAGGGCTGGTCCTGATGGGTCCTATCTGGTGCCCAATGAAGATACTGAGAAAATATGGATAAGCAAAATTAGCTTTTATTGAGTTTGATGAAATGAAACAGGGAGAGATTCTTGCGAAACGAGGAAAAATATTTTACAGAATTTCTTTCTTGCAAAAGTTTTCTGTTTCTGGTATTGTTAGGTGTTTACTTCTTCACCATTGATTTTCTACTGCATTGTAGCAGCGTTCTTGTGAATTTGTAGATTCATTTAGCTGGCCCATGCTGCTGTGCTTTGCTGAGGGAAGTTGTTTTCTTTCCATGACGTCCAATTTTGCATGGAATGAACCAAGAGCCCTAATGCACCCCCAGTGTTGCTCTGAAGACTTAGTAAGTTTGGTGAGCAGTTTAATAGGGCCTGATTTCAATGTTACCACTCACTGTGGTAGCATTGCTTTTGCCTTCTTTTTGCTTGCTTGTTGCTCACTCTTTTGTACAGCTGCTCCTGTTTGTACAGCTGAAGCGGCAGGGTGAGCAAGGCACGGAACCAGTCCAGCTGAAAATTAGCCCAGTGATGTCTTTTCTTTTCTTTCATGGGAAAAATAAGCCCCAAAAGCTTTGTTTGTGATCTTGTGAGTATGTGTGTGTCTTTTTAGTTTTATTTTCTTTTTTCTGATACCGCATGGGCAGGAGCTATTTACTTGAAGAATTTCTGACAAGAATCTTGCTTTGATACTTTCTTCTGGGATTATTTTTTTTGCTTGCTCTAAGTATAAATGAATTTTGCTTTTGTATTCAATGTTTCTTTTGTCCTCTTCAAAGGTTAATGCCACAGAGCTGTCACAGGTGGTTCTTATTTTTCTGGTCATGCTGTTATAGCAGTACTGTTTCTTGAACTTGTCTTCCCAGTCCTTTTTTCCCCCTCTGTATAGCTGTTGCAATATCTGTTCTATTCTCCTCCAATTATTACTGTTAACCTCTGCCCTTTTCTTTTGTAAACTTGTAACTATTTCAACAACAAAGTGATGTTGATATAAAAAAGCTAAAATAAGTTGCGTGCAATTGTGAAGGATGTGAATTTAAGGTAGCAATCCAAGGGTTTTCTCCTGAGAAGCAAATCTCTTCAGGTGAACTGTGGGATTGTTTTTAAGTATGTTTTTTCTAATTGGAATGTTTTGGGATCTGGGTAAAGAAAAAGGAAGGTTCATACATTTTAGTAAATGAGCTGCTTCCCAGCTCTGTTTACGTCTTGAATCCAGAAGGAGATGAGACCCTGTCTGCATGGAGTTACTTCAGAGGAAAGCTTCAGTGCCTAGTAGCAGGGCTTCACCATCTCCCCTACACTTTGTCTCCTCCATAAGTGGCACCTTGGAATTGAAGATCTGTTTGGGGGCTTTTAGCAGTACTTTGTTTACTACACGCTCATATTGTGCGTTGTTCTTGAGAATACGTGAAGATTGCTCAGCTCCTTACAGGATTTGGGCCATAATCAAGGCTGACACTGACTGGCATATTGTCAAATTGTGCATGTATCATTTATTGTCAGATAACACTGGACATCCGTTAGTGTCTCTTGGCTAATCAAGAGTGTTGCCTCACATATTCTTACGATGAGAGGGCGAAGGATTCTTGTCGTAGCTGCCAGCTTTCATCATCCGAGCGGATTGCAGAAGACGGGACTCTAGGGACAGTTGAGAATAGAAAGTTTGAAGATTTGCTATGTTCTCCTGAAGCGTTGGAGTGACTTTCATAGACTCAGGGCATTGTCTCCAGAAGGTTGCTTTTGTCTCTGTTTTCTTTCGTTGTAGTTATTATTGCAAAATAAATGTATAGTTATTTCTCAGACTGTCAATCTGTGTGTCTGTTCCAGGGCGATTTGATGAAACTGTGATTGAAGAAAGGAGGCAATGTGCTGAAGATCTCTTGCAGTTTTCTGCCAATATCCCTGCTCTCTATAACAGCAAACAGCTGGAAGAGTTTTTTAAGGTTGGTTAGTATTTGCAGAAGTATTTGCTTCTTACCGACATGACTGAAGTATAGTGCGGATTCTGCTTTACTTTATAAACCCCGGAAGGACAATGAGCTGCTCTGACATATTTTGTGAAAGGACTGGGGGTTTTCCGTTCACTCTGGAAATGTGGCTTTAAAAAAACCCCATGCCACACCTCTACAAGGTGGAAAGTCTTACAGGAACTTCAGGTGAAGGAATTTGAATTTTTTTTAATTGAATGATGAGCAAAACTTGTGATGATAAATTCCAGTGGGAAGTAATAAAAATATTATCACTGTTCCTGTATTTTCAGTAGGTGTTTATAGTTTCAAAATGAAGGAGTGAAGACTGTTAACACTGTTTCCTTATGGTCTTTTGTGGACTCAGGTCCACAGCACAAATTTGGCATGTAACTAGTCCAACCTGCTGCTGGTACAGTGTTGTGAGAACCAGTCTCCATAGCAAATTTTAGGACAGTACATTGATATGGACTTCCTCTTTATTACAGCTAAAGCAATTTCTTTTCAGTAGTTCCTTCAAAGCTCTTTATTTTCAGTTGCTTAGTCTAATGTTCTGCAAACTCATAAGCGTAAATTTACATGTACCCATGATAGTAACTCTCTGGAATTAAGGAAATGTTCATCAGGCTGAGATGAGACTTAAGCATATTATTGTGTTTAGTATATTTAAATGATATATATATATATATATACACAAGAGGAAAATGTTATCAAACCTTAAGATTCTTCACTTGTTTTCGTGATGAAACTATTGCAGTGTTCTTTAAAATACTTGAAGTAATTTTCTTTGAGCTTTGGTGTCAATAAATGAGTGGGAGACCGAGTTAGACTATTTTACTTCTTGGTTTATTTGCATTTGCATTTTTTCAGCTCTTTGGAAATACTTCTGTGGTTTTGGGTACTTTTTCAGATCTCTCTTTCCTTCCTTTGCTTAATAAAAATATTAGTTTTAGCCTCCCAAAGGACCTTTTCTGGCTTTGCAGGGAAATGAATAAAACTAGAAAACCAGTGTTTTTTTAGGACAAGCTATATCTTCAAGGGGCGTTATGCAAATGCAATAATTTAGGCTCATTTGTTAGCTGATGTGGTGTCTGTCATGCTTTCCTCTAAGAGCGCCTTAGGTTTGGTCTGTCACCTTCTCAGCCTGTGTGCTTTTAGCTCTGCCCATGGGTGGTTTTGTTCCTTTTCAGATTTTTGTGCAAATAGCTGTGGAAGGAGAGACTTGGACAGTGAATTCTTAGAAACATCTGAAGGGAGTGTTCTGTGCATCTATGTGTTATAAACTCCAGAAGAATGATCTGGCTTGTGTGAAAATGTGCTGGGCTGGTTGAAGACAGATTAGCAATGCCCATTTGTAACACAGTCTTGAAAATGGTGCACTTTCTGTTAAAGTGGCATGGAAAGTGTGTACCTGAGATGTGAAGCAGAAATTAAAAAAACTCCAAAAAAATTTAGGTGGTTTCTAGTGCTATTGTTATTTCTTTTATCTTTGATTCCTTTCAGGCTTGGAGAGGAATGTCCTCCTTGTATCCTTGTAAAGGCTTAGCTATGACTGAACTCAAGATAGTGGGTCATGAGTGGGACATCAGTCTGATGGACAAACAGTCCTGTGTTTGGGAGCACCACTAAATGGCACAGACCATATGTGACACAAGAGATCAGGAGCATTATTATTCTCTCCGTGTTAGTCTTGGGTGTTCAGGTCTGCGTGGTTCAAAAATGTGAAGCTGCAGTAGGCTAAATATTTAGATATCTAGTCAGTTTGTGGCAACCAAACATGGCTTAACTGAAAGTCCTTGTTTCAGGCTCATATGGTTTAATTCAGTTCATTAACTCAAAAGTAATGGAGCACTCACTGATTAGGAAATATCATTTCGGCTATCACTTCTATACAATGAGAATTTCCATAGAGCTCAGCAGCTGAGTAATTCCTTTCCCTCTTTTTTTTTCAGGGTGGAGAGGTGCATGATGGCTCTGAATTGATTGGTCCTGTTGAGCCTCTGTCTGACTCTCTGACTGACAACCTGTCTGACTGCAGCTCTGAAGGTTTGCTTTCTCTTCCCACATAACCTCATAGCATGATCTGTTTTAAAGCAGCTCGTAAATGGCGAGTGACAGATTTCTTCATGGAGCATTGGCCTCCAGTTTCTGTTTGCTTGTTATGGCAAAAATGCTGAGCTGGGATTAGCAAGAGAGAAATTGGGCTCAGCAGAGCTGTCTTGCACTTCTGGAAGTTTTATTCTAAAAGTGTATATGCTGACTTGGATACCATGTGTAGAGTAATTTTAGTGGCACTTCACTTGCACTAAATAATAGTAGAGCTGTAAGGAAGGGTCAGTCCAAATAAATACTGTACTAGAGCTTCTTGCCTGCCTCTAGGCTGAGTCAGTTTAAGCATTTCTGTGTTCCCATGCAATCTTTTAGATATTTGTGTATTTCTGAGTTATGCTTGGTCCTTGTGATTTCTAAGAAATTCTTCTTCAACTCCAAAGTTTTACTTTGAAATTGCTTAGCACTCATGTATAAATCCACATTAGTATATGAACACATCTTAAGCTTATTTAGGAAGGGATCTGATCTTTTGGGCATAGAATTTGTTTGATAAAACAATCCTTGCATAACAAAAAATGGGTTTTGTCTTCTAACAGTGGTTAGAAGTGTTTTTTTTCTTGAGATTGTATGATTTGTCACTGGGATCTGTCCATGTCAAAAGCAATATATTCTACATAGGAAGTGAGCTTTGCATTTTATTTTGTAGTACCTTCTATGATGTTAATGAACTAATGTCCCCACAATGTTTTGTTCTGTGAAGGGAAAGAGAGAGAAGTTGTTGTGTGTGTATGTATATATATATATGTGTGTGTGTGTGTGTATATATAACCACATATATTTATATATAACACATATGTTTATATATAAACATAGATGTTTATATGTAGTTGTTTAGACGAAGAGGGCAGTTATGAGAAATAGCACTAACTAGTTTTAAAGGATTTTAATGATTTCTGTGAAATTTAACATTTCAGATTCTGACAATGCAGTCACTTTACACTGTGCCCTGTAAAATAAAGAGTGCTTCTAAAAGTGCTTAATGCGAACGTTTCTATTCATTATTCACAAGGGCCTCATTCTTAGCAGATTTAGCAGATCCTTTATGTCAGATAAAATACTGAAAAGAAAAAAATGTTGTAAAGTAGAAAAATTCTTTTGATACCCTTCTGAATCGGCTGGAGGGCTTTTTACAGGATCCTTGGAACAACTACGAGCACAGGAGTTGGAGATGCTGAATGTGAATTTTGTGGAGTTACATATTCTAAAAACCTCTATGTCTTCCAGCTCATATCTTCTTATGTTTGAAAGCAGATTTTAGTGGGGGGGAGGCTGTGGACAGAAGGAAACATCTGTCTTTAAAACCTCTAGATGGCAGTGGCAATACTCGGCCTTGAGTCTTCTCCCTGACTCTCCTCACAGCCTCCTGCCTGCATCTGATTTTCCCAGTGTGATTGTGGCAGTTAACTGTGGCTGGTTCACTCTGTCACTTTCTGTGGGTATGTCACTCCACATGGGCACTGCTCCTTCAGGCTGTTGTACTGAGGAGCAGCAAATCTATTCCTCAACAGGTGCTGCTGTTTGCTTTTAAGGGTGGGTTGTGTTTTCTCACTTTTATCTGTTCTTTCCAGACAAAGTTCATTTTGCAGAAGGTGTGCACATTAATGGTGGAAGATGCAAAGACAGTAATAGAAATGTTTTTGTACCAAAATAAGCAACAATTATCTTGCTTGTAAAAGGAGTTTGGCAGTTCATGCATTCTCAGGAATCTGCTTTTCAAGAGGCCAGGTTACCCAGGCTTTCCACCAGTTTTTGGAAACTGTTTACTTTTCAGATACCTGGTGAAATTGCACAAGGCAGAGACAAGTACAGAGATTGGTGCTCAATTTCAGCATCATTATTCTCATTTTATATTCCTGACAAATAAGTCACTTTGTTGTCTTCTCTGAGTACACTGGATGATGTTCAGATGTCCAACTTTCTCTTCGTAAGTGTTTCTATATCAATTAACTTACCAGATTCTTTAGAGAACTTCATCAGGAAGTAAATTTTTTTCATTCCTTTTTTTCCTCTCTTCTGTTTTACCATGTACACATAATCTTCCCGGAAATAAGCCTGTGCACTTGAGATGCTTCCTACCCCATAAGCTGACTGGAAACCCCTGACTTTCATTGTGTGGTGCCAGCTCTGGGCTCTAAACCTGACCTAAAGAGAAGTTTATTAGCTCAGGCTCTGTGCCATGCTAGCTGTGTTCATACAGCTTTTGGTCCAGTTGGCTACAAGACAAGAGCAAACGTGGTTTTGTTTGGCCTGTAGGGAGGGGAACTTGAGTCTGTGTGAAATTTGCTGTGTGGATGGGCTCTAATTCATCTCATCTGGGTGGCCAGAACACCCTTCCAAAACCCCCAGCTTTCCCATTCATGCTTTCTCTCTGCACTCTTCGTCCATCAATCAGATCTGCCTCCACCACCTGGTACCTCTAAATGGTGTTTAATAAATTCTCAGTTCTCCACCCCCAAATTTGATATTGCTGCCCCTAAATTGAGCAGGTGAATGGCCCATTATTATTATGCTAGTTAATAAATCCTCTGTCTTCCTCCAACTTTTCTGTTGTGAGTTCTCCTTCTTTCTTGCAGGATTGGCTACACAGGCAGTTTTCTTCTCTGCCTGAACACTTTATTTTATGTGCCTTCCATGAGAAGTTCAGGAGCATTGCTTTCTGTGTACTCTGTCCTTCCTCTCAAGTAGTATAGTGTCATAAATATCACTGTCCCTTGCTTTTCAGACAAAGAGTGGCTGGTAATTTGTTGTCCTTCATGTCTTTTTCCTCTCACGCATGTTAAGGAACTGCTGGCTTTTAGAAAAGCAGTATTTTTACAGTGCCTTCTTACTCCTCTTCATAAATTATAAACTCCTATAACTCTACAGCCACAAAATGTAAAAGTTAGTTTGAGTTGGTTGCCTTTGAGTCAGCTTCTAGCTGCTGCCACATACTTTTTGAAAATAAGTCAGAATATGTTACCTAGAAACGTGGTTAAACTCGTCACTCTGACAATAATATAGGAGAAAGCAGACACCAGGTTTTAGCTCAGAATTTACTTTCTCTGTGCATGCAAACAGCTAAATGTCTTGACCTTGTTGCCTGTTTTATTGCCTCAGTGGGTACATGTGCCAAGGTGATAAAACAAACTGCTACTTGATATCCAGGTGGCACTGCCAAATTTGTGGCTTGCTCCATATGTCTCATGCAGAGTTCTATTCTGGAATGACTTTTTGAGACTGAAAGCTGTTGTGGTTTTTTTTTCCCCCTTGGTGTGTAGGTCCCAGCTTTGAAAACTTTGCTGTTTTAAGTCCCCTTAGTCATAAATTGTCAGAGCAGAGAGAGACAGGGACTATAGTCTTGCTGCTGTTGAAATGAGGTGGAGTGTGAGATTTGAATAATCCCCCATCCAAGCAGGGACTTGTGTTTTGTTTTTAAATCTTAGAAGCAGTGAGAAATGGCAAACCTAATACCTAATTTTAATGGTGTGTTAACAAATTGATATCTCTGTTAGCCAGTTAAAGAGCAGTTTCATACTATATACTTTTACTTTATAGGGGGGTCATATATTTTCATTCTGATGGCAAAGGAACTTGCAATCTTTTGTACACATGGGTGTCAGAAACATTTTTGTCCTTTTCAGTTCGAAAGGATTTAAGTGGGCTTGATGATGTGACACTTACGAGCCAATCGGAATGTGGAGGTGAGATCTAGAAGTTGTTTCCATTACATTTGTGGAAATTAAATCATTAGAAAACCATAATTGAGTGAATGCCTTTTGTGGATGATAATCTTTACAGAATGAAACGGTATATATGTAAAATACCTTTGTTGAATACCTTATTTCCAAATAACAATGAAAAGTACCTGTGGTTTAGTTACTGACGGCCAGCTTGCAGTAAGGGTGTAGTGACTTAGGGCAAATGTAAAATAAAATGTGTTAGCTCAGATTTAAGTGATGAAGGAGGTGTTAAGTAATTTATTTTACCACGTGTTAGCAATGAAAGAAGATTATATGTATTACATGTGAGCTGAGTGCTGCATGATGTGTAAGCTGACAGTAGCTCTGTGTTAATTCAAACTCCTAATTTACTGTTTTGAGGATGCTTCATCTTACTGATTTTTAAACAGTATGTTGGGATTTCTTGCAGCAGTAATTTGGCTCCTGCTGGTTGACTTTCCTAATAGCAGTCACACAGGTTTAGTTTTGTAATTTCCCGGAGCCCAGTGGTGAGCTGCTTTGGAAGTTTAAGTTTGATGTTAGATGTTGGTCTCTTCATTCCCAGTACTGAAATGATGACCACTTATTCTGCAGAGTTTGTAGTTAATTTTTAAAAATATGTTTCTATAGGTACTAAAATTTTTTAGAGACAGCATTGCAATCAAGGGAGTTTCTGTGGGCATTCTGAGGAAACTGTGTAAGTGAAAAGAGCTAAAGCTTTGAATGGGATAAAGAATTTTGAAGGCTCCTAAGGTATATGAGCAATCTAGTGTAATGGATGCCTTTCTGACTTTCAGGCTTCTCCAGTGACAGCGACCTGATCTCTTTGACAGTCGATGTTGATTCTCTGGCTGAGGTAGATGATGGAATGGCATCCAACCAAAGTTCTCCCAGTAGAGCTGCTGGCCTTTGTGTTACTGCTGAACCCCCAGTCCAAAGCACGCTGGCATCTGAGCAGGAGTGGAGCAAACCTGAAGGAGAAAAGGAAAGCCATGGTTTGTTTACTGGAAGCTTAAAATCCAAGCCAGGCAAACAAGATTATTTGGAGAAAGCAGGAGAGTTAATAAAACTGGCCTTGAAGAAGGAGGAGGAGGAAGATTATGAAACTGCCTTAAGCTTTTATAGAAAGGGGGTTGATCTGCTTCTGGAAGGTGTTCAAGGTATGGATCTTCTCATGATGTTTGTTTTCTCCTTGGTTATGTTTGTTTATGGCATTTCTATGGTTAACATCAGCTTACTGCATTGCAAAGAAGTGATCAGAAATGCAGAGTTACATGTGCTTGGCTTTCATGTACTTGATAGCTGTGTGCATGTGAGGGAGAGAGAAACTTTTCTCTCTAAGACTGAATGATAATTTAGGTTCTCATCTTCCAAGTGCCCAATATCTCTTCTGTTAGAATTGCAGCACAACCTTCAACTTGCAGGTAAGTAGCAAAGTGCTCCACTTTTGCCTCTTTGCTTTTTATAGCCTAGCCATTAATTAATATGTGGCACTTGCAGCACTGTTGAAACATTATTTAATTTACATGGTTAAGTGAGGATTAATTATCCCTGTTTTACGCATGGGAAGAGGCAGACTCAGGTTAACTTCCCAATCACAAAAGGATTAGAGCTGCTCTTGTCTCACAGCCTCTTGCTTCTTCCATTAAACTATTCTCCTTTTCTAGCTAAAGGATGCA
This sequence comes from Peucedramus taeniatus, assembly GCA_013400575.1. Classification (NCBI taxonomy): domain Eukaryota; kingdom Metazoa; phylum Chordata; class Aves; order Passeriformes; family Fringillidae; genus Peucedramus; species Peucedramus taeniatus. The sequence goes on from WBNO01013571.1 coordinate 278,860, forward strand.
TAGAAACTTACATGTTAGCATTGCTAGGAGAGAATAGGGTTTTTTTTCCTTTTTGAAAGACTGGTCTGTCAATATGTATCTGCAGAAGCTGTTGTTAATAGACTGGATGCAACTACATGGAAATTTGTCTCCTTGCACCTTGTCAGTAAGGGAAAAATTTTTTTCCCTTCTCTGGCTCTTGAGAATCTCGAGTGATGACCTCATATATTTTGTGTTTTGTCCTACAGTGGCTTAAAGCTATAAAGTACAGGGGAACATTTGTTCTTTCCTGGAGTGAATTCAGGGTCTGTGTATTGTGCTTCTGTCCCACACAGATCAAATGAGTGAGATTAGAATTGTGCCTTTTTTTGACAGTGTACAGCACAGGTGCATTCTGCTGCTCCAGATATGTACTTAGACATGAATGTGCCAAATACAGACAAGCAAGAAGCCTTTGCTGCATCCCAGTGGGATGCACAGCAGTGGTCCAGACCTTCTGAACAGTTCTAGCAATGGAAGTTAGCTGCTGAGCTGATTTAATGGGGCCTAGCAAAAAATAATGGGTAGGTTACTGATGAGAACTAGAGGTGTGAGCCAAGATATGTGCATAGCCTTTGCTTTAAGTGTCTTATACTTTTTGGCAAAAGTAAATCCACATCTTTTCAAGTCTCAGTGATGTCAGTAGGGTCGCTGCTTTGCTGCTTGTTGTGGCTTTTCAATAGCATTCTTCCTTTCCTTGCCTGTGTTGTCAAAATGTTTTTCATTCTTAGTGTTGAATATGCTGGCAGTCTTCCTTTGGAGAGCCCAGCTATTCTTTCTTTGCAAGTACACTTTTTCATAGACCTGTGGGCCATTCAGTTGTGATCTTCTGAAGGATATCCTATTTTGTCATAAACACTTCTGTCTGCCAGCCATGATGCAAGGCTGCCATGATGCTGTTTTGAACTGACAGTTCAAACTTCAGCTTCAAAAGCTTTCTTTATTAAACAGTTTCAAACTGTTAGGGCATGAAAACAAGTCAGTCTATTGCACATCAGTTTTGCCGTGGTAATTATCGTGTATACTTGAGTTGTGGCAGTGGTTAAACATGTTGGCTTTGAATTCATGGTAATCCTTAGAGTAATATGTTTGCTTTAAAGTCGTGAAAGACTTTTTGCATGTAGGTGACTTGCTCAACACATGCATATGAACTTGTTAAACCAGAGTAAATTGAACTTCTTACTTACATTTGCCAAAATTTCCTCCAAGGAGTTTTTCTTTTTTGCTGTTGACTAGCCACTCTTCTGGCTGCCTCAGCTGTTAATCTTTTTCTATCACCCACTTATCCCTGCTTTTCAGGCTAGGAAGAAATTCAAGGAATCTTAGAAAAATATGATATTCTGCCTGATTTTCTTCATGGCACTCAGTGCAGTGGGAGTTACTAATACATTTTTGGTGATGGTTACTTGTGTGGTGTGTGTCGGTATTCCTGATGGATGAAGAAACAGGTAACCAATACTGGTACCTTTTTCTTTGCAGTCCCTGACATTGCATCTGTATAGCACACAAGAGGGAGTAATGGGAATGAGTTCCATTTTAGGTGGCATCTTAACCCTTGGGATAATTATGGTTCCTAGCAGTCAGCTATTTTTTCATTTCTCTGTGTTACCCTGCCTGGCTGTGAAGGAGTATTCATTCTCTGCTGGGCATTCACGCTAGATTTGGGTAGATCCAGCTCGTTTTGTCCCATTCTCCTTGAAGCTTCTGAAAGCTGGCAAAGAGACACTGTTGCCCTCCTCATGATGGCAGGGCTGGTCCAAATGTCTTCCTAAAAATGGGCCATCTCATGATCTGTGAGGACAGTAAAAAAAGCAGAAAACCACCCAAACGAAACTTTTTAATGTGGCTGCTTTTGAAGGCAGTGTGTTTAGCATAAATATGTGAAAATTTAATGTATATTGCAGTAAAAATGCACAAAGCTTCTGCCTAATCACTTCAGTTATTTAAACACCCCTAGTTATGTATTTCACACGGATAATAACATACTCCTTTCAAAGATAAGGATGGTGCAATTATTACAAAACGCTTCTGGTCGTCTGCCACTGCTTATTTTGCACCTATTCAGTGTAAATAAGATTTCGTAGCAGCTGAGAGTGAAACACAGCGTTCATCGATCCTTAACACACCTGTGCCGTGCCGCTGTCTCTGTGCACAGCCTCTGCAGAGCGCGTGGCCTCTGGAACGGGCCGCAGGTGGCTTTTTCCATGGAAAATGCAGCGACACGGGAATGCAGACTTTGGCCACGAGGTGGCGGCAAGAAAATAGAAATTGCCACCCGAGACTTGGGATCGGGCGATTGTAGCGGCGCACGGAGATGGGGGAAGGAATGCCGCCCATCCTCTGTGCTTCCAGCTTGGATTTGAGACAGAGCACTCGCTCAGGTGCAGCGCCTCCGTTGAGCTGCTTTGGTGGGTCTGAAGGCTCAGGCTGTGTCTGGCACCAGTCGCTCCTTTGGGCTCAGCACAAGCTCTGCTGCTCAAGGCTGCCTTGTAAAAACCACGCACGAGAAAGTTCAGTGCTGCAGGTTTAGAGACCTGTGGTGGTTAGTTTGAGGTAGGTGGCTTCCCTAAAGGCAGCTGAACACACTTGAGCTTGTTATATTCCTGATGGCTTTCCAGCTCTCTGAGCTGCTGGCACAAGCACTGGGCGAGGCAGGTGTTGTATATTTGAGAAATGGCCATCTTGACTTTGTTTTCAGCTCTGTGCACATGCTCTCACATGTACAGTGGTGTTAATTATTCTGGGAAAGGTGCTTATGTATTTTCTTTTGCTAGTCTCTTGCATAGTTTAGTACTAAATCCTTTCATGTCCTATTCGTAGGCCAAAAGACCCAATTTGTGTCCCTTGGGGAATGACTGCTGCCTGCATGCTCAGAGAGTGATGAATACCTTGGACTTGGGGTATCTGCTCCTTATACATGTCTGACCTACTTCTGCTCCATACTCGTCTTTAATATTAACCAGTGGGAAGAATGAGATCTTGGACTGGCAGTGTAGCCCTTGAACCACACTTTTGTGCTTTCCTGTTTACCAGAGCTGCCTTGCTTGCAGTGACAAGGAGTAGCTGCCAAAATTTCCTTCTTCTTCTGAATATGTACCAGTTCTGCTGCTCCTCTTGTTTTTTCTGGGCATTGCTGTATACAGGGTTTGGAAGCTTTTGGAAGACAGGTCTGTAAGGGTTGTGTAGGATGGTTCAGCAATTCCTGGAGCCAAAACCTTCTGGAATTCAAGGTTTTCTGCCTTTTTAAGCATCCCGAGTATGCTAATTGATAGAAACTTTGGCTCACAATTATAGCTGTTTCTTTGTTTTGTTAGCAAGTCAGAGCACTTTGAGGTCAGTGCATTGCTTCAGGCCTAGAGATGGAAAAAAATGCACTAATCAATAGCAAGCTACCAACTTCTAGCTGGAAGTTAACTCTGTTTTATGCAAAGTAGTGCATTCCCTAACTTTGGTATAGGCCATAGTTTAGGTTAGGAAGAAGCAGATCATGAGACTGAAATTTTGGAGTTTTTTTGTAGGAAGGAAGGGAGTCCTGTTTGTATGAACTGCTCCTCTTTTTACAGCTGCAGCTTTTCTTTAGTTATACTCATCATGGATCTGGGCAGTCTGAGGCATGTGATAAACAAGAGTTAACACTGCTGCTTATTGCTGTGTTTCAATAAATTCAGGCATGTGAAGAAACAAGAATGCTGCACAACATGGCCAACCTAGTTTGTGTAGAAAAGTACAGGATCTCTTCCACATGTTTTAGAAACCAAATGTGTTCATTGCTGGTCTGTCCATGTTGCACGTTGACATCCGAAGGGAGATGATCCATTTACTCTCTCGGAGTTTTTGGATGTTTATTTTCACACGTGTAGCAGCTGTGGCTGGGCAGAAGGAATATTGATTTAGTTTAGGCAGCATGAACCTTGTTGCATGGAGTATGTGATGCCTCTGGAGTGTCAGCAGCCATAAGCTGTTTTCCAGGTATCTCTGTTTTGTATTAGGGATCTACAAGTTCCGAATAAGCTGCTGGTGTCTTTGAAAGCAGGCTGTGAATGTCAGTTTTGCACTGTTCTGTGCTATTTTAATGTTTATGCAGTAAACAGAGCTGGAACAAAAATTACACAAATTAATGGAACCTTGCTAAAATGACTTTGACTTTTAACCCAGAAATGCATATACAATGAAATGCTGGGAATACTTTGGACAACTAGATGATATTTTTGGATGTACTGAAAACAAACCAACTTTTGTCTAATTACTGGGATTATGATGGGCTATGATTTGAACTTGTGATGGAGCCAGGGATGCAAACAGGAGCATGCTTGACAGAATGCCAAGAAGACAGTACTTTGTGAAAAGGGAAACAGCCATGGCTTTCCACCAGTGCATTTCTGGCTTCCTTTGCTTGTTTGTTGAATGGCTCTTGTGAAGACAACTTCTGTTACCACACAGTATCTATTTTGAATTCCTTTCACTGGTAAAGGCCTCTGAGTAATGTTCCTCATTGATGTTAACAGTTTCTGAGCTATGCAGCAGGTGTGTCTGGTTGTGGCAGTGTCTTAAGGGAAACAATAGACCTGTCTTCTGAGAAGGTGTATAGGGGTGTGAGCTGATGTCTGCAGGGAAACCCTCAGAGTTGTGCTGAACTCCACAGGGAAGTTTGGTGATGGGATGACTGATGGAACTGTTATTCTCCCCACCCTGATCTTAGGTTTCTGTGTTCCTATGGTGTATTATCACTCAACCTGTTTGCTGTAGAACAGTCTGGGCTGAGCCTTCTGAGCAATGATACAAAGTGCTCCCTCTCTCCTAGTGCTTCATGCAACCTTGAAATCACAGTTCCTGCTTCAGAAGAAAAGTGTGTGACAGGACTTGTCTGTTGATAAGCAGCTGGATTAAGAATGGATGTTGGAAATACTGTGATTGGTTAAAAAAAAGTCACATCTCACCATGCTGCCAGTGATGTTGAAACACCTACTGGTATGGGCTATGAACTGTTCATAATTGGAATGTGTTTTCTTCCAAGCCTATTACAGACTATACAGAGCTTCAGAGCAGATTAGTGCTGTAGAATCCTTCACTGTGCAGTAGATGCTGGATGGACTACCCTGAATGATGTCATTCCCTATGTGAAAGTGCTGGGTTTAGACACCTCGTTGTGACAGGGCAGTAAAATACAATGTGTGCCAGTAAAGTGTGGTTAAAGTATATAGTTAATGCCAGAAACTGGGTAATGTATAAATACAGCCAGATCCAGCTGTGTAAAAGAACACTCAAGGCAAAGTTCCATTTAGACTGCAAGACTTCTCTGCACCAGGAGGCTGATAAAGGTCTGAGGTTTAGTACATGCTGCAGAGCTTAGAGCCTTGCAGTACATGTGAAAGTGAATTGTAATAATGCCTGCAAGCCAGCCTGTAGGGTGTGATGCAGAGATGACTCTGAACGTGGTTACTTAGCATGGGGCTGTTAAAGATTTAAAAAATATATGACCAGGTGAGCCTTAGAAATCTAATTTTTCTTCCCTCTTGGGACACAGCTAGCTCCATTGACTTGGTGGTGTTCTGACCTTTCCAAGATTTGAGTCTTTCCTCATAGCAGTTCCTTGCCAGGTTGCTGCCTGTGCCTGGCCTCTTTGACAGACATCTATTCCAGCCTGCACTGCCTTTTATCTCAGCTGTTGTTAGCCACAACACTTAGCTGCAAAGTGCAGGAATCTTTTTTTGACTGTAGCTGTGTGGGGTTTCTGCCTCCCATCAGAAGACCCAGTAGGGCTGCCACAGTTCTTGCAGCATGCAGGGTAGACAGGGCAGACTGATTAGGTTACAGTGCTGCTGCTGTCCGCAGGTGAGAAGTTTGAAGTCTCTGGCTGCAGAATTCAATGCCTTAGGCACTGTAGGTGAATTGAGGCAAATTACTAGCTGGAATAGAAAAATGGCATAAATAGGTTTAAGGACATACATGATAATCAGTGCTCTGATTCTCTCCCAAACAGATTTTGCATATACAGCTTTGTCTCTTTTCACATCCTCCTTTTCTCTTTTCCTGTCCTCTTTCCCTCCTAACTCTTTCAGTATCTTAAAATAGCCTCCTCAGCTTCAGAGTTGTGTAGTACTGGTATAGGTTTGATCTCTACAAGGCTTGCTGCTGGCCCTTCTGTTTTAGAGATTTTTGTGATTGCTCAGGGAAAAATACCATTTCTCATAATAGTATGTAAAAGTACTTACGAATTGCACTTAATACATTGAGTAGTACAGACTATCAGGATTTATGAATCTCATAATTGGGTTTTCTTTAATCTGCCTTTTTTTTCCCTGCAGTGAACTGTTCTTACTTGAAGGGATAGGTATCTGTGTGCCTGGGTTCCCTCTGCTCTGGAGCAAGGGATATTTGTGGATGCTAATTCTGATTTGAACTTGTCCTTTTAGTCAAGAAGGAGGACTGCAGAGAACTTGGAAATTTTCCCTCTCTTGTGGTGGTGGCCTGTGTAACTTCTTTCCTTGCTCTGACTGTCAGTGCTCTTCCCCTGCTCCCATAGTGCTTGTGTTGGAGGACTTGCTGCTGCTGTCACCATTTCGTTCCTTCTTCTGTACAAGAATGTCACTGCTTGTCCTTCTGTCTTGAAACACTTATAGGGTTTATTGCCTTCTGAAGTAGTTCAACAGAAGAATGTTCAAGAAGTATTTATCAATATATATTAAGTCTTGTTTTGGTGAAATACCTTACAATTAAGGCTACAAGTATTAGCAGATAGGTGGGAAGTTAAGACTTTCCTCCCTGAAATGCTGGGTGCTGTGACTATTAGTTTTATTTTTTTCCAGGTAGTTGTACATGCACATGAAAAGCTACCACTACCTTTTGGATTTAACAGGAGAGTTTCTTTAGAAGCAGATGTTTATTGGTTGACATTTCTGGCAAGTTAAATTTTTTATCTTTGGTGTTATTGAATCCTTCTTAATTAGTCACTCAGACACATTTCACCCACACCATTCTTCCGTGTAATCTTAACTTTGGCAAATGTGCCAACATTTTTTTTTCCCTAGAGAGATGTTTACTTAGACATTTACATGACAGGTGTGTAGCCATAGGTTTCCTACAGGATGCAGAACTGGCAACTTCTTAGGAAATACAGATCTCTAAGGGTCTCAGGCAACCTCCAGTGAAGATGATGTATGTAACATATGGACATAATAGTTACCAGCACACTGGAAAGTTGGAAGAAGAATTTGTAGGTGTTCACTCACTGTTACAAATTTGTGTTTTAGTGTGAAAGCTTTAACTTTTAAGTGGCTTTTCTTCTTGGTTGATAGAGTGCAGTACTGTCCTGAATCTTCAGAAAAGCAAGAAAAGAATGGTTCTGATAAATGTGTTGCATCTTAATAAATTTTGGCTCTCTCAAAATGTTAAGAAAAAAAAAAAAGAGGAAAAAAGATCACTCCAAGCTGTTTTATCATAATGGGCTTAAACCTTTGTCTTACTATTTAATATTTACAGGGTTTTTTTCAGCTGCAGAATTTGATCATCACCTCAAAGGAACTCGCTTTTAATGTAATGTAAAGCATACTAGAGCTGATGAGGTAGTGGTCTTACCTCACAATTCCAAGCCCCCACCTGCAGCTCAAATCTATAGCTCTTTCCTTGATGCTGCAGTATCCGTCTACCCCAGCACCTGCCACATTTCACTTAAGTAATTGTATGAAAATTAAAGGTTACCCACCCTCCTGTGAAAGTTGGTGGAGCAGCTTTTCCCCTTCCTGAAATAAATTTTGGGGTTATAAAACAGTGTCCAAAGTTATCACAAACCTGTGCTGGATTATGAGTCGCATTGTCACTTACGGTGTGCCTGAGCTTTTGTTTGGCTAATATGGACAAAGGAGTCTGCTTCACATGATGTAGGAAGTGTTTGCCCTAAGAAGAACAGAGGTCCTCTTGAACCAATTAGGCAAAAATAACAGCTGGGCTACCCACTAATAAGGAAGGTGCTGCTAAACCTCTTTTCATTGTGAGAAGAAATAAATCTTTTAAGGCTTACTCCCTTGCATTTTTGTAGAGAGCAATTCTTTGAAAAATTCAGCAATCCAGCTGGGTGATATGTGCAGGAAGACTGTGAAGAAGATAAAGAAACTTTTAAAAATAAAAAATGGTATTATAGCTGTTAGATTTGGCAATTATAAATGTTTCATTGAAGATTTCCGTATTTAGAGAAAGTTTTACTGTTTAAATTGTTAAGAACATGGAGTTTGGGGCTGGCACAACAGGCAGTCTCGAACAAGTTCCTTGTAGCTTGTTCTGCAAGAGGATATTCCTTCCTGGAGCAAATCTCTTCTGATATCTTCTTTAAAGGAAGGCAGCCCACGTATATTTTTAGTAAGTCTGAGAGAAAAGCAGGAAGAGGAGGTCACAGAGGATTGCGACAGGTAACACTAACTTTATGGCCTTACTTTTTCTGTGAAAATATCCCCATCCTCGCCAACCTCCTACTCAGGTAGGGAGTGCACCTGTGTTGCCCTGACAGATTAATTCTTGCTGAGGAAAACCTCTTAACACCTTAAGGGGGATGATTTGGGGCTGGTCAGGCACAAAGAAGGGAAGGGATATCTAGAATTCCTGGGTAGGTGCTACATATAATGATTTACTGATTATTTTCTTTTTTTTTTTTTTTTAATATGTTAGTAGCAGGTGGCAACTAGAGCTATCTTTATCATACAGAGAGAAACAGATCTTCACCATGACCTCATCCTGGATCCTTGGAGGAGAATAGTTACACACCAGGGCAAGTTTGACAGCACTTCTGTGCATCTGAGATGTGTTCTCTTTGTAGTATCCCAGATTTTTTGAGGAAAAAGGACTGATTTTTGTCCACGGGCTTTACTGACCCAATTTTTAAAATTTGTCTAAGTTTATTGAATATGGCCCCCTTTCAATAGCTTTTTCCTGTTGCTACTTAAACATAGGTAATTTTCCTCTATGATAGAATTACAGATTTGATGTGTGAATAAGCAGTTAACTGAGTTGAACACTTCAGCATTGAGTCAGCTAGATCTCTCAAAGGTGTGTCCTCTTCTGAGGTACTATGAAGTGTGAGTGAAGACTCTGAGCAGAAGACAAAAAAATACTGCTAGTTTTTCAGATGCCACTGCTGTACATTGTGGAAGTTCTGCTTCTTTGTGGTTTTCATTCAAAGCAGTGCACTATGGGCAAACAATCAGGCAAGTCACAGAAGAACTCAGTGGCACAATTATTCTGATATTTGTGGTTTTCCTCTATCAAACCCTCAAAATCATTTGAATGCTGTTAGGAATATCTGTGTTTGTAAGTATATTGTAGCTGAGCTGCCTTTAGAAAAATAAATTAAAGAACAAATTTTAAATCATTGGCTGCTGTCCTGATGTCCTGGCTTACTGTTACTTTGGTCAGCGGGTGGCCTGGTCAGCCTTTCCAAAGCCAATTTTCATTTGAAGATATTTTTACTTCTTTGAAATAGGCAAAGCCTTTGGAAAATGAGGGAGCAGCCTGCTTGTGCTTGTGTGTGTGTATGAAGGCTTATATGTGCAACAAAGTAGCTGTAGAGTTTTTATATTCTGTTTGCAGTAATAGTAAACAGAGCATCTAAAATAACCACTTGCACATTGCAACAAACACATCATCATTTGCTTAAAAAGAGTTATAATTACAGTTGACGAAGCATGGACACCATAAAAAATGCATTTGTTTGGCTTGACACATTAATTACCTGTTTTTGCAGATGTTTTTATATATTGTTGTGTGAACAGTTTACAAAATAATTACAGGAAAGTCATATGGAAAATAAACTAAGTGGGTGGTTTCTCGCCTTAATATTTTCATTCATGTGGATCTGTGTGAGGCACAGCTGCTCTGTAGCAAATGCAGAGAGAGAGATGGGGAATCTTGAAGGGTTTTTATTCTAAGGTCCCTATGATCAGCCTTGTTGCACTTTTATATCTTGCTTTAGCAGTGTAGTTTTTAAAAGTGTAAAATGACATTGCTGATTTAATCCCAGTGATCAGGAGGGGGGAGAAGCTTTGATCCTGATCAGATGAAACATAAATCTTCTGGTATCTAGGAAAATAAATGAAAAATCAATATTATTTTAAGCAGGATGAGCTTTTATGAGCAGTTGTAAAGATTCATCAAAGGCTTTGACACAGTTTAAACATTTCCTGTTTGCTGGCATTTAAAGAAAAATGCGTTTCAAGTTTAAATTGTAATTAGAGAGATACCTCTTTAGATTATTGTGAGCTAACCACAAAATGGAAATAGGAGCTCAATAGGCTCACACAATATTTATATCAAAAGTTCTTAACTAGGAATAAATGATTATTCCTAATTTATTATAAAATAAAACTGATGCTTTTGAAAATACACATTTTGCATAACTAAAACCAATATTTCATGGCAAAATGTAACATTGCATTAAAAAAAAACATGGAGTCTGAATCACAGCTTTGACATCTGTCAGGTATAAGGATTTGTTCTAGTACTGTGTTTTAGTGATTTATTTGGTTTTAAGTGAACAGTTCTATGACCTCGAATTTGGCATAAATGCTAAAGTTTATTTTTAGCTTAATGGGGTCTTTATTGTTACTCTCTGTGTTTGAGGCTTTTTAAGTAGCATTTATTTGTTCATTAAATTTATATCCTGTATTTATTTACAGATTTTTGTGAGATATTGGCTGTTTAAATGGGAGTTTGTATTGCAATGTAGTTTTTTACATTTTCTTGGTTAAACTAATGCAAAAAAATAAAAAGCCAAAATCCTATTTCCATAAACCTAATTCTCAATCATCCACCTGTTATAGTATTCAGAGACTGAACTGTTAATGATCTTATCCACAAATATGATGTGAGAACTTGTTGAATAAATGTTATTTTTTGAATTCACACCCTTTTTTATGGCTGAAGATTTTAATGAGGGGAACAGCTTGCAAAGGTTATTTAACAAATTACTCGGGAAGGAGAAGTAGAAGGAAAACTGAAATTAATGTCTTGTGAAAGTAGGGAGAACAAAGACAGCTCTAAGGGGACATCCTAGCTGGTTTGCGTTAATTACTGTAAAATTACTGAAGCATTGGGAAAAAAAGCAAGAAACATCCAAACTAAATACACATAACTAACAATTATGTGTTGTAGCAGTAAGCTTGACTTTTATGATCGCCTTAGACACTAACCTAGCAGTTTTCTAGCAGCCTGCTTGAAGGAAATGCTGGCTGAAGAGTTGATTGTTGCTGTGCAGATGTCTTGTTTCCCTGAGCAGCTGCCACTTGGTGTGTCAGAGAGAGGGTGGGTGCTCACCGGTGTATTGGCTGAGGAAGGTTCATGGTCCTTTCACACTACCTGAAGAGATGAAAGCAAGAGTTAGTCCCGTTTTAGGAAATTGCAACACAGGCTTGTTGAAAAAAATACTGTGTATCTACTCTCTTTTGATAATTCCAACTTCAACTTCAAAGAGTTGAGTGATGATATATATTTTTTAAATCCTAGACGGGGAGTAAGACTAGCAGTTTTATGAAGGGAACTTTTTACCAAGATTCCCCTAAGTCTTTAGAATTAGAGAAATTACTGAGATATTGATAAATATACATAATGTATGCTGAAAGTGCAATGAATTTCTGTCTGTCTCAAATGAAGTGCAGAAAAAGGTTTTTGCAGAGCAGTCTTGTGTCTATTATCCAAGGAGGGGACAATCAGTTTTTCTTCCTGCTGTGAGGTGGTTAGTAAAATTTACTAAGAGATCACTTATCCCAGAACTTTGGGTAGACCCAAAGTCTCTTCTGCTTACTTTTGGTGGAGTCTGGGTGTGATGGTTCTGTGTGCTTGGGTAGTCTTTAATTGTGATATGAAAGGAATGAGAGTCTGTATTTTAAAACAATCCACCTTGACCCCTACCTTTAATTCTGCCCTTGAAAATCTCACAATGTCTTACACATTGCCACAATTGCCCCCTGAAAACTTCTCGTAGTAATTTCTGAATGCAAGCATTCACACAGTAACTTCTCTATCAGGAATTCCATAATAAACTTGCCCTTTATTAGGAGACTCGTTCTTGATAACCCACAATAGTCCTGGTTTTTTCCTTATCAGTTACAAAGTTTCTGGTTGAACTCCTTCAAGGTTACACTCGGTTTCCTTTCATGGCCCGGTGTTGAGTGTCTTACAAGTTCCAGTCTTTGTTAATGTCTGTTATCTGCCGTTGGTTGGGGTTTGTGTATTTGTGTGTTTAATTTATTGCCTCTCCTGTTCCTTGCCTTGTCTTTCATGTGGAGTAGCTGTTGGGCAGATATCCTTGCAGTTCCTTGCCCTGATTGAGCATTGGTTTTAGAGTGCTGGCTTGCACCTGGCAATGCAGAGCCTGTCACAGTCAAGGCTTTGTTTCTGCAAGTCTTGGATGGCCTCAGGACTGGGAGAGACTGTCAGGGCTGTATAAGTCTCTGCTGTCCTTCACTCTTCTTCTGGGACAGTTGTCTCTATCTTTTTTTCAGCATAATAATCTCGTTTCTCTATTATAACAATTGTGTCTTTCAGTCTCTTATCTTAGCTGGGCAGTTGACTGGTTGGGTGTTGCCATCACAGGTTGAGTCTGTGATGTTATATTATTGCTCAGGATGTCAATGCCTAAACCAAACTGAAAGCTTCAGAGTGAATTCAGTGCTTGTGTGGTACCATGTGGTTCTCACCAGGAGTTTAGGTAGATCAGAAGTAATACAAAGGTTGTTCAGCCACCTGGAAAGTGAAGTAGTTGGTGTGAGTGCTTACTGCTTTCTTCCCATGTTACCCCAAGGCAAGAGGCAAGGAATGTCTAGCACTGAAAAGCTGTGAGCAGGAGTCCTTAGTGTCTCTCCTCAGCTGCCTTCTTCCTTTTTATAGCACTTCATGTATAATTAGGAGAGTCCATACTGGAAACCTCAGGAAAAAATAAGTTTGTTGTTTTGTTGTAAACATCCTATTCTGTCTTTCCTAATTGTTTTTGCTTTTTGGAATAAAGGATTTGGACCAGTGGTTTTTTTTGGTTCTTATCTATGTTACCATAGGAACATATACAAAATCACAGAAATATTAGGAAAGGCTTTTTATTTACCTTAGTCTATAGCAAGGCTTAATTTGTTATTTTTGTAGAACTCTGAGGTCATAGTACTGGATTTTTAGAAGATACATATCTTTAGATTTGATTATGAACAGCCCAAAGGAGATCAAAAAAGTAGAATCTAAGTAGTCATGTGCTTTAATTACTTAGTACCTCTCTCTTTATAGAAAACATAACTTTTTTTTTTCTCCATTGAGGTGAATCAAGTCCAACTCGTCGAGAAGCAGTGAAAAGGAAGACTGCAGAGTACCTTATGCGTGCTGAAAAAATTTCCAGTCTCTACCATAAAACCTCTGAAGATGCATCTGTTGCTATGGTAGGCTTTAATTTTTTTTTTTTGAATTAATTTTTTTCAGGATTTGGTATAATTAAGTAGCAAAGCATATTCAAGCTTAAGGTTCAAAAGCTGTCTAGAATTTCTCTTTTGGGAGGCCCAAGGAGTATTTTGATGTTGTGTTTCTGTTAAGTTGCCATTCTTTCTGATTCTTCATAATGTTACGAGGAGTGCTTGGTTTAATACAGGACTGCTTTTCATAAGCTTTCCTACTGCTATGATTGATGATGTAGACATTTTTCATCATGCTGAAGAATCTAAAGGTAAAGCAAAAAACCACACTAGAATGTAACATTTCATTTGACTTTTCCATGAGAATGTTGTTCGGTCCTGTAGGGAGTGAGAAACCTTGGTTTCTTTAGCCTAGCACATAGTGATGTAATCACAAGTGAATGAGGCACAGGGTAGAAGGGATCAGATTAATTTTCCACAGAACAAGTCCTTAATAGAGCAAAGGTTCTTCCTGATCCTTTCAAATGTCCCTCTTGGATATGCTTGTGGGATCAGTTCCTTCTTGATTTCTGAGAAGTTTCTGTGCTAATTTCCACTTTCTTGAGCAGAATACCCTTATCTGTGCTTGTACAAAAGACACACAAAGCTTGGTCTAAGATACCCTCGATAAATATCTAACTTGCCCTTCCTTAAACAGTTCCTTTAGGATTTATCTGTTTCTACTTTAGATTTTTACTGCAGTCATGTTAAACTGTGTTATTGTCGATGACTGCCCTATTGCAGTAAGTATAAAAGCTGCAAACTTCCTGACTCTCTAATATCAGGGGATAACAAAAGGGATAGAAGATTATTGCTTCTTACTTTGCACGGATCTAAAAATGCTTTAAGGAGACAACTGCTGCAAAAATTGGAAGCCTTCTAAAAGCTGTCTGCCTAATAAGTAAATTTAAAAAGCAAAGACACTGATTTTTTAAGGGTGGATTTTTTTCATGTTGAGAGCCCACAAGTACAATTTTGAGGATGTTCCAAATGGGATATATTTTGTGAGGCTTGGAGTCTTGCTGTTGCTATGAACTGTACTTTGAACAATTTAATATTTTGGACAGATACGAACTCCTACTAGGTATTCTTTCTTTGGGTCAAACACCCCTGAAAATGGGGAAGAAGCTATATTGAATAGAATCCTCAGTGTGTTTGGAAACTGAAGAACAAGAGAAAAAATCCACGAACAACCAATTTTTTTCCTTTTTATAAGTTTAAAAACTAACTGCAGTTGGGAAGGAGGAAGAAATAGGTTGCATTTTTTTGTGTGAGCTTGAGAGGTAAAGTATTTCCTCTTTTATGCTGTACTGAATAAGACACATGCCTTCTTTGCAGATCCAAAGAAAAGCAGATTTAATTGGGATAAGACAAGATAAAAAAAAGCAGAAAGAATAAAAAAACATTCTCCTTCTGTGTTGAAACTCAAAATTGACAAATCATGGCAAATCTTGTTTTGTACAAAGTGTTGCACCTGGCTCATTCTCCTGTTTACAAAAAAAGGCCATGCGGCCATAATTTAGCCTTTTTTCCTAAGTTTGTACAGGTATTTTAATGTCCTTTATTTGCTGCTCTTCATTATGCTTAAGTTGTACTTTTATCTCAGAACTTTGGAATTTGCTGATATCGAGGGCAGATGGTGCTTATGGGTCATGATGGTTGTGGTGAGGAACAGCTTGTCTCTTGTTCATAGCTGAAAGTTACCTGGGAGAAGGACTTAACTCCCAAAATTATTGTGAGGGTAGTGGCAGGGACTACAAAGTATTGGCATGCTCTGTGCTTTTTCTCTATGTCTTCAGGAAAATGAGGAATGTGACTGTTCCCATGTTGCTGAGCAGGCCTAAATTCTTGCAGTTTAGTTACTGCTTATTATTTTTACTTCCCAAGATAGTTAGTATTGGAGTTTGCATGCGTTATTCCATCCCATATGGACCGTCGGAAGTGCACTGAAGAACCTCCGTGTATACACAGGGTGATTCTTGGGAGATACCACTGGCAACTTGCAGATACTTTGTGTCCTTCTCCTAAAGACTTTAAGTCCACAATGGGCGCGGTTAGTGCAGTACCTGGGCCCCTGTTAGGACTGGCAGAGTGCAGTTTTGTTATGAAAAGCATGGTTCAGTGCAGGGAATGTCATGGGCAGTGGGGCTGCTGAGACCATTTGCACCTTGGAAGAGGTCTGGCTAGTGTAAGTGGACGTGGGCATTTAAGGCAAAGTGCTCTTGTTCATGACCTCGTGTCACAGGGCAGAGCTGCTTTGTCACCCATGTCTGCCGTAGGTGGCTTTGTGTTTCCTGTGGTGCCCTTAAAAGGAACAGTCATAGGTATCAAAACTGACCTGTTCTTCTTTCACATGGAATTTTACTTCCTCCTGCTCCACCAAGCCAGAGAGCTGTCCAGCAAAGAAAGGGGTAAGCTCAGAAGTGCAGGTTATTGTCCTGTACTTGTCAACCTGTCAGATCTCCCAAAGGCTTGGGATACCAGCCATGTGCTGAGCCACCTGCAGCAGTCTCAAAAGACTGTGCCCACTAGATGTGCCCCAAGCTACTCCTTTGCCATCTGAACACCACTTGAAGGTAAAGCACAGAGCCTGGCTTTTCTCTGGGGGCCTGGGCAAGGAGGAGGTGAGCCATTCTTTCGTGGCTGGAAATGCCAGGCCCTTGCCTGTTCCAAGACCAGGTTTTCCTAAAGAAGCAAAAGTCTGGTATTTGAGAGCTGAGAAGCAAAATTGTCTTTGATGTCATGGAAACCAAATGAAGAACAACTACTTTGTTACTTTTTAGCAATGTAGCTCTCAAGGATAGCATCCTTAGCAACCACCCTGCTGCTTGCAAGTTCAAGTGGCGAAGAGAGGAACGCAAGAAGGTGGTATCTGGGAAATCCTTGGCATTTTTAAAGAAAGGTTTTGGGTAGAGGGCTTAAAAGAAACGTAGGGAATTGACACAACTGTGACCTTGAGCTAGGAACTCATCTGAGTGTCTTGTAAACATTGAGAAAAGCCTTACTGTGAGCCATAAGAGTAGGAGATGTGGAGATAGCTTCTGGAGCTTTTAAACAGGCATGTGAACCTTCTGGAACAACAAGCTTTTCTTGTCCTTTTCTTCTTCCTTTGGTGCAGCACGGCAGCCTCAAGGACTGTCTCTTGGACAAGTGCTGCAGAGCGCTGTGTAAGAGCAGTGTTGGGTCATTTTGCAGCTTCTCAAGCTGCATTTTCTCCTCTGCCCCTTTATAAGTAGCATCTCTGGGGAGCCACCTCCAAGCCTGAGTGGGAGCTGCAGCAACAGTGTCTGAATCACACTGGCCTGACCATCAGAAAGCTGGAGTCTTGCATAGCTGTCAGCTGCAAAGCCCAGCACAGCTGCTTGTACAGGCTGGGGGGCCGTTTTAACTTTGGTAGTTTTTATAAAGCATATTTTTATTCCCTCTTTGAAATTAGTTCTGATTCTACTTACACTTAACTTTGTATATTGAGTTCTTTTTGCATCATTATGAAAGCTGTTGTCTTTTAAAATGTCAATTATTTTTGATTTTCAAAGCAGTTTAGTAACAAGAGGTGCATGCAAGCCTGATGCCCAGATAGAAAAGCAGTCTTTGTGGTTTCCATAAGATATCTTCCTAAAATTCTCATTAAATGTGCATGAAAATTACATGAAGTATAAAGAAAATGCACTGCTGTTGTTCTGTGAGATATAAATTTAACATAAAATAAGAGATTCAGTCTCTGCATCTAGGATCACATCCAAGGTGTGTCCCAGCTTCAGGAAAGGTGCATCCCCCAACTGGTGCTCACTGAGGGCCTTCTGAAGCACACTGTAGTTCTGTCTGGTTTCAGATGCAGGCAGAAATCCAACCTGGTTTTCACCTGGTGCAGAGAGAGGAAGAAGTCAGGATGTTTGCCATATCAGGAGAGGGGGAAGCACTGTCCCACCCATGAGGCAGATACCAGTGTATCTGCATCAAAACAAGGCATCTCCTTGCTGCAGGTGAAGATCTGGCTATGCTACAGGTAGACAGTTATTGAAATCATTAGACTCAGACCTCTGAATGGCAAGGGGAGACTGCATTTTGATATGCAGATCTGCACTGGTGTTCATGAAAGTTCTCTTTTCTTACCCTGAGGATCTGTGGTGACTGATGTCAAAGGTGGCAGCATTAGCAGTTGAATTAGCAGAGCTTTCTGGGTGAAAGAATGAAGAGGGGAAAATAAAGATCAAATATTTAATTAGAGGGAAATCCAGGAAAATAGCAGTTGTGCTGGGAAAGCTTTGAGGGACCAGTGTGAGTGGCATCACTGCGTGAGCACGTGGATTGCTTTGAGCAACCAAGGGAGCACCAGGATGCCACCATTCCTTATGTTTCATCACATCCCAGGAAGGAAAGGGTGAAAGGAACCCCCAATACAGATGCTGAGGTGCCCCCAGCCTGAGATGTACACATGGTGTGGTTTTTGGGGTTTCCCTGTGCAAGTCCAGGAGCTGGATCCTTGCGGGTCCCTTCCAACTCAGGATGTTCTGTGATTTCCCATCAAATGGTGTTTGTGTCACTGGGCTAGGGATAGTGCTCTTGCCTTAAATGAGGTTAACATGAGATGCCCTTTCTCTTACTTGACTGGAGGAGTTCTCCTCCATCTCCCTCTGCTCTTCTACCTGCTGGCAGTGATGCCAAAGCTGAGGCAAGGGTTATTGCCATATTCCTTGTGTAGCTTGCAAAAAGAATCAGAGCTTTCCAAAGGCAAGCAGTGGCCTTGCAGGAGCATCACAATCTGCATCAGCCTTTTCCACTTGAAATCTACACATGGTAAAAGGTGATGGTGACAGAGGAACTGGTGATGCCTGTCCTAACTCTGGATAAATCCAGCTGTGCAGCTCAGAGTGTAATCTGGAAATAGAGAGGGCCTGACCACAACAGAGAAGATCCTGGGTTACCTGAGCAGCATGCTGAGCATTTGGACAGGCTGCTGAAGGCCTTCTGCAGGCAGAGGTAGCCTGACATTTTGTTCAGAATATTTGTCTCATTTGTAAAGGCAAATGAAGTTGTTTTTTTTTTTTATCCTCCTTCCTGTATTTTTTGTTCCTCTGTTTTTTGATGAGAGTGAGGGTTTTTAGTTATTTTTCTTCTTGCTGCCTAGATGCTGAGCTTGGATTTTTACTCTATTCAGAGGAGCAGGCTGTTTCATAGAGTCCTTAATTGCTGTAGTTTGGGAATTGTTCTGGGAATTCAGAGTTTGCTTCCAGCCTGCTTCACAACAGAACGTGATGCCTTCTCATCATTGGGCTCTTCTATTAGACTTTTGAAACAGTGAAACCAAAGTACTGTAAAGGGCAAAACTGATAAAAATGGAGAGCCTGCTGGGAGCTGTGGATGTGATTGTAAATCCCTTTAAGGTAAGAAGTGACTGTAGAGCACACATATAAAAACCAGTGTGTATACACAATATTACCGACTGTGCCACCACTGGTCACATTTTATGGAAGGACCTAAAATACATATACTGGGGGTTTTTGGCTCTTTGGACAGGATGGGTGCAGAAATCTGATTGTATAGCATTATTAGACAACCATAAACTTCTGTAGAGATGTATGAACTGAATTCATGGTTGAAATGTTATTCATAAGAGAAAATTTTAAAAGCATGATTTTTGAGGAATGGTTATAAAATGTAATAGCAAGCAGATAGAAGTGAAAATCTTTTATAGTAGTCTAGAGGATTAGGAAATCTTCTCTTCCTTTAAATGTCTTCCTTAGAATGCTTTTGAAATCTTGTCATGAATAAACTGTGTTAGCACAACTCTTTGTTTCAAAGGAAGTTTTTCATAATTGCAGACAAATTGCACACTCTCAAAATTCTTTCAACCGCTCACTGGAATGTGGAACTGAAATCAGCTTTGGAGAAAAAAGTTCATGTAGAATTTTCTTTTTTATTTATTTTATTCTTCTTCCTGTTAAAGCCTTTAGTTCTAGATTGTAGAGTCTGGACTGTTTTCTCTTAACTGCTGTTGGTGTTCCTGCTTGGCAGAGTTTATGTGACAAAACAATTATTGGATCCATACAGATAACTGATAAACTCCTAAACACTGAGCCCAGAAAAGCACACTTTTCTCCAAGCTTTTTGAACATGTATTTATGGCCCTTTCTTTTGGATTTTGTGGGCAATCAGTACTTAAATAAGTACTGATTTTTAGAAAGGAATTTGGAAGGAGAGAATGTTGTTGAGTGAATGGGGAAGGCTTCGAGGATTTACTTTGGCCTCTGATAATAGCACAGTAAGGATGCCTGAGGGGGGAAAAAATAAGGGGGCAGGAAATTGCTCTGCCTGGTTCAGCATCTTGGAGTTTCTTATCACAAGGGAAAAAATTTAGATTTTTCCTGATACTTAAGCATTTAATCCACAGCATATTTGCTTACCAACCATTTTCCTTTGTGACATAGCTATTAAATATTGCCTCAGAATGCTGACCTCCCTCTTCCTTTGCACCATTGTGTGATAGAAATCTACTTGGGAAGGCCAGGCTATGTTTCATAGGAGTTTGGCATTCAGCAGCTCTGCAAATGAAGTTACCTTATTTGTGAGGAAGAGATACAGGTCTGTGGTTCTACTAGAAGCTACATGTTGAATTTTTGGAGGAAGTTCTAAGGAATTCTCTCAGCTGGCAGCTAGAAACTGCTGAAAAATATTTGTTCACATGCCAGAGGTATATGGGATGCTTAAAAGGTTGATCTTTGTCCCAAAAGACTTCCAGTTGAAACGTTGTTCCCCCCTCTGACCTGCAGGCTTTGAATTTGCTCTGAGAAACTGCAAAACATAGAATGGACAAACATCTATGTATATTAGCATATTAACTACTTGAATAGTTAGCACCTGCCAATTTTCTTGCTGTGGTGTTAATTTCTAGATTTCTGCTACATAGGTAGCTATTTTTTTCTAAGGCAGCTTTAGGAATAGTTTCTGTTGTGCACCTTATTATTAAAAGGATTTCATAAAGCCCACCAGAGAGCAAGAGAACCCTATTTATAATTCTGTATTTTATGTTCTTCAGACTTAAAAAGCCTCTAATTTGCTTTCTCCTCCTCAGTGATCTCTGAATTATTTTGTACCCAGAATACCTGTAAGGCTTTGATTGATTATTATTATGTGGTAAGAACTAAGTAATCAATTGCTGGGTTCCATTAAGCATAGAAAATATAAAAATTTCTTGCTTTTTTCTTTTTTAAATTTTTGTTTTCAATGTTATCTTGACTTTTATTTACTTGCAAGTTGTTTTTTTTTTCCCCCACTAAGGACACACAGAAAACTTCTCCTTTCATCTTCAATCTCTCTGATTTATGATAAATTTAGTTTCCTTCGGCCTGGCATTTGCTTCAGCAGGCAGTCTTCCTTCAAGTACCACCCTGATTGATGTCTAATCTTTGATATCTTCCATTAGCCTCCAGGATCACTAAGTTCAAGGCCCTCTTGGAACCTAAGGAGCCCTGCCGAGGAACTGAAGACCTTCAGAGTCCTTGGGGTGATTGACAAGGTAATTCTTCAGTGTCTCTTCAAGAATTCAGTCATAAATCGACTGCATGCTGACATTTTGTCTTTGAAGCTGTGGATCTTAAGGATATGAAACAAAAGGGGAAAATGACTCAAATGCATCTGCACTTTAAAATAACAAAAGTAGCAGAAAAAAAGGCTTTTATCTAAGCAATTCATGTAAGGTCATGCAAAATGTATTTGAGCTAAAGGATAAGGTACATGTTTGGTAGCATTCAATAGGATGAGGCCTGTTTTTCAAAAATGAAATCATGGTTGCTGTTCTGGGGTAAGGACAAGTTGATGTGTTTTCAATTGAACAATCTGGTGGATACTGAAAATATAGAAGGGTAGAAATTCTTACTTTTGAACTCTTACTTGAAATGGGAACTGGGGACACACGACGACTGTTCTCCTTCCCTGAGAATTCAGAATTGAAATCCCTTGCCAAGACAGAGATTCAGCAGTGAAGCCAAGCTTATTTTTGAGTCATGCAAATAATGTCTTCCAGAATCCCAGGATAATACCCGTCTGTAAACAGTAAAGGACCATACGGATTTTTTTGCAAGCCTAATTAAGAGACCAGAAGAATTGTTGGGTTGTTTTGATAATGCTGATTAGTTACCACCTTACCAAATACTTTTAAGGTGATGCATTATTCAGCAGTGTGACAGTGGCTAATGCAGACTGTAACGGCTGGTTTCCTTTTTGTTGTGCCAAATCCCTTGTGCCTTTTGATAGTTCCTTATGTAGTCCCTAGTTTGTGCATGAGCTACTGATGCATGGTCAATTTATGCATTTGTAACGTGCATCAAAAACCTGTGGCTCGTCCCTTGAGGTCTGTATTTCTTGGTTTCTTTTTCTTGTTGGACTGAACCTAGCTATTGGGACTGGTTTTTGTTTTTCTTTGCCTGTTTCGTTGCAATTGTGTGCATAAGTTGGTAACTTCTCCTTAGGGGGCTGTATACATTAGATATTATGGTTGTTTTTATAGCACACAAGGTTTTCTAAGCTCTGACTTCATATTCATTGTATCTTCTTTCCTCAATTATAAGTACAGATGTAGCCTGTATTCCACTCAGTATACATATCAGAGAGACATGTTGGAAAGACCACCTATCTGTAGCACCTGTTAGTAGGTGCTAACTAAATTAGTAGCCACTAAATGGATGCAGTGTGCATGGATTTTTTGAATTCTTTTGACAGAGTGAGCCTGCAGAAATGTTGGAAATGGATCAAGAAAGACTTTCATTCTTGTGTAATGCTAATGAACAGCTACTGGAAAAGGTGCTTGACCAGAATGAAGCTTTTGCAGTCCTTGGTGGTACCAGATCTCCTTAGCTCTCTCTGAGCAGTTTCAGTAAGCGTCCCAGGTGTGGGCTGAACATGTCCAGATCTTTAAAGCAGAGTTGGGGAGAATTAGGGTTCTAATGATGACAAAAATTCAAGATTCTCAGAGTTGGAGATGTATGCAAGGAGTAGCAGGCCTGTGCATACAGCTGGAATGCTCCTGTGTGAGCAGTATCATAGGGCTCAGAGTTCATGTTTAATTATTGTGTAGAAAAGGGAGCTGGCTTCTTTCAGGTGTCTTTGTACTCTTCCAGATTCTCTGTTCCTTCTTCCAGATTCTCGTGTCATGATGTTTACCTTATTCTGAGTATGCTGCTTTTAGCAGGGTCTGTAAAATTGTTTCTTGTAAAATTGAGGCAAATGAAAACCTGCTCTAAGCCCAGAGAAGATTTTATTTGGTTTTATAATGCATACACAAAATGCATGTGCATATGAAACAAAAGTGCAGATGTATCTGTGGGCTGGAGATGATGCCCCTGCCTTTGGTTTAAAGCACCATCTCCCTTCCTTCCTCACCATCACTGTCATTTCCCTCCTTCTCTGCTTCCATATGCCCTAAAGCTCTCATCATGGAGAAATCCAATCAATGTGTAAGTATCCTTGCTGCAGCCAAGTAGATGACATAGCTTGTTCCTGAAAATGGATTTTGATGTTCAGGGCCAGCATTGAAGATGCTATGCTTTTGGGCACAAGGCTGTAACTGATTCAGCACCATGCAGAGTTTTGCTTGAAAATAATCTTCCATTCTAAGGCTAACGTAGCTGCTTTGGTTTCAGCAGAAAATGGGTGTATGGGTAGTAATGAGCCACTGGCGTTGTAACTGCTGGCTTGACTAACCCTGTGCAAGACTGGCTTGAACACACCGACCTAAAAATGGTGTTGGTTGGTTTGCAGACTTGTTCTCCCACTGCTGAAGCCCGGAGTGGTGTCTGCCTGCTACAGTGCTGCCTCGAGAAAACCAGCTGTTAACCTTCCCTCATTCAAATGCTGAAAGGTTCAGTGCTTTCCCTTAGAGTAATGTCACTCTTTGTTCTTCTTTTGAAGCCTCTTCAAGTGTTTTGAATTGGCTTAATTTTCACGGACAAAATGCTTGTTGCTGCCTGAAACTCTGGGTTTTTCAAACTATTTTAGACTAGGCAGAATTATTAGGTATTTCATTTTAGCCTAGTTTATTCCCAATGTGCAGTCTTTTTTTCCCTGTCTGCCCTTTCACCTTCCTTGTCACCTCAGTAATTTTTGTTGCACTGACCCTTTTCTGCTAAATCTGAGAGAGTTAGAGGTCTTAGAATTATTAAGCTCCTTAAGTGATTGTGAAAATTCAGGGAAGCATGCCCATATGTGCCTTGCCTCCCCTCCTTCTGATTTTGCTCTCATGCAAAGGCTGTAGTAGAAATCTGACTATTTTAGTGGACCAAAGTGGACTTATATTTTGCTTGAGGAAACCATTCTTTTTTTCGAGTTCTGCTGCTGCTGTGTTTGCTCACTTCATCGTGTCAAAAGTTAACGAGGTGGTATTTGCAGGTATTTAATATGTTTAATATGTAAAGAGTCTGCCCGTGAGCAGGTTTCTGAAAATGGAGGTGTAATCTAATTGTAAAGCTGGCTTTTGTCCTGCAAACATTGTGGAATGTGAGGTGCTGCTGTTTGGGCAGCAAGGCTCTTATTAATGTTACCAGAGGTACTGCATTGGAAACAAATACCTAAATATTGTAGCTGTTGTTATCACCAACTACAAATGATCAATTATTTTATCATCTCATGTACCTTAAAGTAGGAAACTTCTTTTTTTTTTTTTTTTGGATAGGGAAGAGTTTTGCTTTCAAAATTTGCCTAATTAAAAATCAAGGTTGCAGGTTCTGTGCTGAGTTTCTGCCCTAGGCAAATCTTTCCTTTGAAGCTACAACCGGCCCCTAAAGAAACGACTTTGTTATGGTGCTGCTGGATACCTTCACAATGCTGTTTCAAACCCAATTTCTTATTCTTTAGAACCCTCTGTTATTTAGATTCATTCAATTTAAAGATTCACCTTGAAAGCAGAGTGCATTAAGTAATAACTATGCCTCTGTAACCAATGGCTGTCTTTTATGTCTCTTCTATCCCCTCTCCTGGTCTCCCATCAAGGCACACTGTCAGTACTGGCACTGGCTGTGTTCAGTTCTTCCACAGCTGTCCATGCATTTGAGCTTGTTGTTCAATACACTGTTAAGCTTTATTATGAAACCTAATAAAATCACATACTCTCATCAAGGCCTTGTGGTAAGATTATTTTTGGAGTTTCTGAGATAGATTATGTTTTTTAGAAAATGGAAGCAATTCTGTTAATTGTGAGTATAGGGTTTTTTTTGTGTCTCCCATGCTGTCCTGAGAAGTCCTAATTTTGGTGGCTGTACATTTTGGTGAAGTGACTTTAAAAATACACAGGAGAACCAAATTAATATTATTAATTATTTATAAAGTGTGATCACTACTTGTCTGCTTAATGAGTGAAAGTGCCAAAAGGCAGAAATATGTAGAATATATGTCAACTTCACATGCATAATCTGCAGACCCAGAGTTGAATTCAAACAGATTATGGCTAGTTCTAATGAAATTTAGTCAGAGGGGTAGGAGGAATAGTCCCTTCTTATGGCAGCACGTGTGGTGTTGAGCATGAATAACAGACATAGCTAACTATGTCCTGTTAGTGTTTGTTAGGAACTTAAATATTCAGTCTTTTATTGTCAGGTGAGATTAAAGACTGTTGCAGCTGTGAAGCTGACTTGACCGTAGCAGATGTTTTCTCTCCCCTGGCTCTCAGGTGTGCTCTGTTGAGCACCTTTAGATCATCTTACAGATTTGAATGAGTGGCTGTGTGTGCCTAGGAGGTGTGGGGGAAAGGGAGATGCAATGTACATGCAGACAGGGCATAATGGGAAATAGCAGTGGCAAAAACATTGAAAATCTGAAACTGAGTAATAACAGTAACTATTCATACAAATCAACTTGTAAGAGCTGGTTTTATGTTTTGATAACCTTTTAGTTTCTTAAGTGGCTTGCCAAGTCCTACAAAATCAAACCAACTGCAGAGTTATTGTTGAAACTGATTTCTTGGCTCAGCACCTTCCTTTCCCTACTGCTGTGGGATTATTCCTAAGCTACTGTCAGGTTTCAAGCCCCAAGTAACAAAGCTTGCTCAACTTTAAAACGTTGTCTCTCTGCCAGCTAGAAAGAGTTCTGTCCCTTCTTCCCTGCCCCCAAACACCTGCCACTTGTTTTCCTGAAATCTTTCCATTTACACAAATCTGAACGTTTCTCTGTGTTTGTTGTTGTAACCCTTAGTTTCTCTCTAGCGTCTTTCTTGTTTGTCTCACTAAAATTTCTTTTGACTTGAGTGAGGTTTGGTAGAGTAATGCGAATTTTGCCCTTGCCTTTAGAAAAAAGAAATGGTGTTGTTGAATGTTTTCTGCAGGCTGTACTATATGTCTTCTGGCCTTCAGAAAGAAATAAATTATTGAGATATTTTCTTTTAAGGCAAGATTATATAAGTTTGTCTTCCTAATTGTTACTAAGTTGCTTAATACATAATTTGTGCCTGGCAATTACTCTGGGATGCCAGTGGCATTTCATATTGTTAAGTGCTTTCACTAGTAAAACCTGCCAGATATATTTTCTAGGTTAATATTTCAGCATTTGTAATTTATTGGTTAATTTTTAGTTTACTTTTAAGAAAATGGACTTTCCTCTCTGTTACCAACTGACTCAAAGTATTTAAAAATTCGAATTTGAATATATGCTGCTTTCTTAGCATTTTCATTATTTAAAGCTGCACCATTTGTCTTATAAGTACACTATTATTCCAAGTCATAGAATATACAGGCTGTAAGTTCCTTAGAATAATGGTTTGAAAGGAGGAATAATTGCAAACTGAAGATAATTCATATTGCACAGGTACAAGGATAAGGAATAATCACATTTTTCATACATATTAGCCAAATGTAATCTCTTTCTGTAACGACAGAGGGAGATGAGTGAAGGTCCGGGTGGTGTAATCTGAAAAGTGACAAGAATAAATCTGTGTTAAGTAGATCTTTTAATCCTGGTAGCCTTGTGACAGCCGGCACAGCTGAGGGGAGCAGGAGGAATTGCACCCCTGCTCCTGCCCATCAACAGAGCTGTGTCCTGAGTGCAGCACCCAGCGGAGCTCCAGCCCCGGCTGAGGTTTTCTTGCAGTCCCAGATACTCGTGCCAGGGATCAGGTGGATGACTTGTGTCATTCCTTGTCATCTGTCACTACAGTATTTTTCAGCTGGTGGGGTAAACACAAGAGAAAAAATCCTAGATGATCATCTGGTACATATTCAAGTTTGTAGGACTTTTGCTAGAGTCTCTGTCCTATGATAAGGGTACTTTTGTTTAGCAGATAAGGACCTGAGTTAATAGGTGGCCCACTGGTGACAATATTTACATGATGTGTTTTCAGTGTAAAGCAGCAATTTAATAACAAAATGGAGCCGGTTTTAAAGTAATCCCTTAGCTGTGGTTTGTCTTGGAAACCTTTCTGCTGTCTGGTACTGCAGTAAGAGATCTTATTCTATTTTCTTTGATCAGGCATGAGCTATTTTTCACTTGTGTTAGTGAACTTAAAGTCACATTTTTGTAAGCAAATGTGTTGACGTGTTTGTTTTGATTAGCGCTAAAAGCTGCTCCACTAAATAAAAAGCACAGATATATTCTGTGCTATGTCCTGAAAGAACAGAAACTAGGAAAAAAAATCAGTATTGAGATACTGGGCAGGGGAGAAGGGAGGGGGGGAAAAAATCCCAGAAAAGGAAGGGGAACTGGGGAAGCAGATGTCTACGGCGTGACAGGATTTGTGCATTGGTGTTAAAGCCACCCGCGGGAGAGCAGCGTGGTTCGGAGCAGCCCTTCCTTCCCCAGTGCTGTCCCCCGTGACCTTGGCGGGGTGCTCGCTGGGGTGACTGCTGGCTCACCATGTTCTCTTTTCCTGGTGACTTGCCTGTTGCCTGCCCCTGGGTCTGTTCTCCCCCTTATGCTGACTTCTGCAGTATTCCTTCAGTCTCTTATCTCAGGGCTTTGATGCATATGTTCTGAAGGTGGCCACCGTGACTTTGGGTGGCAGCAGATGGTAAACCTTCAGGCTGCCACTGGCTATACTGGTGTTAAGTTGGAAACTTAACGTTTGATGAAGAATCAGTAGTGCACATGAAAGAGCTTTTACTGCAGAAATATCTTTTAATTAAAAAAATTAGCATACCGAAACATTTGCTAATTTCTGTGCATTTAAAGGATCTTAAAATTAACTGTTTTCTTAAAGCTAGACTATGGTTATTTACCAAGCAGGTTTTATTTTATTTTTCTCCAATTAATTGGACCTACTATATTGAATTGAATTGAATTGATTTTCCTCTAAGCTGTTGGGTACACTGTAAATCAAATCTAAGAAGCTAATTTTTTTAAGTAGCTGCTGTCAGCATCAGAATTAACTCCTGACTTAGGAAAGGAAAAAAAAAATCTCAAGTAGGGAATCCTATTTGGCATCGTGGAGGGGTGTTGCTGTCTGCCCTTTACTGAGATGCTGTCATGCAGTGCTGCTGCGTTCACTTGTTTTCTGGGATGTTCCTGAGAGCTCCAGTGCTTGTACAAAATTAGGATGTCTGTGCTGCTGAGGACAATTATTTACATCAGATACTTATTTGTGGTAATTGTTATTTGTGTGTCAGTGTTTTTGGCCATGTTGGGGTTGTCATCAGTGCGAAAAAAACAGAGAAGGAAGGAGTAAGCAACAGAGCCATAAGAGCCAGTATGATTATGTGGACCTTGACTCTGTTCATCCATTAGTATACAAATAGGATTTTGCCTTGTCTCCTTTTGTGTCACAGTCTAGTTGCTCAGTGCCCTGCTGTGCCGCCTTCTCCCTCCTCTCTGAGACAGGATGCTGAATGTTACAGCTGACAGTTCGTTGTTGGGAGAAGTTAAATATTACAACTTACATGGTGAAAGAGGTTCTGTCAGCTCATGTGAGCTAGAAGCAGCATAGGCTAATGCCAGCATCTCTGTGTGATCTGCTCTGGAGAATAGCAAAACTCTGTCCCAGGGAATGCTCTGCGGAATCCTGTTCTGTCCCATCCTGCCTTCAGAGTGAGGACTCCTCACTTTGCATTTTAAAAAGGAATCTTAGAATTACAAAAACACTTTTGCCACGGGAGAGGAGTGTGAAGGAATGCAAACAGGAGACTCAGTGCACTGCTGTCTATAAATTGGCTGTAAAGCATGAGGTGAGGAGAGTAAGTTGGCACCTGGGCCAGTTGTGCCCTTTTGCAGCAGTGTTGTAATGCATCCAAGAGCTGCTGACCTTTCTCTGCTCTGGATGAGTGATAAAAAGTCAAGCAAATATACTTGTGACCCTCTCTTTCCTGGACTTATCCCTTCCTGAAATAGCTTTCTGATAGTGACTTACCCATTCATGTTGTCCTTTAATTATTTGGGAGAATCTGGTTAAACCACATCTTTGTAATAATACATGCGGGTTGCTTTCCCTTGAAACAAGTTTTTGATTTGGTGGGCCTGTGTAAAGTCTGCGGTCTGCCAGGACCAAATGGACCATCACTACATGAATTTCTGAAGTTACTTCCAAGGCTCTTCCTGGAGTCCCTTTTGAAGTAAACGGTTTTGCCAAAGGTTGATGCTGAACCAACAAAGAAATAATTGTCCCTAAAATGCGGAGTGGAGCTGTAAATGACGTGTTAGACACTCATGGAAGGTAGGATGCTTGATAGGAAGCAAAAAGAAAGGAGCTGGTTGGTTGGACTGGGTAGTCATGTAGGTAGTTAACCTCAAAGGCACAGGGATATTACTTGTTGTTATTGCAGGTATAAAACTGTAGCTGCTGCTTTCGTGTTGATGCTGCAGTATAACAGCAGATGAAGTTACCCTACAGGGACCTGCTGCCTGCTTTATTGGTGTTGGTGGTGGTGGTTCTGTTCCTCAACTTACGGGGAGAGCACTCAGTAATCTCTTCTCTTGCACCATATGCTAATACAGTGCTGATAAGCAAGTGTGAAAAATGAAAGGGAGGAATACATTAATTGTATTTGTGCAATAAGGTATGCTATCAAAGGTAATTATTTCATGACAGTTTTAGTTATAGCAGTTGTTTTATCATGGAATAAAAGATGGCTTTAGGAGCCTTTTATTGGAAAGACAATTGTATCAAATTAGTACCAAATTAGATTTTTGTCTTTATAAAGGTGAGCAAACCCATAAGCAGTTTTTAAATTGGTGTCTTCTACCCTACAAATGAACAAATCCTGTTTGAGGGTTAAAGAAGCTATTATTCTGTCCTTTATGCTGACAGCTTCATTACTGATTGGCCTACTGTTGGTATTAAAAAAATGTTTGGCTCCTTATGATCTTTGTGCATGCAACTATAATATTAATACAGACCACGGCACTGTTCATTAAGAAATGACTTTAAATGAGGTTGATGCTTGTAAATCTGGAGAGATACAGATGTTAAATGCTGCCATTCCTTTTCATATACAGCCGTATGGCTAATAATTTCCAAGTGGCTAAAGCTCTTGTTAGCAAGAGCGCTGGTGTGTTAAGAATGGCCCTATAAATAACTTTAAGAACTGAAGTTGAAGGTGCTTCTTTTAAAGACTATTGTTAACTAAACATTATTGCCAAACAGATGGAAAGCATTCACCAGCCTGATGTTTTCAGGTCTAATTATATTATCGCCAGTCCTGTATGGCTCAGTTGAAGAGGTGTATCCAGAGGCTAATTTATAATCATTTAGCCAACACCTGTTTGGGAGATATTGACAGTCAAAGGGCACATTTAAAAAAAAAATCACATATGTTCTCGTATTTATTGCCTCAATGTGAACAGTGTCTAGTTGCAAACAAACTTGGGAGAAGAGGAAGGAGAGTGATTGTAAACACATAGATGTTTCCAAATCATTTTTATCTTATTTTGGCACCTCTTGTAAAGTGGCTTTTATTTTTCTCTTGTTCTGTTTTCTGTGGTTGATTGGTGTGGTTTTGTGTTTTTAATTTTAATTTTGCGCCTTTTGGTTAAGCAAGGATAACAAAACCAGTTTTACTGTTGTTATTTATTGAGTTGGTTTCCACTGTTTCTGAAAGCCCTGTGTAAGAGGCCTAAAAAGTTGTTTGGCAAACTCAGTAGACGGAATATTTGCTTTTCCTTACCATGCCCTTGAAATGGAAACTGTGTGTCATTCCTTTGTCAAAAAAATCTCAGTAGCACCAACTTCGGTTGATTTTTTTCCCCCCAAAGACATAGAAAAGCTTTTAAAATTGTCTGCAACCCTAGTAAAAGAGGAGGTCTTTGAAATGGGGAAGAGTCTGTGACTTCATTTACTTTGTTGAAATATGGTGAGAGAGAAATTATTAGAAAAGACTTCTGTTCTCCTTCTCATGTTTGAGATGCAGTGGGGGGAGAAGTAGGTTTTGAATACTGCCATCCAGAGACAGCAGAGCATGGCTGCATTGCTGCCCCTTGCAGCCGGGAGCTGAGGGAGGCCGGGTGGTGTTCTCCTGCCTGATGAAGCCCTGTTGCTCCTGACATGTCATTCCTCTGCAAGAAGTCTTTGTTGGGTGCAAGCTGACTTGATCTTCACTGCACCTTGTCTGTTCACTTGGAGTTGCTGCATCTTGTCTGTTCAACCCAGTGTTAGGTAACCCCAGTGGGGTTAACCAAGGGAGAGAAGCCCTTTAGTAGTTTGATTTTGCAGCCTAAATATTTTTGTAAACTGTATGTGAATATTTATACTGGAAGCTTGCAGTGTCTGCTGTAAATAAACAACGAGGGCACACTCTTGTTCCTAGAGGAGAGTTGAGCTTCTGCTTATGCTGTTCGTGTGGCTGTCTTGCAGC
Organism: Peucedramus taeniatus; assembly: GCA_013400575.1. Classification (NCBI taxonomy): domain Eukaryota; kingdom Metazoa; phylum Chordata; class Aves; order Passeriformes; family Fringillidae; genus Peucedramus; species Peucedramus taeniatus. Next base: position 310,049 of record WBNO01013571.1, read on the forward strand.
TGGTGCTTTTCAAGCACATCTGTGTTCTTAGGGTTTGGAAACACTTAATGCCTGAGCAGAGTGACTTGAAGGTGGAGGGTTCCAGCTTTCTAAACATGCAGTTTCCTAAATGTATATACACATGTATCTTTTTGTTTGTTTTCAACACATAAACAAATGGAGCTTGCTTAGATTGTAGGTGCTATTTAGTGCTTCTCTCATTGCTGAGTTTCAAGTGCTTTCAGTAGAGGTGATGCACTGCTAACAGAGAGGCTCTTTGCAGCTGTAGATGTTCTTCTCTCTGCAGCAAACCCATCCACACTGTTCTCTCTAAATAAATCCTCTTTTTTTTGTTGTTACCCTAATTTTAGAGACCTATATCCGCAGTAATATTTTTGTTAAAAAAAAAAAAAAAGGCTGCTTGTCAAGTCTGTATGCTGCAGGAGTTCAATTTTTAAATTGATTATATCACTTTCTTTGTAAGAGTATTCAACATTAGATTTATGAACATTTTTGTTTGCTTACTCCTGTGAATCTTAAATAAATTCTCATTACTTTTTGCTTAGGTTTTGCTTGTAATGGACACTAGAACACAGCAGACTTTTATATTGAAGGTGAGTAAAATCTTTTATTTTATGGCCTCCAAAATTATACCACCACACAAAGATCAATTTCTATGTAATTTATAAAGGTATCCCTGCAATATATTGTTATAATGGTAATACATGTTTATGTCCTGGAATTCTTTTTGTCAGTGTTTGGTTGCATTCCTTTCCTTTCTCTTTAACATCCCTAGTGCTCAGATGTGCTGGTTTAGTCACCTGAGATGCTTCTGGTTATTAAGGCCAACACCTTTGCAGGCTTTGGTAAAGAATCACACATTTAATGTGCAGCTTAAAACACCTATAAAGCCTTGGTGGCTCAGGACTTCTGACAAAGGTGAAAATTCTCCTTAATCCAAGCACATCCACTGCACTTTGTGTTTGGTCTTCTTCAGCTGAGGAGTATCCTGCTGGCCAAAGCGGGTTCTGGATGAAATATGCAACTGACCTTCTTAAAATTTGTTTCCTTATGTTTTACATCAATAGTCTGAGAAAACTGAGTTTAATGTTACTAACCCACTACATTTCTGTACAGTTATTTAGTCAGAAGAAAATTTTTGCATTACTCTTTCATGTTTCAGGAAGTGTTCAGATCAAGACCCCAATGTGCGCAGAGCATCTGTGATGCTGAGAATTGGTTTAGTTATGAGTATTGTTTTTGTGGCATTGGCCTTTGAAATTTTATGTGCAGGATACAGCAAACCTGTTTGTTTCTCATAAAGGTTCATTTGTGAATATTGTATATTAGAACCTCACATTATCTACTGGCAGATAGGGTAGCATTGACTTTCCCATGTAACTGCCTATGTTTATCAATATTGTAATAGGTCACACTATTGACATATTTTTTTTTCTCTTTCTCTCTCCCCTCCCTTCCACCCTCCCACATCAATTTTTTCACTTCTGGCAACTTCATCCCTGTGCTACCTCCCAAAAATCATTGCTTCTCAAGGAGACTAATCCTTTCCTTTCCTTTTTATTGAGGTGGTTGCTGTCTTTAGTAAAGTAAAATGGAAATGTGAGGATTACCTGTGAGGCTAAGGCATTCTTTTGTCTTTAAGACTTGAATTGAATTTTTTTAATAGTGTCTTTTGGTCACGCGCAAAAATAAAATTTTAAAAAAAGGTCACAGGGAAATAACTGAGTGTCATCCTGATGACTTAGTTTGAGAGAGATTCTAATAAAAACATTGACCCATGTAATTGATTTTAATGGCAGCTTTGTGCCATCTTCTGTTCTCTGGAAACGCGCCAGATGCCATCAGCACAGCCTCGGGGGACCGAGGGGCATAGAGCAGCAGATGAGTGGTTTCTCTGAAGCCCAGAGTAACTCGGATAGATTAGTTTGGTTGATAAACACAGAGCACAGCAGGCTCCAAAGGCAACTGAGGGTACAACTGACCTTTTTGTTCTCTGTCAGGGTCTAAGGAAAAGTAGTGAGTGCAGCAGGAGCAGAACGACCATCATCCCCTGCTGCGTGCCCAACATGGTGTGTCTGCACAAGTACATCATCTCCGAGGAGTCTGTCTTCCTCGTGCTGCAGCACGCAGAAGGTTTGTCTCTCCTTTAAGCATATTGTTGAAAAGAGTCAAAGGTTTTCAATCGATGGTGCATTCATTGTCAAATTAATCTTTCAAAAATCCAGTTAAAATATTTTTAGTGTGGCAGAGAGGTGTCATGTAAGACACCCCACTCCATTCCTCTGTCCCTCCCCCTTTTCCCCTCTCATTCTGCGGTGGATCTGATTCCTGCTTCAAATGGCCTCAAATCCTGATGGGTTACTTGAATTGTCGCAGTATTGAAAGCTTCCAACTGTTTATTTTCTACAGGAGAGGGAGTGCTTTGACTGCAACAACTATCTGCGTTATTTACAGTTATCTCTCAGAGATAAAGTCTTTGGCTACTTTCGTAAACTTTGGCTAGTAAATCTTTTTAGCATCTTCTAGTTAAAATGACAAGTATTTGCACAAGAATTTAATAGCTCTGCTAAAAACCACGAACATTTTCCCCTTCGTTAATATTGCTCTGATCTGGATTTTTAAGAAAATAGCTAGTGGCATCACACAGGAGTTCAAAGCAGAACCACAGAGTTCTGCCTTCAAACTATTTATAAAATCCCTGTTAAATGTACAGGGAACAGGTGGCACAAAATAATTACATTTTGATTTTTTTGTCTAACACCTGGATTTAAATATTCCCTAAATGTAATTACCCATATTTGTTTAGAATGAGTGTAGAATATAAATTTTGGGATTGCTAATAGTTATTTTTTTAGGAAACGTTAATAACTCAGAATGGATAATGTGAAGGAACTAAGCTGACTGATAGAGAAGATAATTTTGTTACACTGAATATTATTTATTTTTTTCCCTAATAACTTAGATTCTGGCTTTTTCATGAACAATTTGTCATATGAGGCCAGTTAAAATTAGCTTTGTAACAGGAATGAATGTTTCTGCAATGTGTGACTTGGTTTTGCCATGAGCACTGATGCAGGAAGAAAAGCCTCACATTGTAGTAGTGCCTGATGGTGATCTCTGGAATTTACAGTGCGGCACTTTTTTTGAGGTGTGTATATAGTAATACACAAGATAATTGGGAAATTGTCACCTGAGCTGCAATAAGCTGTTACATTTTGTTTGGAGAAAAGGTATTTTTAAAAACCCACAACCAAAGAAGCCCCAAACCAAACAAAAAATCCCACCCGCAGCCCTTGTCAGATACCAGCTGCCCTTAAGGCTAGCATAATTACATAATTTAAAAAAGTCTTCCTAATATTTCTGCAGGTTCTGAAGTTCTACAGTTTTGCTCTTCTCTTTTGGAAGAATGCTCTTCCTTGAGAGAGATGGAAAAGTGAGTGCAGTAGGAGTGGAATTTTGTGGGAGAAGTGGTCAGATGTAAGAACAAAATTTTTAAGGAAGGCCCAATGTGAGCAGTTGAGAAAGACAATCTTCTGGAAGTGTTAATTTTATTGTGATAACAGTAAGAAAAATAGAGACATTACATGATCAGAGCTCTTTCATTTTCATGAACCTACTGTCTTAGCTCAGAACACACAAAGGGAGAGGAAGAGTGATATATTCTGTTTTAAAGAGGGGTAGCTGGGGTACACAGTGATGAGTTAATTGCCTGAGAATGTATTCAGTAAGTGTATTGCAGGTGTAGGGCCTGATCCCAAATCCCAGACTGGGGCTATGGCCACTGCTCCTCACCCTGCTATGAGACTGATGCTGAAAAGGCATTCAGGAGAAAGGCTTCTAACTCTGTGTGAATAAAGGCTAAATAAAAATAGGGCTAAAGTTATGTTGCACTATATGCAGACTAGTCTTGCTCACCCCACTGAAGATGGTCTTGATCAGATCAGTCTTATATTAGTAGTACTCATTCTTTAAATTACTAGGATAATAATACCAGGAATCCCTATAGACAAACCTATCTTAAAATTTTGTCCATCTCAGACCAGATATGAATAGAGAAGGTGCTTGTAGTTGACATAGTGAAAGAATAATAATTTCTAAGATGGTACTTTTAAAGTAATAGTCTCTTGAAATTTTATTTCATGACTTATGAATCCTCTAAATATTCATAATCCAAGTAATTCTATTCCAATAGGAAAGAAGATTGTGCCAGTCAAATTTGTAAGTGGTGCTGATTTATGATGTTACATATCTTAGCTACACCATTGTGAGTTTGAAGGGTAAAATATTAATTTAAATGGGCAGTGTCTCGTATTGTAGCAAATTCACAGGTTTTAATGTTATGAATGGACTCCACAATGGACAATATATGTTTGGTAAGCTGCTCACTGTTTCCTCCTGCTCATAGTAGATTTTAACTGTATCACTGAGAGCAGCCCTATTGGGTTTTGTATGGAATTCTGCAAGCTTGACCACAGACTCAAGAAGAAGACTTTGGTTGGTTGATTGTTTTGGTAAATCATGATAGTGTTACATGCCTAGAATCGGTGAAAGAGGTCTTGGGTTCTCTTAGAGATTTTTCTCCTGTGAGAGGAGAGTGAGAGGCTTCAAGGATGCATCAGAAGCACAAAAGTCCATAAAGTTATCTTGTAGCTTTTTTGGAAACCACTTGCCAAGTTCTAGTGTGGGAGAGAGCCAATCTGATGTTAATAAGGCCTCGCTTCTTCCTGGCACTACTAACAACAGAAATTTTAGAAACAGATGCTTCAAAAATAGGCTGGGGGGCTTCCATGGGACAGCAAAGTTTAAGTGGCTGTTAGAAGCTGTCAAATCTCTTTACGCATAAACAAGCTGGAGTTCTTATCAATCTGGAGAGCACTCAAGAAACTTCCTGCTGAAGAGGCTTGCTGCACGCAGCAGTTGATAGACAACACCACGGTAGCGCTCTGGCTTGCAAAGCTGGGGATTTGTTGTTAGGAGAGGAGATAATGGTAGCTGTAAATATTTGACAGCAATCAGAAAATATAGGGAAGGTGATATGCTCCTTGGCAAGTGACTTTTTCAGGAGGCTGCTTTGGAATGGTAGCTTTTTGCTCCAAGTGCATTGGAGCTTTGCCTAAACTAGCAAACTTTGCAGCAGAGATTCACCAGCAGCACTGGAAATACAGGAGTGCAGATACAGGACTCTGGTGCTTGTAACTACTGTCACGGCAGAGATTAGGCAGGAGGGCAGCTTCCCGTTCATGTGGAGCTGCAGCTCTGCTGTGGCTGCCATTGGGATGCTGTGGGATATTTTGATATTGTTGTTGCACCATGGCAGTGCCTGTGTGTCTGCTTTGCTTTTGGCCTAGGAACTCTGCAAACCTCATTTTTTGTAACCATTGCAGTAGCATGGTGAAGTTTACCAGTAGGCATGTCTCTGTTCAAAAGGAGGACAGTGATTTTTTGAAAACCATGAAATTGTTCCTTCTCCAGCAAGGAAGGCTATTAATTCTCATGAGGTGCATGGTTTAGGATTGGAAGGCCTGGCCATACACAAATCCTTACGCAGTGATGTAGAGAGTTGGGCCCAGTTTTGGAGAATAATTCAAGCATATGTCTTTCTGTACTCTGTTTTTCTTCCCTATCATATTACAGTTATTTGGAAGCCTGGGTTGCTCACTTTGACTTTGTTTAGGATTTCCTAACTACAGTGACTGCTGCATTCTTAGCTGCATTCCAGTTCTGTGAGAATTGCAGTACTTCATCCTTGGGAATAATCTCATGGGCCAAGCTAGCAAAAGCTACTGATTTATTTTGGAATATGTCTCCTTAGTCAGCCAGTCTTTCAGGATGTGAAGCTGAAATGGGAAGTGTCTGAGCACTGGATGAGGATGAATCTGGCTGGTCATGATTTTTTCTTGTCAGCTGGAACAAAAACACGTTTAGGGGATTAAATTTGCTGATCTTATAAGGTTTCATTTTATCCTGTCATATGTACTATATAGTCTCTCTATTTTCTTTTTGGTGTTCCTACATCAAATATTATTAATAAAAAAGCTGCAGAAATGTTTGAAAGAATATAAAAGATTCCTAGTCAGCTTCATCACTTGGTCACTTTATGCTGACTTTCCTGTTGATTATTTTGGACACTAACTTTTTAGGTTCTGCCTTTAGAAGCAGAGGTATAAGCTCCAGAATACTGGAAATGTGGTTAAGTGTGGCACTGCTAATACATTTTTCATTGAATAACTGCAGAAGAATGTGGAACTTGATGATTTTCATGTGCTTATAAAACCAGGAAGATTGAACTAGGCTGGCTGTATAATCAGTTCATGGTAGAAGAAAACAAACTTAATAATTAGTTACGTTAATAATATAGTTCTGAAATGGTATTAAACACTAATAAACTTCAGCTTAATACTGTAGCTTTTATAGTTATTTAGTCTGTTGGACTATTTGACAGTGACTGAAGCTTACTTGTTTGGATTGATTTCTGTAATTTTAGTTTTTATGGATTCCTGGTACTATATTAGCATGGTTTGCTAATGGGTTTTCTTGATCTTACACAACACATGGGGAGAGGGGGAAAGATTATTAGTATGTCATTCATAAAGGCATAATTACATACGCAGATACAAATATCACTTTTGTTTGACCCTGGATTGAATGTTTTCAAAAAGGAATGAAATTGTTGTTTTTCACTATAGAACACAATTATTGCATGGCATTTATTTACGTATTTCCACTTGACCAGGAGGCCAGTCTTGAAATATTTGTATGTTAACATATTTGGACATAATTTTTGTTTTGTTTTGTTTTGTTTACTTGTGTTTAACTCTTCAGTTGAAGTTGCAGTAAGTAGTCATTTCCAGTGTGGTTTTTAAGTACAAGTCATTAATAATGAACAACTTATTTTTGAAAATCTAAAATAATAGATTTACAAAAGCAAATGAATTGTTGCAGTTCTCCCTGTTTTCACAAGTGGACAGTGGTGAATTCCTGAATACTGTAAAAATAAAAAGATATATGTTTTGTCTTTTGCAACTTTTATGTTTACAGAGCCTCTCAAATCTGCCAGTGATTTTTCTGTGGATTTTTGAAGTATTAATCCCAACATGTCTCTTTTTCCTTCCTTAATCTTTCTTGGGTCTCCCTGAAGCTGCAGTAAACCAAGTAGAAGCCCAAATCTAATGGAGGCTGCATGCAATCTTGCATGAAGTGAGGTGGAGGGAGCAGGAGTTGTCCTGAGAGCAGCTTGACTTGTCAATGGGTGAAAAACTTAAGTTGTGCAAGGATAATTCTTGCATTCATCATATTGTGGGCGGCCCAGCCCCTTCTTATCTTAGAGTAGGGGTACAAAACATTTGGGTCAGTGAGAGCTGTTCAGGTGTCGCATGTTAAAGCACACCTGGTGTCCAGTAATGACACAAGAAAAAAAGATGTGACAAAAGAGCACAGGAAGAAGGTTTTGAGCTTTCTGCCTCTGGATCAAAGCTCAAGGCAGGCCTCTGTTAGAAAGAACTTTTCTTACAACTTCCTTCAGAGGAAGCACTAATGGTGCTCATACTTGCATTAAAGCCATACCTGGAGGCTGAGGTGGTGTTGTGCCAGGCACTTCCCAAGGCTCCAAAAATCTTATGTGAGTCTTTCTGGGTCATGGTCTGTGAACATGCTTTGACACCTGAGATTTGTGTTTTCAGAAGAAATTTGTGACTAAACACTAGTAATATGTAGATGAACATATTTAGCTTTTACTAATTAATCTTAATGCAGGTGGGATGGGGAGACTGTATACGTTTTTAATAAATAATATGTTTTATTAAATGCAATAAGGATGTGGTTCTCAAATTAGGCTTTATTGTTTGGTATGAAATGGACCTGAATAATTCCATGCCTAGTTAATAAACTGGGCAAATTTATTTTATTAAAGTGCTAGAAGTAATTTAATTGAAATTTTAAAGGAAATTAGTTGTTACGGATAAAAGTGTGAAAAAGAGGATAAACTCTCACACATATGTAAAAATGATGTTTGTTCTTGCTCCCTTTCTCATTCACTTTTCTGTTCTTTTATCTCCCTGCCATTTTATAGCAAAAATATGAATAAATGTAAAGTATAACATTAGAAAAAAACTGCAGGTGATTATGGGATGGACAACTTTTATTTTCACCAAATCAGCTGCAGAGCAGTAATCCTGAAGTGCTGAGCAGGCTGCAGGGCTCCGAGGGCAGGCTGCCTTTGCCCTGCTGAGCTGCTGTGTGCCGTGTTGTGTTTAAAGCAAGTGGCCTCACCTGAAGAGCCTGCAGGGGATCCCTGCTTCTCACAGGGCTGAAATCCTGCTTGAGATGATTGAGGCAGCTCTGGCAGGGCCAGGGCCCTCGGTGTCACCAACACAGGGCCTGGGGTCACTGGTGCCCAGGCAGGCTCAGTCAGTCACTGCCCTGCCTCGCTGGGCTGTGCCTTGCTGCTGAGGCAGGGCACACTTTGGGTGCATATTTTGAATGCACCTCTGGGTAAGAATTCAAAATGCTTATGTTTACAGTGGTCAGTATAGCAGCTCTTGTTCCTTTCTCTGTGAGCATTGCTTCCCTTTGCTCCCGTTGGTTTACCTGGCATCCTTTCTCACCACATTCCAGAAGATGGCAAGGCTCATCTTGACCTGGTACTAACTCTGTTTGTACTTAGGGCAGAAACCATGTGGATTAACAGATCTAAATTTTCATTTTAACCATTGGACTCAAGCTGTTAGAATTCCCTCTTAGTGTTTTTAATATACGTACTTTCCCCACAACCAATGAGATATTTTTTCCCCTTGAAAAACAAGTCTTGTCTTAGCCAGGGGGATGGAGGGCAGGAAAACTTCACATTATATTATTCAAATTAATTTTTAAAGGGTCAAGGTTTTTCTGTCTTTGATAAGTTTTATTTGAAATACCTGGGAGTATAGAAAATCTGTTCCTAGGCAATGATAAATAGTTTCTTCTTTTATTGTACTTTTAAAAGGAATTTTTCCTGATACAGAGAGTGTTAAAAAACCCCCCAAACTATTAAAGAATGTATTTTGAAAAAATATAAAACTCTGTTATCCAAATAAGTAACAAAAACCCAACAAAAAACCCACCAACTTTGCAGATGCCCAGTGGGATGGATACTTATTTTTTCTTTTACAAAGATTTTCTTCAAACTCCTACATTTTCCAGAATTTCTGTACAGTCTTTTAAGTTGAAATGTCTTGACATTGCATTTCTCCCTAAGTTATCAAAGGAGACTTGCTAGCTTTAAGCCAAATTCTTAAGAGGTACAGTAACTTCCTGATTTATTTTACTAAAATTATGTTTTGAAGTCTGTGAGCTTTTTTTAATATGTGCACCATTTGGAAACATGAAGAGTCCTGGTTTGTATTTTTTAAATATAACTTATTTTTGGAGATACAGCTTTCTTAGATGCTATGAAGGAGCTGTTTGCCTGTGTAACTTAAAGTATTGATAAATCTCTGTGTGGTGCAGCAAAGCATAAAAAGCTTTTTTTTTTTTTTTTTAATTCTAAAGTTAATGTAAGAAATATATAAATATTTAACTAAAAACCCCAACTTCCTCAAAGACAGACACCCTTAAAATATCTTGCTAATATGGTAATTTCCTTTACTGAACTTGTTTAGTTTTCAGTCCATTTCCACTAATGTTGCTGATGAGTTTAGAGCTGTGATACAGAATTATTCAGTGTAGGCAGAGGTGGTGATGAGCACTAAGCAATTTGATCTTCCCTAGTTTTTGCTTCTTTTGAAGCAGGAGGTGGAGAATAGTGGCCACTTTGCAACTTGAGACACCCTCTGAAATGAGACTTTACTGAAGTTTAAAAACAAAAAAGCAGCAGCTAAATCTTAGATGCAGCTCTTTAAATATTTATGTAATAGTACAAATCTATGTGAAAAGCAAGTTGTGGTCCCTGCAATTATTTCCCTGCTGAGGTAGCAGATCCAAATAACTCTGTGAACATGTGAACATAAGGGTATAGTGTATAGTGACAATGAGGATATTTTCCTATTTCATAAAAAAGTTTCTATTTTGAGTAAAATTAAGAGATCCCCTCCCTTTTTTCTTTTCTTCTTTTTTTCAGGAGGGAAACTGTGGTCTTACGTCAGTAAGTTCCTAAACAGAAGTCCTGAAGAGAGCTTTGAAATTCCTGAATCCAGAACATCCAGTTCAACTAAAATTTACCTGGAGCAACCAACACCCACTCCTAAAGAAACTGGTAGCAGCACCGATTCCAGAGAAAGCTATGGGGAGAGCATGCTGAAGGTCCCACTGAGGAGCAGTCTGACACCAAGCTCTCAGGATGACAGCAGCAACCAGGAAGATGGTCAGGAGAGTTCCAAGTGGATGGACTCGGCATCCAGCTCAGAAGAAGAGTGCACCACTAGTTATTTAACATTGTGCAATGAATACGGGCAGGAAAAAATTGACTCTGGCTCCCTAAATGAGGAACCAGTGGCTAAAGCAGAGAGTGAAGGGCTGCATACCAAAGAGAGGAGTTCCTTGCAGAAGTGCAGTGTTGTTGGCAGTGACAGCTTCACCTCCCAGATTGCACCTCAGGAACGAAAGCTGTTCATCGACGATGCCAAGTCAGAAATAGCCAGCCCTACTAGGATACTGGACTCGTTAACTAGATCCAAGAACAGCCCCATGGAGCTCTTCAGGATAGACAGCAAAGATAGCACTAGTGAGCTCCTGGGGCTTGAGTTTGGAGAAAAATTATATAACCTGAAACCAGAGCCTTTAAAGCCATTGTTTTCTGTCCCAGATCATGACAGAAGCTTGGATTCCCTGGAGAGCAAAATGAGTGTGAAAGCTCATGACACCGTGAGCAGGGGTTCAAATGACTCTGTGCCAGTTATCTCTTTTAAGGATGCTGCTCTTGATGATGTGAATAGCGTTGATGAAGGAAGGCCTGATCTCCTAATAAACTTACCAGGCATGTCTGATGAAACAGAGGAGCCAGCCACGTCAAGGCCAACAAAGTTTACAAAATCTGATAGGGACATGTCAGAAGTAAAGTTGTTAGAAACACCTGATGTCTTGCAATTAAATAATTCTGCAGAGCCATGCAAAGCATTTGATCAAGAGCCAAATCATGTGGCATCAGAAGTGGGCGATCTTGCCCACAATGAAGCAAATGAGCAAAGTGGTGTCACTCAGGGAGCTCTTGGGACCCTCTTTTCATCTGACCAAGAGGTAGGTGCTTCAGAAGATGGGGCTCTGTTCCAAGAGCTTGGGGCCTGCTCCTTAAACATGGCAAGCAAAGAAGAAAGTTCATGTGTTTTCAACCTGCTCTCAGGTGCTCCAGAGGTTAGTTTGGACACAGACGTGCTAAGGAATGAAGGAGTGTCGCTGTTTTCCAATCAAACTGAAGACAGCGGGAAAGACGAGGCAGACTCGGCTATGTCACCAGCAGCTGAAAGTAAAAAGACTGCACCAAAGAAGGAAGACAAAATAGCAGGAGCAGGGCAGAAGGAAATACATCAAATTTTTCGGGACCTCGACGAAAGATTATCACTAACCTCTGGGTTTAATATCCCAGAGGATTGCATTCAAAGATGGGCAGCTGAAATGGTGGTAGCCCTTGATGCTTTACATAGAGAAGGAATTGTGTGCCGCGATTTGAACCCAAACAACATCTTATTGAATGATAGAGGTCAGGAACTTTTGCAAATGCATTTCTTTTTATTCGCTGTTGCTTCCAATTAACTGAGTAGGCGTTTTATCTTGTAATTAGTATCTTCATTTCCTGTCTAAAGCTTCATTATCAGTGCAGCAAATTCACCCCCAGTAATAGCTTCTAGTACTTAATGATGCCATTATTCTTAATGATACTGTTTTTAGCTACAAAAGGAGTAATTACAGTTCACTTCTGCAGGAAATGGAAGGGAAAAATGTTTTGATTTCTCCTGTCGTTTTGTTTTTAGGACACATTCAGCTAACGTATTTTAGCAGGTGGAGGGAGGTTGAAGATTCCTGTGACAACGATGCCATAGAGAGAATGTACTGTGCCCCAGGTTAGAGCAATCACCTACAATGTTTCACTTGGAAAGTAGATTAGCAGCTTTCATTTTCTCATGTAGTCTCTGTAGCATACATCTTGAGATCATGCAATATCTGAGTTTTCTTTGCTTCTTTTCCTTAATGTCTTAAAAAGCTACAGGGCTCATAACTGCTTTATTGTTGAACTGTGGTGGTGTTTGTTATGTCATTTCCATAATGTGTAATGTGTAATTGTACTGAATGTCTTGTTTAAGCAAGTTAGGAATGTTCTGTTTTCTTCCAGTAATTTCCTGTGTGTGAGTACATCTTGATAAATGAAAAGAGCAAATGAGGCTGAAAAGGTGGCACTAAGACCCTTAAAAATACAAAATTTATACATGCAAAGGACATGGGTGGTGGGGAAGAGCCACAGAGGTTTGAAAAATATAACTCTAATAGGCTCAGAGATGCCTCTGACATTTTTGATGAGCTACAGTGGGCTTTGAAATACTTTAGAGAGCTCTTTCCTTAGAACCGCTTTCATCAATCATGAGGGTGATAAAATCAATATCTCTTGGGATCTTATAGCAAGGATGGCACTTGAAACTGAGCCCTCCCTCTTTTCCTTTTTCCAATTTATTTTCTGCTAATATAGTGGTCTGTGATTTTTGGCAGTGACAGCCAAAAATCAGGTGTTTCACGTACAGCTTCGTATTTTAAAAATTTCATAGTTAACTTATAAAAACTATAGAGTTTAGAGTTGAAATTACTATGTTTTCATTCCAACTTTGAAATGCCAACATTACTTTCTGCAGACTATGTGGTCTGGCCAGGCATTGCAACTTGGCATGCAGGTAGTCCTCAAGATCAGAGTCCGCAAATATGCTTAGAAAAATTTAGAGTAAGAGTTACCAGCCATGGTAGTTCTGAATTTAGTTTGGCATCAGGTGTTTCTTCTGTGTTTTTGTTCTTCAAGTAAAATGCAGCAAGGAACTGCCTCTGTGAATAAAGGTGGTAGGGTCTCAACAAACTTTGAATGTCAGCTTCTTGAGATAAATGAAAAATAAAATCTTTTCTACACAAGTCAAAAGGGCAGGTATCACAGAAAATAATTCTTTTCACCTATCAAAGAAAATCCAACACCTTCCTTCTACCCTCATGCCACTTTTATTCAAGAAGAAGATAATTGGGGAATCCCGGCAATTACTGTGTTCGTTAAATAGATGGCTGTCCTGGTTGCCAGCATCTGTGGCAACCTGTTAGAGAGAGGTGTTTTCCTGCCTCCCTAACGCAGCCGCCAACAAAGCCTTCCCCAGTTGAGTCCTAGCAAAGATGGAAGTGCAGCCTTTTCCCACCCTGTCATCATTAATGAGCTGTGAAAGTCAAAGCTTAATTTTTCTGAGCTTTAATGAGGATCCAAAGAGAGGTGCTTTTTGCCCCCTAAGCCCCAACCAGCCAACTCCTGCTGTAATTAAGTGTTTAGGGAGCAGTTGAAATAATATTTAGAAGTCCCTGAATGCAAGAATAAAGTTTTCCACACCGTCATTATTTCCACCTCACAGCACAGGTGTGGTACCCATCCAGGCTTTTTTTACTGAAGTTGCCCTCCCCTCTTTGCCCTCTCTGCCCTGCCCCAGGCTGCATTTGCTTTGTGTGTCTGCAAGGTGAAGATTTGCAAATGTGCAAGTATTAGATATATTCAAGGTGGATGAATTGGTACTGCTCCATGATTCTTGCCTTTCATGTTTCTTCATCTTAATTCTATCTCTATGAAGCATGATGTACTTAAGTGTAGCTGTTACATGTTAATTTTTAGTAGGAGAGTAATACTTGGTATAATTTAGCAGCACAAAATATATTTTGGAGTCAAGTGCCATTCTGCTATGAGAAATGATTCAGTAATGGTGTATAGCTGTGTCCACAGCAGCTTTCTTTGGGCTACTGCTGCTGGTAAATGTTGCTTTAGAACTTTTGACCAATGTTAAAAGACATAATCACATTAATAAGTTTTCTCTAGGTTCCAGTATTACAGGGGGCAATAAAAAAAAGCTTCATTTAGATGCTAATTTTTTTTTTTTCATTTTGAGGAGTGTACCATGTCCCTGGAACCCCGTTATCCTGAAAACATTGCTTCTTGGAATAAGGATCTTGAAATTATATTTGTGCTTCAGTTCAGTATACTAGGAACAAGTTTTGAGGTTTTTATATTATTTTTTAAGTTTCTTTTTAATATAAGTGTTTCTCACAACTTGATTTTTTTTTTCCTGAGGGAAATGCTGTAGTTTTGTAGAGGTGAACAATTATATTCACAATATTTTATCAGGTATTGTGATTTTCTACTGTAATAAAACACAGTGTCTTAATAAGTGACTCAAAGTGAGTCTTTATCTCGTTTTGAATTTTCCTGGTGTTTTCAGGATTATGTGCTATGTTGCCCTGCCTCTGTGTAGTCAGCCCTCCTTCTTCTTTTCTCTCCTGCTGAAGGATGCAGTGAAACTTGGCTTGTAAAAAATTTGTTTTGTTTGCTGTGTGCTTTGTAAAAATTTGTTTGGCTTGCTGTGTGCTTTTAACAGAGTTGGAGATAGATTTGGGTATGATAACTTGCATTCTACCTGATTTCAACAATTTAGTGCATCTCTTTCAACTTGTGCAAGAAAGGGAAGGTGTCTATCAATAAACATTGCTTTTTAGGGTCTGCTATCAGAGACTGAGATCAGATGATAAGTTTAGGGCTGCAGTTCTTTTTCTGCATTGATTTTTGAGGAGCAAATTTTGGAGGCAGAAAAAGGGGAGGATGAACGTGAAATTTAAACACATTGCAGGATATCTTCAGTTTAAAATAGATAGGAAATTGTATTGCAGAGTTATATGAAAATTTTAAACATGTATTTGAAACAGTTCTGTCTTTTCAGTTGTTGAGGTTTCAGGTGTTGCTTTTCTGCAGTGTAAGTTATTAAGTGATTTGCACTGAAGTGCATGAAGATGTATTTAAATCTTAAGCTGTTTTATTTGTTGAAGAGAAACATAAAGTTTAATTCTACAATTTATATATTTAAAACGAATTGCTGGATGGGCTAGGGATAGTAATGTATTAGTGTGGAAGCTTTGCAGGGCCAATGGATAATAGAGGTTCACCTATGTGGAACTTGCTTGCGGGATGTAGGATTTTGTGTTTAAGGCTTTCTGTGCACCAGAGTGTAACCTTGCATTAAGGTAAAGCAAGGCAGTGTGGGTACAGTAGGAGTGATCAGATCCCTGCCCTGGTGAAGCACAGGGACTTGTTCAGCTCTTGTCTTACGAAAGCTGGAGAGGCAATTTGACTGCATATGTCAAAAATACATTATGCAGTGCATATATAAAATAACAGAACAACTGCAGTGATGATAAATGCAGAAGTGTCAAAAAGAGAAGGAAAGGGAATAGTTTAAAAAGCTGCATCTCACTCCCTGCGAGCAGTATAATTAGTTCTGTATGAAGCAGCAATTGTCATTTTGCATCGTGCATAAATTACGAGCAGGGCTGCATCTGTTGCAGGAGTGGCACTTCCCCGCTGCCGACGGGAGGTGGCATTGTACCATTAATGGATGTTGCTGTCGCACTGGCTGCCCCTAATTTGCTTAACTTCTAAGAGCTGGAGACAGAAGATGCGGCTCATTTGTAATGATTTGCACATCAAGAATTGTGCTCGTAAGCTCGTGGTGTGTTACGGTGCTGCTGAATCTGTTGGTGTGGCTGGGTAACTCTCTACTGCTATATAGTTCTGCTCAATTTAAAAATAAACAAAACTTCCTGAATCAGCTCTGACACCAGCAAAGCTGTCTGCAGATGCTTGAAAGTAGTGCCTGTGCTATACTTTGATTAATGGCCAAACGAAATCTTTGCTGTTCACCTATGATAAGTCAAATGTTGTTTCTCTAATTCACAAGGGAAATGTTGGATTATAAATCATACCATATAAACTCAACACCATTTCAAGTAAAACTGGGAGGTTTGGCTAAGAATGACCTATTTGCTTTTAAAGAAGAAATAAACCACTTGTAACTGAGAATTTCTGCTATGTTAGTATGGCTAAGGTGACTGTAGTGAGGTTTATGGGTTTTGTTTCCTTTAACTTTCTTCCTCTTTATAGTAATTTTGTTTTCTGAATATTTTAAAGTGCGCTGAGCAGCTGATGTCTGAATACAAAGTTATTAGCAGATCAGATGAGAACGATTCACTTCTGTTTAAACAGCCCTTTGCTCTCCATGCCCTCTAAGAACTCTTATCACATATTTGTCCAAAAAATCCCCATGAAAACTAACAAAAAATCCTTTGCTTTATCCACCTGCCTGGTGGCTGATAGTATCAGCGATGTATCTCTTTATCTCTTGGTTAATGTGCCTTGGTATTCTGAAGGGGGGAAAATTCCAGTAACAGATTCAATTTACATGGACAGAAACTTGAGCAAATGCCAGCCTAGCAGGGGGGCCATTATTCTGCTCTATAAATAAGTTTAAAAAAGAAACACACACACACACACACAAACCTGTGAATCAACATGTTTTGGTCTAATTGAGAGAAAAGCAAGATAGATGAATTTTGAAATGCAAATTATCACCTTCTGTTATTTTAAGTATTGGTTTTGCCAACATTGCGATCTTAAATATAAAGAGTTGTTAACTTTTAAATACAGTAATAATTGTATTCCATTCTTGACAGTCACAATTTTAAAAATAAAATTGGTAACTTTTTTTTTAAAAAGCCATTCTCAGTATGGTTCATACCTGTGAGAAAGGCAGAATTGTCTACAGCCGTTGCCTTGTCTTCGGGTAAAGCAGATTTAAGTTGAGGATTTTCTCATGAAGAGAAATCTTTAAGGTAATTTTTCAGTCTAACCTGTGAAGTGTCATGTTGTAGAAGCAGCTTGCTGGTCTGACATCTTGTGTAAATATGATGTGTGAATGAGATGTTTTATTTACACTCCCTGAGTTCTTGTTCCAGCAGCGGGGATGCTTTCTATTGCATCCCTGTAGTGTTTTTGGAGGACGAGGTTTCAGAACTGGGCTGCCTTTAGAGTCTTTTTTCTTTCTTGTTTAAACAAGTTTTCACCAGACTGTGTTTACTAAAAACTGGAGATTTGCTGCTTGAGATCCTAAAGCCAAAGGGAGCTTAGCTTCCTAGAAAATGTAAGTAGGAAACTGGCCATCAGTAATGCATCGTATTATTCTGATGCTTTCATAAGCTGTGTGCTATAATCAAGTCTTATTTACACAAACTAGCATTCACAAAAGCCTACACATAAATATATGGTAAATTTGGTTTTATGTAAGCTGCTGTTACTTGTGCAAAGTGCAAAACCTAAGCAAAAAGAAGGTATTGTGTGTAAAAGGTTTTGTTAAAAAAAAAAAAAGACAAAAATGTTTCAATGTGCAACCTGATTTTTGCACTCCCAAATGGAGATGTCACTTTTGCTCTTAAACAATTGAAAATACAGATGCAAAGTGCAGCTGGTCACCTAAAACAGATGGCATGAAAGTAAAAATTGCTAGTTGATATTATTAGCCTGCATGCTATAATTTTTATTTACTGAATAAGGAAAAAGATTATTTACCTCTGTTTACCAAATAGGCATTTGATGCAGAAAAACCTTCATATTATTTGTGTGTGTATTTTTCAGTAGAAGTTTGCAGGCACTCATTAAATCTGCTATTCTGTATTATAATAATTTAATTTGAGTAGATTGTTTAAGAAGCAAAATAACTGTGGTAGATTAAAGTGCCATTGACCCTGAGAGGTGTCAAGGGGTGGGCTGGTCTCTCGGTTGTAGTGTAAGACTGGACTTCTTGCTTTTTATCTCTGACTCTTAGATTTTTGTGTGACATTAATGTCTCAGGATTATCCTAAAAAGAAAAGAAAAAATCTGGGTAGGTGAAGGAGCTTTGGGCATCAAAATCAGAAGGATGTGCTAGTTTTATTTGAAAAGCCCTGGTAACAGGAAACAGGATCAGACACAAACATGAAAAATACATGGCTGGTGTGAATAAGGTCTGGATGTGCAGAAAAAGTTCCTGTGAGGCTGGGAGTAACATTTTACAGCAACCATTTGGAGTGGGACAGCTTTCTAAAGACCCCAGAGTGTCCCACAGAAAACAGTGACAACTGACTGCTCTCAGAATAGCAAAATATCTTGAACTTGGAGTTGGTAATTGAAAGCATAGGTTTGGGGAGAGCATCAGGTACTTTCTGAAAAAAATCTGATCTCAGCTAGTTGTAAGTACACAACATGTTTCAGGTGAAGTACATGGTGTTGTGGTTTTTCTTAGACTCTGTAACTAGAATAAGCAGTAAGATGTATGTACCCAAGCTGTTGATTTGTAAAAATCTGATGTTTTAGTCTGGCTGTCATAAAAGCCAGTTGTTAACTCCAGAAGAAACTGTACTTTACCTGTGTTTATTTGTGTCTATTGTTATTAGTAGTATTAATATTACAGATGGGACTAAACCTTGAAGATAGCATGCAAGATGCCTTGTGAAAATAAGCTGAGCTAGCTATGAGGTTAATTAGTGTTTGCTCTGTTTTGATAACAGAACAGTAATAAAACTTTATCTCTTTCATCACGGGATTATTTTAAGGGAAATTTTGATTCCATCTTGGGCTGCTAAACGAAAGAAAGAACACAGTTCCCTCTATTATTTTTTCTTCTTTTAATTTTTTTTTCCAAAGAGGAACATAGATGCTCATATGTTTTTGAATAACTTTCAGATGAAACTTCCTATTTGCATACCCCATTTGATCTTAGCAAATGTTCATTGGACTTGCCTCACTACTTTATTGTTTAAAGACCATGATAAACTTCTTATACTTAAATATAGATGGTTCAATACTGTGCTTTATAAATTGCTGAAGCATTTTAGGCAAAGCGCTATGGCCAGATTGCTTGTGGGATGTTTTATTTAGTGACTGTATCTTATGGTATCTTGGCTGACTGAGTCTGATGAGAGTGAATTAGGTTGGAGTTATTTTAGTTGATTCTCTGCAAATGTTTCTTTACATATATAGATATCAAAATATGATAAAACAGTAATCTTTTAAAATTAAGTGAGTGAAAGATAAATAGAATTTCCAGAGTCTCTAATGGTTTTTCATGCAATATTTATCTCAATGGCCACAGAAGGGGAAATCGTTGTATTTCTTTTCACAATGTTGAACAAGTCCAATTCCTCATCAACAGTTTCAGACACCTGATGGTAGTTCAGCTGGGTCTCCTTATTTTCTTATCAGTGCAGAAATGATACTTGAGAGTATGCTGTTTCTGCTTGGAGTCTGGGGTTAGGGTAAGAGCTTCCTTAGGTTTTGAAATTCCTACCAATCTGCCCTTCTTAATTCCAAGAAACCATCTAAGTGCAAAGCCTTTCCTGACTCCTAGGTGTCTGGGGATGCACTACATCCACCTATAGCCAGTTTTCCTGTGAGCTGACTGGAGATGCTTTTTTTTTTTTTTTTCTTTTGATATTTCCGTTTATCCTACAAAATTTTTGGTTAAGTTTTTGTTCTTGGTGATTCATGAGCCATCTGGCCTGAGTAGCACAGTGAATGTCTAAGGCCTCCTGTAAGCCTGGCTTCTTCCATCTTTGTGTGCACTGGTCATGAGGCATTATTGTCAGCCCTGGAGGAAACTGGTTTTGGAAGAAAATGTGGCAGGTGTGGTAGTAAAAGCCTTTGAAATTTTTCAGCAAAAAGGGTATGTATTTCAAGTTAAGGTGCTGTGTAAAGAATGAGAAAATAAGCCTTGGTTTGCCATCAATAGCTTTATTGAGAATGTGTTCAGGAGAGGGGAAGTTCTGCTTTTTCTTCGGAACTGGAACTTCTGTTTAAATTACAGAATGTTGTCAGCTATGTCTCCCTTATCAGGAAGTAAGGTATTACTGTGTATAATGCAAATATTGAGATAAGTATGGAAACCGTAAAGAAATGGCCTTTCAGTTGAGACCAGCTGCTCTGGAAGGAGGACAGTGCAGGGTAGTGAAGGTGTTTACCTGCACCATCTGTCTCTGTCTAAACCTGATAGCATTTTACAATTCTCCTTCCCTTCAGTTATCCCAGTGGCTGCTGTTGGAATTGCTTTGTGCAGGAATTTAGCATTGCCGTTGACTTGTGCTTCGTGGTGCTGGATGTCATGGCCATGGCCTTTGGGAAGGGAGAAAGAGGAAAGCTCTCTCTTTAATGAAATTGCAATAAAGTTGGAAGAGCTTTTTTTCACCCTACTTTATTATTTCTCTGATTTTCTCTTTGAGGATGACAGGAATGTTTTCTTCTGCAAATGTTGTTCTGCCAGTCCTAGAAGCACCAACACTCTGTACATGTGTACACATGTTTATTTTTGTACAAATCCGGGTAAGGTCCTTGATTTCAAGGTTTATGAGGGAAAGATTTGGCACAAATATCCCCATGTTATTCACTTAAGCTTATGTGTCACTACCATTTATTGTCTAAATTACTTTGCTGATGGATTGAGATGAAAATGTTTTCTTAGTGAAGGCAGATATTGTAGTTCAGATTTATTGCAATATTGAAGCTTTAAAAAAAGCATATGCCCTGTGTGGTATATTACATTAGCCAGCTACTCTGTGTCCCTCAAAAGCACTTCATAATCTACAGTTTCTAAATTTTCCCATGATGTTTAGTCAAGATAAAATGCAGCAATATTGATGTGGTATCCTGGCCTTATTATGATCAGTATTGCATCAGAAGTCGTGAGACCCGTTCAAAGTAAGGAAATGTAAACAACACATGTTTATTCGTAGTATACACAGTGATTTTTAAATTTCCTTTTTTTTTTTTTAAGAAAAACATTTATTTTAACCTGAAATAAGGAAACTTTGGAATCTAGGGAAAGCAGCCGGAAGGCAGACATTGCATAATAGGAAATAAGTTGAACTAAAATACAGTTTTTGTAAAAAAGGGGACTCAGGTGTTGCCCTCAGCTGAGCTTTCCATTTTGTGTTCTGTGTTGGTTCAGATGACTTGTCATGCAGTTTCTGCTTGTGTATGAGAACCCAGGCAGGGCCCTTCAGCCATGGGAGAAACCGGTGTTACTTGCCTGTTCTTAATTTATTCCACTCATGTCATTTTGGTCATGGCCAAAAGTGGATGGAGCAGTTCAGTGCTGCTCTAGTCAGAGAACTGCAGTGACATTTGTTTTGGCTTGGCATATATTGAAAGCATTCTTCCAGTTGAAAATATGAGCTTGGATTTAAGGAAGTGGACTCTGATTTGCTTTTTGACTCTTATTCTATATATGTCCATTTTCTTCATCAGTGCTACTTCCTGTAATGAACAGTTCTGTGAAAAAAGGCAATATAACTTTGATTCTTTAGAGAATTGGATCAACATCTCTGATTGTCAACATAAAGGGAAATATTATTTTTTTTTGGGTAGAATTTCTTTTCCCTGTGCTATGAATGATGTATTTTTTTCACACTTAGGAAATTTTTTTTTCAGTTGGGCTGTAACTCACAAAGTCCATTCCCACTAAATGCCTTTGGGAAAAATTGATTATTTCCTTCTGTGGCATTACTCTAAAATTTAAGGTGTGTCAATATGGGATAGTTAATGGAACTGAGAATGTAGTAGTCAGTCTTATTAATTATTGGCTTTGTTTTCCTTATTCTGTAATAAGTGTGTAATTTAATTTAAAATGAAAGATCTTCACTTGTTGAGAAGAAAGCTCACTTGAAATGAAAAGGCATTTCCATTTAGGAGGTTTCACTGAGAAATGCTGTGAAAACCTTTCACCAGCTGCTTTGTGTGGAAAGGCCCAACTTTGGTGGTTTTTTTTTTTTTTTTTTTTTTTTAAAGGATAGTTACCTAGAAGGTCTACCTTTCTGAAGGACTTCAAAATTAAATTGCAAGAACACATTTTGATTTTTACACAAATTCTCTCAATTTACCATAGTTTCAGCTTCATCTGGGTGCTCACATGGGATCTTAAAACATTTTAAAAATGCATGTAATTATCCTGATATAGTTCCTCATGTGGTTGCTGTTACATCTTTGTAAAAGTTTCTTGGTGCTGATAGGAGTATTAATCTGTAAGGAGTGGAATACATTCTGAAGTGTGACACCCTTATAGTAATGTACTGGTCATTCCAAGGCTATTAAGTGTATTAAACTTTTCAGTGTGAATGATGTGTTACCTCAAGAAACAATGTCTGAGCCATCCTTCCTTGTTGCTCTTGCAACAGCAGCCTGAGCTTAGTTCTGTGAGGTGCTGAGCCTCTTCCAGGTTGTGTGGCAGCTGCACATCCCTGAGCTCAGCGTGGCTGTGCATCCCTGCCTCTGGGGAGCTCTGGGGTGATGCCTCCCTCTCCCTGACCCTGTGCTGGGACTCATCTGGAGTCATGCTCATGCTAAGCTCCATAAAATGATGAGCAGGATTTTTCTGCCCATGCTGCACTGCTTTTCACAGCAACAGCTATGTGACTGTATGCTAATTGTTGTCCTCTGCTGGGGGATTGGTGTGGCTTTTGCCACCAAAGCTATTTTAGTGCAGCTTCTGCATTTTTTGACAGTCAAAATAAAGATTTAATCTTCATTGCAATCTGGTTTTCTGCCTGTTTTAGGGCAGACAGTGTGGTGTGTTTGTATTTAATAATTTTTGTAGTTTAAAGCCTGAGTCAGTGAAGACCAAGTTTTTTGCATACATCATGCTACTGAATAGGTGTGTGTGTATGGCCAGGGATTGTCACCCCCTTCTCCCCTTCCTGCTGTTCCTTGTGCCTGTGCAGCAATAGCAGTGTTGGGTTGGATGCAAGGGGAAACAACTTTCATACCAATGTACATTTTGGGCTGGGCTGTAGCAATACACAGTTACTGGCTGTGGTTATGCTGTGGGAAGCAGATTTGGTATCTCTCTATGAGACCATTGTGAAAAGCTTCCCATGGAGATCCCACTAAAGGGTGGGGGTTAGTCATGAGACAAATCCTACCCTCAAGGGCAAAACCAAGGCAGTGCAGTAGACTACTGCATCCTCCCTTGTGCTACTCTTCTGGATGTTTTAGGCCACTCTGATCTGTGCAGCTTTTCTGGTCAGGGTAAATTCTTTAGATATGCTTTGCTTTACTGTCTGTCATTGTCCAGTTTTGTCCAGAAGAGAAAAAATCATAACTGTAATTACAGAAAAATCATAACTGACAGCCTACAAGTCTTGAAAGTGCCTATGTATGCATGGAAAAGACAAATTATGCATGAAATGTATGGTGTTGCTGTGCTTGAACAATGCAATCTGTAGGTGGCTAAAGGGCTAACTAAATTGCAGGAATAATGAAAGCTCTGTGGTATTTAGTATATGTTCTGTCAGCATTAAACAGTCACCTTGTAAATATATGTTAATTTTGAAGGTGTAACTGACCTTTTTAATATTAATTGAATTGCCTCATGTTTAGAGGTTGGTGCTATCCTAGAAGAGACAGAAGCCTGTGACTGGTGGAGCCTGGGTGCCATTCTTTTTGAACTCCTCACTGGGAAGGTAAGGCTGGGGGCAAGTGACTTGATAAAAGTGACTTCTTGGCTGGTAGCTTCTTACCAGTGGTGTGCCCAGGTGTGATTCCCTTGATTGTCTTCCTTTGATGAGCTTTGCCAACCTGAGCACTCTCAATTTGCTTTAGTCTGCATGGGACCAGAGAAACAAAACATGTTCAGCCGTCAGCAGAGCAACTTAATAGAACCGTACCAAACTAAGGACTAAAATAAATAACCAAAACTATGCTGCCCTCTTAGCTACAGTGAAATCCAAGTTCTCTAACATTCCATGTGTACATGTACAAACCTTATAGTGTTATTTCTTGAGACTGTGTAGAAGCCATATGTTGCCGTTACACATTAATTCAGTATTTTGAGACAGAGTGCTTAGCCAAATCAAACTGGTGATTGGGTGACAGCTCAGAAAGCAAAGTCCACCACATTCCCAGGCTCTTTAAATTTGAGCAATAGAACAGGAGCTTTAAGATGTAAATGTTCTAAAGCTCTATCTCAGGGAGCTCATCAGCAGCTGTAGACATTCCTCCCAGAACCAGTACTTCATACTAGGAAGCACTGAATTTTGGCTTTGTGCGTTAAATTTGCATGGATAATAATAACTGCAATTTTGAAATTAATAAATATGCCTTCTTTTCTCCTCCAGTCTCTAGTTGAGTGCCATCCATCAGGAATAAACACTCATACTTCTTTGAATATACCAGACCATGTATCAAAGGAGGCCAGATCCCTGGTTCAGCAGGTAGGTGAGGGGAGCATTTGTTTTCTCTATGTGCATGTGTGGATGGGACAAACTCTTACCTACCTAACATGTTCTGGTGAAGTAAATGTAAAACCAGAAAGCTGCTGATAGGAATGTGGATGGCCCTTTTGTCAGCACTGATGAATTTTGCCCAGTTGTCTTGTTGCATTTGCAAACTGACTTCTGCTGCCGGCTGGGTCTGTAGAAAATAGGAGCGCTTTGCCATTTCTTCAATGAACAAGTTTGGCAAATGCTTTGGAAACACCTGCTGGTGCTGCATGAACATTTTAGGAATTCTGCCCTAAATGTTCATGGAAGCATTTGTAGTGAACTAAAGTAAAAAATGCTGATGCCAATTCAGCAAAATAGCTCAAAGTTTTATGAAACCTGTAGCAGACTGTTTTGAAGTTATGACCTTGCTGTGGTTTAAAGTGTGTAGCTCTCCTCCAGGAAACCTTCTGAATGCCATTTTTTAAGAGAAGTACTTTAAATGGTGAATCCAATGACTTTTGTAGTCAGAAGATAAGTGGATAGATTGGACAAAAGGCAAAATTATAAAATATGACAAGCTTTCAGACTGATACACCATTTTAAAATTAATGGGAATAGTACTGTTTGATGGTTTTAGTTTATTCTTAGGTTTAGGTAGTCATAACTGAACTTATAGTACATGGTCTTGAAATTCAGTTAATGCAATCTTCCTTTTAGTTAATTTTGACAGAACTGTGGAAGTGGTGCCTAGATCTGACCTGTTCCACTTAAGAAGAAGCAGCAATATATGTAATTGTGCTGTTCAGCTTTGAAGAGGATCTTGCTAGTGGGTGCATAAATAATGGCATGACAGATGCAGTTTTGAACAGAGCAGAGTGGACAAAGTATTTCTTGAAGAAAACAAAGGAAACAGATTTTGAAAATTCAGTGAGTGAGAAGACCCAGTGACAGATTGATTTCTGTGCTGTTACTGTGAAATGATTAGTGGAAATGGAACTGTATGTTTGGACACCACCTATTTTGACTAAGAGATGTGAAGTCACTGAAGGTGAAAGTACATGTCTGGCAAAGGTAGAAAGGGAAATGACTGAAGAAAAATCCCATTTCTATATAATCTGCATTTCTATAGTTGATGGTAGCAAATTTTTACCTTCACCCAAAGATGCTACAAGAGATAAATAGCTGAAGGAAAGCAAAATCACATTTAATGAAGGGAAGTCCTCCCATTAAGACTAGAAGACAAATTAAGTCATGCAGTTCATGTGTCCCTGCCAGTGCAGGATTGGTTTTTTGCTGTAGACGAATGTATTGCCTATTTTCACATATGCCAAAGAATGTCTCTTTTACCACTGGTGGGTTTAAGTGATAAATGTATTTCTGCCACTCACAGCTGTGCTACAAGGCCATGTCTGTTCAGAGAACAGTCTCCCCAGTGCCTGTTAGATCAAGCTGTCTAGTGTAGGGTGGTGACTTATCTGGTGGAGGTTTGGCTATATGAAGCAGTAAATCACATTTTTGTTGTGTGACTATCCAAGGAAGCTGCCATTCATTGTTGAGGAAGCCTTGTCAGGAAAAGGAAGAGAGTTCTCTTGGTGTGGATAGCAATTTGTCATTGCGACTTTCCTTCCCCCCACTGCCAAGGGTAAACAGGTCAAAACATCACAGAGTAACTCTCCGGGATCAGTGTTCAGCTATACAGAAAATTGTGTCAGGCGTTGTCTCCTGCTGTGGCTTCCAGTCCAGGTGACTTCGTTGTAAACATCTTCTTCATTTAGCCAGCATCTGAAATACAGAGATCTGTTTATTTCTGCTGAAAGATAAAGTTGTTTTTTGATGTTGGTTAGGTGTTTTGCACTCAGTTTTTTTTTTTTTCAGGAACCTTCAAGTTCTACTACCAACAAAATATGCAATGTGACTTTTCAATAGGTGTCTGTTTCAGTTTACATTCGTTTTCTGAGATTAAAATTATTCTGGAAGGACAAACTTCAGAAAATAAGTGACTATGCAGGATTTCCCTGTGCTGGTGCTGCCTGTGTTTCCAGGGAAGGCAGATACACCCTGGCTGCAAGTGTGGCTTGTGGGAGATACCAGAGCAGCACCATTCGCTGTCAGCAAGCAGCTTTTACTGTGTGACACTATGACTGCAAATAGCAGAGCCATCTTAAAATGTGTCAATTCCTATGTTTATGGATGTAGGCTCACTTAGATGTTGACTGCATCAAGATATGAATACACATTTTTCCAGGTGACAACTGGGAGAAGTTATCTTATTAGCTGTTGCAGAAGAAGCAAGCAAGAGATCATGCCTTTGTAGTTGGCTGTAATTGAATAGAGTATAAAGAGTTCTTGAAAACTGCAAAATATGTTTGTGTGTCTTTATTAGTCTCTTTGGATTTTACCTTTGCATTCCCTTTTATATGGATTGGTATCTTTAAACAGATGTAAATATTGTAATATTGTGATTTCCTTTTCACATGAATTCAGCATGTGATGTACAAATAAAAAGCTAATGAGGTGCTGAGTTTCAGGAAATTTCCATGAAGCCATTTAGGCTGTTTTGTTTCTTTCACTGGGGTTTTGATTTTTCAGTTTTAGGCCATTTGTAGGACTCTTTAATATTTTTTTTTTTTTTTCCCAAATTTTTTTTTTTTAGGAACTGGAGAGCTGGCTATGTTATCCTGATATTTTAGGACCGACTCAAAAGTTATGAAACGGAAAGTTACAGACCACTATCCCTGATGTAGCCATAACACAGTGGTGTGAGCAAAGGTTAACATGAAGCAAACGCGGTGTCCAGAGCTCTACTGATGCAGGCTCTGGCTGCTGCTGTCTCTTTTTAAAATGAGGTTACACTTGAAATGAAGTCCCAGTGTGCAGTGCTTCAGGGAATTGCATGCTGTGATCAGTAGTCTCTGAAGACTGTAAGACTGATACTCAAGGAAAGGAGAGTCTTCTTCCATTTACTGGATTTTAGGAATTTCAAGTATGCTTTTGCAGTCTTGAAAGTAATTCATAGAGCAGGAAAACAGTAGGATGTCCCTTACCTTAGACCTTTCTGGAACTTTTAAGCAGTTGTTTTTGTTCTTACTCACTGAATCATGTGTTTTTTTCTTTTATGTCAAGCTTTTGCAGTTTAATCCTGCGGAGCGTCTTGGTGCTGGCGTTGCTGGTGTTGAAGACATCAAATCTCATCCATTTTTTGCCCTTATAGAATGGGCAGATCTGCAAAGATGAGAGACACGTGCCCTCTGAACAAACTCAGGTCAACTGGACAAGTTTCTCTGGCACAGGAGCACCCTGACTCGCTTCCTTTGGATGTCTCAAACCACTTGGACGTAATGGCTAAAGGATGCTGGAGCAACGGAGCCAAAAGTGAACACTTTTAACAGGAATCACTGGTTGTACAGGGTGCTGTCTTATTTCTACCACAGCTGGTTGTTATGAGTGTGTGAGTTCTTTCATCAAAGGAAGGTTTGTGAGGCAACTCCTGGGCAGCATGTTTGGCACTGCCAGATAAGCAGGGGGAGGAATGTCCTCCTGGTGCTTTGTCTGGTGATGGAAGTGTCTATAGACTGTGCCAGTTGAAAGTATTTTTTATTGTGTCAATGGACCATTTCCCTATGCTAAGTGCAGCTCTTGGTGGGGTAGGGAAGGAAAAAGCAAATAACTTATTAACGGTATAGACTAAAGAAAATACTAAATAAAATACTAAAATGCTTTATGCAAAAGTTGACACATTAAAAGTAATATATCCATTAAAAATTAAGAAAGCTGTTGCATAATACTGTGGAATGTGTCTTGAAAATAGCATATCATTTCCCATTCTGGAAAGAGCATATAAAAGGCAAATAATGCTGTCAAATGTTGTACTTTGTTGGCTGGCAGTGTCTGTTTAAAACTCTTGACTATTGTATTTGATGAGCTACATGTTAAAGTCACTACAGAAAGGGAAGTCTTCTTTTCCTCAGCTGGATAAACACTGCTTTAGCACTCTAATAAGGAGCAAGAACACATAACACTAAATAAATATATAGATAAAAAAGGAAAACTCTTCTTTCATTGCTGCAGCCACTGCTTTATCACTTAATGAACTTTAGTTCCTCTAAGTGTCCTATTTTTAGCTGCTACTTCAGGAAAAAAACCTTTCTGCTCGTGTTCTTGTGCTTGAGGAAGCTTCTGAACTCCCCTGTTTGTTTGTTAATAGTCTTAATAAATCAAAGAATGCCTTCACCCACTCTGCTGCTTGAACAGGAAGAAGCCTGGGATTTGCTCATGCCAAATGACTAAGTGACATCTCTGAGCAAACCCTAGTGGGTAAGACTTGGGCAGGAGCCAATTAGCTGACCTGTTTGTTTGCTAGAAACGTCTGGAGAATGGGAGAAGAATATAAGACATGCAGAATATTTTGCTGAGTGCTGCTAAGCAGCCATGCATGTATGGGTTCCTAATGTACAAATGCTGTACACTGCAATGTACAGATTATATATCCTTGGGTTTTTTTCCTAAATATTCCCTTTGCTTGCACTCTTTTTTTCTCCCCCTTTTCTTCTTCTGCCCAGCTTTATCCGGAGAACAAAGGGCAAATTCCATTGGGAAAGTGAGGTGACAGCAACGATTACTGAATTTACAACTCAAAAAAAAAAAAAAAAGGTATCCTTCCATTTGTATTTTAGCAGTGTATTTTATGGGCACTCCCAAAAGTGCATCTGTACAGTCTCCATCTGTTAGACACCAGGTCGATGTATTCAAATAAAGTGGAAAAGGAAAATGCTTCACTTAAACAAAGGAAATCTGGAAACTTTTTTTTTCCTTTTAAAATTATTCCATTCCCCTCCTTCTTTTGTTTTTTTTCTTCCCTTTCTTGTGATGGCCAGGCCAGCAGAGGGGCTGTCACAACACTGCAGGCTGTAACCAGGTCACTGGTATCACTGCCTACCCAGCGCTGTCCAAGATTACATCACTTGCAGAAGCTGTGTTTCAGCCTGCCACCCTCTGGTTTCATAACAGGAACTCCCTCAGGTGAGCCACAGGAACAACTTCCTGTGCCGAGCGGGTCGGAAATCTCTAATGCAGAGACCAAGCTGATCCCGAGCTTCCTTCCAGCACTGCCCTGCCTGTGACTTTGGAGAGGGCTTGTTGCTCAAGGAAAGCCTCCCTTCCCAAGGCCACCTGACTCCCTCCCTGGGGCTCTCTAGCCCATCCACCAGATAATGCCACTGTGTTGATCTGTCCCATTGCATTTGCCTGGTGATAACTGTACAAAAGAGTATTTTTTCCGTGTTACTTTGAAATGCTGTTGTGCTCAGGTTGTGCTCGTGCGCTGGCTGTAAGCAAAGGCAGGATAAGATAGCACTGGAGCACAGGCTGGTTTCTGTGAGCAGCAGCAGGAGAACCCTGCTCTGGCAGAAACCAGATGGTCAGTCAATCTCACTGCAAAGCATTCGATTTAGTTAATGACACCAACAAATTTTTTTTCAAGTATATTAGTAGTGAGGAAATCTAGATCATGGACAGTAGAAGGAATGACAGTATGACTTGCCAGAAATGAACTTTTGAGATGCTACAAGTATTTGTAACACTACCACTGACTCAGATAATTGTTTGTCAAGGGAAGCACGGTCTGGAGTTAATTGCACAAAACCAATCCTGCTTCTATTTTTATTTTTTTTCCTTGAACATGTATTATGTTGTATTGGTGTTTACATGTATTCCTTTAATAAACAAAACCTTTCCAACCTAATTCAGACCTTGGCTTTCTGAACTTCACATTTAGTTCTTGAAGACTGACCTTACCGGATCAGTGCTTTTTGTCCTTTGCTTTAATGAGTTGAAATGCTCTGGATACTTTTACAAAGCCCTGTGATGCACACCTCCATTTGGATGACTGTTCATTCCCACTTCCTTCTGTTACACCTCATAGCTAACAGCAAAACAAATCAGTGCCTTTTTTTTCCCACAAGAATTAGCTACAGTGTATGTAAAACGCAGTAAAATAAACCTATAGATTTTCCTATTCTCCTGTGGATGTTCAGGTACAGCAGATTACACACTTGGGGCATCTCAAAGTGGTAATTCTTTGCACCTTGTTGAACCACCCTGTAATATTCTTTGTGTCCTACTAAGAAAAACTGGGATACAAAATGTTCAAAGGCTTGCCCTGGCTAGAATTGCCGTGAGGTAAGCCTGGGCCCCTGCCCAGACCTATAGGAGACACTGCATCTCATGAAATACAAGGGACATAACTTTGAATGGCTGTATTCACAGCTTCTGTTCTTGTAGCACAGCTCCTGTGTCTCCTGTGAAAATCACCTGGCAGACAGCAGTCACTGTCACGCTGACTCTGGGCGCACCTTTGGGATGCTGACTTGGCAGGGTTACCCGCGCTGGAACATCCCCCTGGCTCCTCTCTCCAGTGCTAACCTGTTCCTTGGTGTGTCCCCGCAGCGAAGGGCACTGGGATGAAGAAGGCTGGGGAGGTCAGCCCTCTCTAAATGAAGCACTCAGCATAACAAGGTACAGGGAAGTGTGAAGTAAACCACTTAGGGATTTTTTTTTTTTTTTTTTTTTAGTGTGGTATCATTTGTTTTCTCAAGGACGCTGAGTAGGAAGCTGGAGAAACAGAAACTTCCTCTGTGGTGAGATTTATGGTAGGGATTTTAGCAATAAAATGAAAAAGTGGAATTGTTAGTTTGGGTTTGTGCTTTCTGGGAGGGCTGTGCTGTGAGCTGAGTGCTGTGGCTCCTGGCTGCTGCCCAGTCCTGTGCTCCCTGTGAGGGGCCATTTCCTGGGCGCTGGCACTTGCCATCCTGTGGCTGGGCACCCGATTTCTCCTGCAGTCAGCAGCACCTCTGGCAGCCGTGCGCCTGCTGAGCCACCACCCGTGGCTTTCAGATCAGAGCCCCACAGCTTTTTGTAGTCCCCAAGAAGTTTGGTGTGCAGTGTTTGCTTGCCTGCAGCAGCGCCCTGTTGAATGTAGCCCATTCCCCTCCTCAGTGGCTTATTCCCTGAGGACTGCTGCGCTCGCTGCGTGGTGTCCTGAGGGGACCGTGGGAGATGTCGCTGGAGAGGCCTCTCCCGTGGCTGGGGCCTGTTCCCCTCGGCCATGCTCCTGCCCAGCAGCCTCCTGCAGGCTCTGCTCTGTGGTGGTTCCTGGCACCATAACATTAATGGTGGTTGTTCGGCTCGTGCCCACCAACAAAGGGTAGGTTGGGTGTAGTGAGGACCAGATCTGGGGCTTTGGCCACCCTGCTGCCTGAGGACCTTCCATGTGGTTGTGCCTCTAGGGCTGGTCCCCCTGTGGGTGTCACACCATGGCGCTGCACGGGGACGAGGGCTGTGGCAGGGTCACCAGGCCGGGGCGAGCTCCTGCTTAGGGGAGTGGGTCTGGGGGCCAGGGGGGGAGTGAGGGACTGGGCCGAGCAGCAGCAGGGACGCTGGCAGCCCCCAGGACAGGGTGCCTCGCATGGCTCTAGCTGCGGTTTGGGAAGGGGTGGCAGAGCCAACTCCCAGAGGGGGAATGGGACTTGCTTAAAAGGTGCCGAGCAGCTGCTGCTGGCAGCAGGGGTTGAGACTGGCAGCACAGGGCTGGCTGCTGCGCCGCAGGGCCGGTGGAGGGCTGGTTCTGCCTGAGCCATCTGCGTGAGCAGAGCTGGGGAGCCCTGGCCCAAAGGTTACGTTGTCCTCAAGAAAATCCCAACTTGTGAGTGGCAAAGCGGTGGAAGTGATCCCACTGCTTGCTGGTGCTGTGCAGTGAAATCTCCTGCACCCCTGCTGCGGGGCAGAGGAGGCTAATCAGGGTAGAGCAGAGAGGATGCTCCAGACTCCTGGCAGTGGGTGACAGCTTGATGTGCTGCCCCAACAGGACCTCACTGTCTCTTGGCAGATCAGGGGCTCTCCTTCTCCAAAGGCCTCTCTGTCTCCATCTTCTTGGCCCAGGGACCCATCAGGAGGGATTAGTGCTGCTGCCAGAGGACTGCAGTGGCTCTGTGATGCGCGGGAGGGCTGGGCACACGTGCAGCTCTGGGCAGTAGGAAACTGGTGTTGTCTTGGGTAGTCTGTGGGTGGTCGCCTTGATGCTTTGCTGTTGAGATCTTAAGGGTGGCAAGTTAGAGAAAAGTCCTTTGGGGGTAATAAGCTAGACTAGGCTGTTGCCAAGTGGTAGAGCTGGATAAAGATGGACCAGACAAGGAACGAGCAGTTGTGGGGGTCAGTGGTCTTAGCAGAGCCTTGCTAACCTCTTTTTGCTTTGCCTTGGAGAGGAGACATTTTGCCTTGATACAATCTCACTTGTGCCAGTTTCTCCCATCCCCTTCCATGAGCTGAGCCATTTATTTCCAGGGTATTTTCTAGGTTTGCTCAGCTCTCTCCATCCATGTCCTGTGTTACATCCTTCAGCCTTGGTCATAGATTTTCTTGCCCTTTCTGTGCCCTTGATTCTGAAATGCTGCCCCAAAATGCTGGGATACGGGAGCAGATTATTAAATGCAGCTGTTATCCCCACGTACTGGTGAAGCAAAGAGAGAGGATTACCCCCCCAATATTAAAGTACAGGGATTGTAAAAGAGTTAGGAAATTGGTTCCCCCAGCAGTGTGTGAGTAACGAGAGTTTTATGGCACCTTGTGCAGTGGTGGGATAACGAGGAAGGAGCCTCCATGAGAGAGACTGGTGGTGTGCCATGATTTAGAGCACAGTGCTGGCCAGCTATGCTCCACTTGGGGTCTTGCTTGTGCTGTCTGGTCTGACATTTGCCAGCTCATAATCTTCCTTTACAAACCAGGCATGGAGAAGAGCTACTTCAACAGCATGGATCATGAGCCAGGTGGCACATACCCTGTCTCCAGATTTTAACATTTGCTACTCTGCTGCCTTGGTCTCTGTCCTTTCCAGCATCATGTCTTCTTTGGCCTCAGAGAACTCCCCTGCCACCAGCCCCTGCCAGACCCAGCAAACACAATAGGGTGAGGTGAGAGGGGAGTTCCCTTGAGAAGGACCCTGGCTGCTCTGGCTCCTTGCAGGCCCCTTGACACGTGCTCTGGGATACTGCAGACTCCTGAGTTAATCACCTTCCCAGGGCAAAGCAACTGCACAGGGTGATGTCCCAGCCCCATTAACATCACTGGGAGTTTTCCCATTGACTTTTCTGGGGTCAGGAGCTTACCCTTCAATTACAGAGAGAAGCCAATTTCATTGGAAACAGGTATAGAGAGCTTGTTTGCTTTCCTACTTTAAGCACACCCATGTAGTTTCAGTCCCGGTAGTGAAATAAGCGTGGGGGGTTTTTGTTTGGTTTTTTTGTGGTTTGGTGTCTTTTTAATGTTGTTTTGGTTTTTTTGCTAGTCTGGTGGGTGCAGTTAACATGGCTGTTCAGTTACTCTCCCTGGCTGGGGTGAGGTCTGCTCGTCTTTTTCCTCAGCCTTTGCTGTGCCTCTGATTTACTGTGGGGGGCTCCCTATAAAACAGGGAGAGCATTTTGCCTGGTGGCAGAGATGGGAAGAGCTACTGAGAGCCTGCCCTGCGTTTTAAGGCTGAGAAGTCTTTGATGAGCAGGGTTGCACAAGCCCCGTTAGGGTGACTGGAGCGCAGAGGGCTGAGAAAGGCAGGCATCTGGTTTCCTCATTATTTCTTTTCATAAATAATCCCTTGTCCTTGCACCCTGGACTCTGACAGCATTTAGAATATGCCGGGCAGGTTTTTTTTCTTCTCCTCTCCGAAACTTATTCATTTGGAGAGCGATGAAACAATAGGTTTTTGTCTAAATCTTTACCAGTGAAATTGTCAGGAGAGATTTCCGCCCCCCACTCCCGTCTATCTTCCTTTTGTCTCCTTCAGTTGTCGGGGTCAGGATTCGCCGCCAAACGGAGCCTGCAGTTGCTTTTCCAGGCCCCAGATGCCAATATGTGGCAGCATCTGGCTGGTTGGCAGGCGCCGGGCAGTGGTGCTGGCTGCGCTGTCAGGCGGCCATGGCAGCGCTTGGTGGGCGCCCTGCTTCTTTGAGGATGTGGTCTCAACCAAGAACAGGGATAATAATTAAATCTGCTAAAGGAGGTGAATTATCGGCTAGGGCGGCTACTGTTGGAAGCTGCGCCGGCTCCCAGCCCTGGGCTTTTTTGTCCTCGTCGGCAGCATCCCGTGTAACCTCACCTTCTTGTGCTGTGAGCATTTCAGGTGCCTTAAGGCATGGAGCTCCTTGAAAGAGAAATACAAATCACTAAAAATGTAGAGATAAAACCCTCTCCTTAGAGGCCATGTGTTTGGCATGGGAAACACACGATAACAGCTTGCTTTAGAAAGGTGACATTTCCACTGAA
This sequence comes from Peucedramus taeniatus, assembly GCA_013400575.1. Taxonomy (NCBI): domain Eukaryota; kingdom Metazoa; phylum Chordata; class Aves; order Passeriformes; family Fringillidae; genus Peucedramus; species Peucedramus taeniatus. Next base: position 344,600 of record WBNO01013571.1, read on the forward strand.
GGCTGAATAATAAAAAATGCATTAGACTTTTGTAATGAAGACAGCTTCTGGGACCAGGGAATCTACTGCTTCCTTGAAATATATGCGTGGGAGCCCTCCCTGGCCCTAATGGGTGTCACATGTGGCTCTGGCTACATTAATGTTGCAAGCTCTATTAAAAGGGATTGTCAGTAGCCCTTCATGTGCGGTGAATCAAAGCTGTCTTTCCCTAACTTTGCTTTAGCTCAGGCTTGTGTGTGTAGATTGACTTGCCCAGGGTTAAGTCACTTTTAATATTAAGATGGATAGAAAAGACTCTAATACTTTTTTTTTTTTTTTTACTTTTTTTTCCCCTCTCCCTTTTAATTCAGAGCTTGCTGGTGAAGGACTCTGGAGGGATGGGGAAGGAGGAGACAGCCAGGCAGCTTAAAGAGGCCTCTGAGGGTCATGTTGAGTCTGTGCTATTATGTTCCAGCGAGGAGAATAGCTTTATTGACAGACAGCTGCTTGACTCCTGCAGCCACACAGTATTTGCTGCAGAGCTGCATAAATACCGAGCCCATGTTGACAAATTCCTCGTCAGTGCAAGATAGTTAAACCTGCTTGTTTAATCATTTGTGTGCTCTTACCTCTGCTGCTCTGAAAAGAATGAGCTGCTGTTTTGCAATACAATGCATGAAAAACCTCTAAAAGCTCAGATCTGTTTCACGTGAGGTTTTCAGGGTGTATTTTTATTTAGACCCTCTTGGAAACACAGTACTCTATTTTTTTTGTTATGTCAATTAGATTTTACTCTCTTCTTTTTCTCTCTCTCTCTCTTTTTTTTCCCTCTAGAAAGTGTATAATTTTTGGTTTTCAAATAAATAAATCTGGCAAGCTGTCTTTACAATAGAGGTAGCAGCTCTCTTGGCAGACCTTAGGTCCTGTCTTTTATGTGACACCAGCACTGGCACGGCCCCTTTAGGAGTCCCACACCTTGGTTTGCAGCACGTGTGCAAAGGCACGTGAGGATTTATGTTTTGGTTTGGCCTTTCTGGCACAGGGATATGGAACCTGTGCTACTGGTCACCTCCTGTCTGTAGCTCGGGGGTGGCTTTTTGACCTCCCACCCATTCCATAATAATATCCACCTTCATACCAGCATGCTATCTTGTCACATTGTTGGCCTCATCTCTGGAAATGTAGTATCTAAAATTAAAGATTTGTTTCCGTTTTGGAAATTTTCTGTTGACCTTTGTCACTTGAACAGGTAGAGAGGTGTAAATCAGGGCTCCTGCCACACAGTCAATGGGAAAAAGAGAGATGTCTTTTGAGGTTTTACTTTGGACCCTCTTTACAGTGTGGCATCTCTTTAGTCCTTTCAAAATGTTCCTGGTGTGCGAGTGATTTTCTAATCAAAAGGTATATTACTGAGGGGTGACCAAAAGGGAAGGCCTCACTGAAATGGGAACCTATTGTTCAGTTCTACAAAAAATGTAGAACTGTCAAGTTGGTTTATAGAGAGATGGGTCACTGTATGTTCATGTGGCAGTGAAGGAGATGTGTATTTCTTTCAGGATCACAAATAAAGCTGTGCATGCTTTGGTGGTTGGTACAGGTACGCTGTCTGTCCTATGGCTGGAGCTACTTATAGAGCTGAACCTGGTGGTGCTGCTGGGTTTTGAGACTTTTTGTCGGTTTCCTGGCAAGTGCAGACCAAGCCAACATTGTCTTATGTTTTCATTTTTTTAAAGTCCCGGTGTTGGTGCAAGATATTGGTTATACTGAGATTTACACTTGTGTCATGATGCTTGTGCCCTATGGAAGGACACTTAACCTGGCCAGCTGTGTCTGATGAGGCTACAGAGATCAGCATGAGAAGAAATCTGGTTTCCACTGATTTCAGGGAGTACAGGTAGGGTTTTTTAAAATTGATTTAACAAAAAACAAAACCAAAACCAAAACAAAACAAACAACAACAACAACAAAAAACAGCATAAAATACAGTCTTAGGAGTATGGCACAGCTTTGCTTATTGGCTAGACCAGGCATCCTCGTTCAAAGCCTTAGGAGCTTGGACAGCTCCTACATTACTTCCAAGGGAATACTTCCTCTCTCCATGTATGTGCTTCCTGAGGGTGTAACACCTGAGGGTGTTACAGTAAAAACTGTAAAGACAGCAGTTTTTACTTTCATTTATTCTTATAGTCTTTTTCTGGATGGACTTGTTTCTGACTTCTCTCCTAGCCACCAAAAGGGTGGTTTGCTGCAGAAATGCTGGCTTTCTTTCCATTCTAACATTTTAAAAGCATGTTCTCTTCTTTTTAGTACATCCTTATAGCTTGTATGTTGAGGCCCAAGTGCTGTACAAGTTTATGTAGCTATTAAAATATTTCTATATGAATGAGAAATATTAAAAAAATCCCAATACTGTGAACAAGATTAGGAGCTTTGGAAGAATTAGAATCACTTTTGGCTTAAAGCATAAGTCAACCTTCAGCTAGGCCTTTTTTAAAAAAAGCTTTCTTTCTTTCTGTCCTTCATCTTTCATCATTCTAAGAGACTAACTGCAGAGCTCTGACATAGTCAGGTGAATTCAGAGTCCACCTTCAGAGCTGGGTCAGTACAGGTTTCAGAAGATGACTGAAAGCAGATGGAGTTTCTTCAGGTTTCCATCTTTTAACCCTGCTGTTGATAGTATGACTGCTGCTCCCACTGGTCTTTTTGAACAGAATTTTTGGCTGGAGGCTAACTTTTTTTGTATTATGCAAAACCCAAAGCACCAAGAATTCCTGCCAGTAGTGGGGCTGGTATAGTTCCCATTCCAACTAAGTGTGAACTGGACCAGCTGGAGAAGGATACCAACCCAAAAGTCTGATGGATAAGAGAAAAAATCCTGTTTTGTCTTCAGTGAGGTAGCACTATTTTGTCTTTATGCTGCAATCTCATACAACCCATGTGGTAGCCTGAAGGAGGGAACATTCTCAGCCCCAGAGAACTGACAGTTCAAATGGCCTCACATCAGAAAAAATGGGGGTGAAACCACAGTGTTTGGTATCACTGATCCTGCTGGGACTGAGCTCTTCAGTCTCTCTTCAGGTGCCTGATACTTCCCATATGCTCCCCAGCCCAGTGCCATGCTCACCCTAATAACAAAGCTGTAGATGATTTATATCCAGCACAACTTTGTTGCTTGTTTTCCTTGCTCCTGAATGATGAGAAGCCCCTGTGCTGATGTCCAGGTGTTGCTGCTGTGGGAGTCCCAGAGGATGATGCACAGCACATCCACCCTGAGCCCTGGGCAGCTCTGCTGCAGGAAGTCAGAGATTTTTGAGCATGGAATACAACATGCATGGAATACACAGGCTCTTCTGCAGTCATCATGGAGAAAGTGTTTTCCTTGGATGTGTGCAGCTCATTTGTTACAAAGCAAGCCGTGTTCCTGGTGTGCCACTCTGTGCACAATGCTTATTTATTCCAGCCCTTAATCAGAGCTGGGTCAAATCCCTCTAAGGAAAACATAAAGGTCTTATAATGTTTTTTTTTTAGGAACTAAAGTTGTAACTCCTCCTCTGAAGTCTTAGTTCAACAGCATTAATGTCACAATACTGTAAGAAATAGCCATTATCAACCGAACTCCAACCAGGTAAAACCCACTGAAGGAATTTTGTCTGGAGTGATCAAATTTCAGTGCAAACACTGACTGGGTCAACTTGTGACACTTGGCTCCTGTATTCTGTTCATAAGCATCCCAGTGTATTTGCTTTGCTTTCCCTGTCTTTTTCCTCCTCTGTTCCCCTGTCTATATATCAGTGTCAGGGAGTTCAGACATCACAAGGGCCGGTGGTTTTTTTTATTATTTTTGTAACACCTAATGTGGAATTTTGCATGAGCAACACTCCTTCCTGTCAGCACTTGGAAACTCTTTTGTGCTACGTCCGTCCTTTCTCTGAAGTAATCACTCAACTATTTATAGCAATAAAATATTCCTCTGTAATGCCATCAGATATGTTAGAAAGATTAGCGCAAGATCCGAAGGCCCTGTCCAGCTAAATTCAACAAAAATTCCATGCCTTTTAATGCTCTCCTTTTTTATTTCACTGCAGATATTTCCTAGACATGGAGTAGGAAAAAGGCTCCCAGATACTCCGACAGACACAAGCTCTGTGCTCTACAGAGAGGCTGCACACTGTCTGAGTGACACACCAAGGGTCAGGAATGGGAGTCTGTGCATATCTACAGCCTTCTTTTCTGTGTTTTGTTTTTTGTGTTTTTTTTTTTTTTTTTTTTTTTTTTTTTTTTTTTTTTTTTAAATTAACTTTAAAAACACTACACCAAAGATTTGTCTAAAATTTGTTAGGCTACTGGGAATGGGACCTGCCTCTTCTGTTGGCTGAAAAGGCAGTGGGGTTTTTATCTCTCCACAGCTGCGGAAGTGAGCAGAGAAGCCATTCTCAATAAGGCAGTTTGAAAATCTTACTTGGTGCCTAAGATGCATTTGGGGGAGGGAAGGTTTTCCTAAAATATTTAAATGTTCACCTGACTAACAATGGGAGAATTCACTTCCTTTGCTCTCCCCTCAGGGTTTGACACTAGCTGAAGTAGAGCTGAAACTCCAGACAATTATTAAGAAATCCTTCAAAAATGGAGAAGTGACAGAATTTACTGTTTTCCATGTCACCAGTTGCACCAGCTGGAAGTGCATGTGCAAACTGAAGTTTTTTACAGTGATTGCTTTGATCTGACTTTGGGAAGCACGGAGCTGGTCTGTCAGCACTTGTTTGTGGAAAAAAACAGCTCCTCTGGCTTTAACAGGGGAATCAGCTCCTCCATGAGTTACAGTGCTAGGGATGAAACAACTGCTTGTTCTTTGGCTTTTCTTCAGTCTTTCTTCAGCTGGGCTGTCTGGGGAGGCTTCTTCCCGAGTTCCAAAGTCTGCTCCCTAGGAAGGAGCCATGTGTGTACAGCTGCCCCTGGCATGGCTGCCTGACTGCCCCACTGGCTGCCTTGCTCTACACTGTTGTCTCCTGTGGCTTTTTATTATATATTTAAAAACAAAAGTTTACTTCAGATTGAGAGTATTTTTGTGCAGCACTTTTTTTTTTTTTTTTTTGGTTTTTGTTTTTTGTTTTTGTTTGACAGCCATGACAGCCTCTCCTCATTATTATGGAAAATATAGGGTTGGTGGTAATTACTATCTGAATATGAATGGGAGCAGAAGTGGGCATAGACTGCACTGGCCTTTCTTTGACAAGGTATAACTTTCTTCTGAATTTCCGTGTTAATTAATGCTTATTTAAAAACCACTTTAATTGGCAGTAAACATCTCAACTTTTGTACTCATTAAAATGCACCCATTGATGTGTGATGGATTTTTTAAAGCTTAATTAACTTTCTTCCTGTATATATAACCTATAATAATGACAAATACTGGAAACTGCCTCCCTTTTCCCCCTCCCCTATTTTTTGCCCTCCCCTTGGTATTTCTATCACTTGAAGAAAGGCTATAAAAATGTATCCTGACTTGGCCAGGATAGAAGGGAGCTCCCTGGGCACAAGAATTCAGCCACTCTCAGAGACCCTACAGAGGCTGAGACTGGCCAGGAGCTACAGGCAGCTGCCCTGCATGCCCATGCCCTATCCTGTGCCTGCTCTTGTAGCCCGAGATACCCACCATGCCCTCACTCTTTTCCCTCGTGGGCAGAAATTGGATCCCTCTCCCACCTTCACTGTGAGTCATTCATCACCTTTTTTTTTAAAATAAAATTACTGTGGAAACTTTTTCTCAGGTAAGCTTACAGACCTTTTCTTCCCTGAAAAAAAAAAAAAAAACAACAAAACAGAATCTTTCAGTGAAAATTGATTTTTCTTTTTTTAAAATAGATTGAGACGGGTTTATCTGTATGCACATGTGTGAATGCCAAGTCAAAAGAAGCAAGGAACCTCTAACAGTGTGTCCTGGTTTAGGTCTTTCCTCTTCCTCTAATTTTTCAGATTTTCCCATATCTAAGCCACTGAGCAGGATTTAGTGCAAAACTTTCTAGTGCAATGAAGAGAACAACTATTTAAACTTCTAATTTTTAAGTGTCTCAGTGTTTTGGACTACGAAATTAGAGTCCTGAATCACTTTTGAACATGAGATGTTGGTACTTTTTGCAACTGTGATCCTTTGCATACAAGTGAAATTACAAGCAGAACACATTATAGTAATTCATGAAAATATGCAAATTGCTTGGTTCAGCTGTTACACACAGATCATTTCCCAGTCTTTCTTTGCAATTTATGGAATATTCTTGTTTAAGGTGGGTAGATCAGAAGTTTTATAGTGGGCAGTCTGGTTTGTGAAGGCACTTGTAGTGAGTAAATATGAAATGCATGAAGCAATGATTTAATTTCCACAGGGGCTTAATATCCAAAAACTCCTAATATCTTCATCCAGATGTAAACCTAAAATACCTCGTGAAATGCTCTTCATTCTCCTTTGCTCTGTGTGCTTTCTCTAACTCAGCTGATAATTGTGCTGCTGCCCAGTTCCTTTCTCTTTACCTGTCTCAAAGAGTGATTAGGGTGACTGTCAAAATTCCCCACTGTAATAATAAATACACCAAGATTTTCCCTCCTGCTTTGTAACTGTTGTGTGGCCAAGCTAGCACTGATATTTACTGGCAATTACATCTTGTCTGCTTCACAGGAATCTTCCATTCTGTAGTGACCAACTCAGATCTTTATAGACTCAGCTTATCATTCACCTAAAGTAAGTGCACACTTAAAACCATGGAGCTTGCTGAGTTTCTCCTGCTGGGTACTTTTCCTGTACAGCTGGAGAATAGGACAAACAAGATTTGCATTGACTGAGAATTGGATTTCTCTCACCTACTCAAGGTAACTTAATTAGGGTGACAATATTTAATTATTATTTTACAATATACCTTCATCTGGAAAAATGTCTATGGCATGCAGCATTCTGAACACTAATGCTAACTTTCTTCCTGGGATGATTTCAAGGCTATAATTAAAAATAAATGCTGCTGCCTGTTAATTTGACCATGTCAATAAATAAAAATGTCCATAACGTGTATGAGGCTAATTAGGATTTTATAGCTGTGTTATTCTGGTTGATAGCTGTGCTGCTGGCTTGCTGGGTCTTTTTCAGTGATGTACACCTCATTGATGCATAACATGTAACACCTGTTGATGCAGTAAATGTTTATTCCTGGCAACTGGCCCTCACATCATTTCTGGTACGAGAGCTCTGTGTAGCAGACTCAGGTCTCATAATTAGGCTACCTCAGTTTAGAAGAGCTTTTTCTAAAGGAAACCTGAAAGCTTCTGTAATCCTGGTGCAGCTCCCTAAAGTCTGTGAAAAAGGACAGCATGATTCTCTGTGTCAGAGGGACAAGTTTATAACTGTGGGCTGGTTTGGTCCTTGCCTGTGAAGCAGGGCCACTCCTGTCACAGGATACTGAAGACTCCAGGCACAGCTGCTCCTTCTTCCCCTGCGTGTCCCGGCAAACCCGCAGCACCAGGGATGCTGCAGCCTCCTCAGCCTTAGGTGCCATATAGAAACGTAAGCATTCTGAAAAAAAATCAGTACTCATTGCCCTGAGTGCCTGCTCTTCACTCCTTTTCAGCACCAGGCCTGCCTGAGAATTGCATCTCTGTAATAAAGAATCATGACATAACTTTCTCGTAGGTGGAGTTCCCTGCAAAGTCCAATTAGTTTCAGACTTCGCTTTGAAATGTGAAAGATTATACCCATCTTACCTTTGTTTACTTGAGCAGCTTTAACTAGATCTGCTTGAACTGTTGTTAAAATTTATTGGGTTTTAAATATTTATTTATTGTTTTTAAAATCCCATTCATGTCTTGATTTTAAGGGGATTTTGTGACAGTGGATTGCACAAGCCCTTTTGATGCTGTGCTTAAGTAGAAATGCTGCCTTTTGCCTGGAGTGCTGGCTCCCAGGCTCAGCTCCACAGCAATTCCTGTGTGGTAGGAGAGTCACCCTGTGCTAATGAAGGGGCAGAAGCACCTCCCAGCACAGCTGTGGACAGCAAGGGTTTCAGAGCAGTTGCAGCCATACACCTTGGAGTTTTGGCTTTGTAGAAGTTTTGCATGAGTCAACAGGTTCCTATGCTTCCTACATAGGAACATTTGAAATATATTCTATTAATTCTATTATTATAGATTTAAAAACTATTAATCATAGCTTTAAAATAACTGGTAATTAACAGGACAACAGTGTTACTCATCAGAAAGAAAAAAAGCAGGTGAGCAACTCAGCTTGGTATCAAAATCAAGAAACAAGCACAATAAATAATTCCTGCAGTTTATTATCCCTGCTTTAATCTTGTCACCTTGCAACATTTTGAAACTTCATTTTTCAGAAAAAAGCATTGTTGCTAAATGAAAATAAAGCTGCTGTAGAAGGCTCTACCACTATATTCAGCACAGGAAAAACATGTAACCATTGGAGAAGGTCCAGAGGAGGGTAATGAAAATTTTCGTTGAGCTGGAGCACCTCTGCTGTGCAGACAGCCTGAGAGAGTTGGGGTTCAGTCTGGAGAAGAGAAGGCTCTGGGGAGACCTTATAGCACCTTCCAGTACCTAAAGGGGCTGTAAGAGTATTGGGGACAAACTTTCTAAAAAGAAAGGCAATAGAAAGAAGATTTTTTTACAACAAGAGTGGTGAAACACTGGAACAGGTTGCCTGGAGAGGTGGTGGGTGTCCCATCCCTGGAAACATTCAAGATCCCATTGGATGGGGCTCTGAGTAACCTGGTCTGGCTGAAGATGTCCCTGCTTGTTGCATGGCTGTTGGATTAGATGACCTTCAAAGGCCCCTTCTGACCCAAAGAAATCTATGATTCTGGGATATTTCTATTGGACACAATGGAGAGATGTCTGAGAAAGCAATGACTAAAGCAGAAAAATGGGAGAAAGACTTAAATAATTGATTTCCATGAAAGGTAGGTGTATTCAGATTTTTCTTTGCTTTTCAGCAAAAGTTCTCTCATAAAGGAAAGGCAATGCCTTTGACTACAAAACAGCTTGAAGGGAAAAAATGGGGATCTATTTTCAAAAGCAGCTTACGAAATGGTGGAAAATGTACTCCTGGGCAAATTTATCCCTGATCTGTGCTTGCTATGGGTCACCCAACTCCTGCCATAGGAACTTGCCATTGGCCATGGGGGCAGTTTATTGGTAAGACTCTTTCCTGCCAGAAACATCTCTCTTCTTAAAATGGGGTGTCTTCTCATCTACACATTTATCTCCACAGGTTTTGCAGATTCAGTTTGTATTTGCCTGTGATTTACTTATGGACAAGAGGTTAATGACTCAAATTCAGAGAGAATTGTGTTGATTGCCCAATTGGCACCTGGTATGCCTGCAACCAATCCAAACCAAGTACCTGGGTTTATGGTTCAAAATATAAACTCTATAGTACCCACTTTGCAAACTGACTTGGTGAGAAGAATTGTTGGATTGAACGGGTCAGGATTGTTCAGGAGCCCATCTTGGCAATCTTCAGGCCACCAATGTCATTAATTTTTCAGGTATTTTGCCAAAGCAAATCAGTAAAGGTTTTGATTTTTGAAAAGTGGAAGATAATGGTTTCCAGATTATTTAAATAATCTCCTTAAAAAAACTCTATCTCCCAGGTTAGGAAGACAAAAGCAGAAAACTAGAGTAGTGAAAGTTAAAAGCAAAACAGCTTGGATTTTTTATCAAGAAATTGGTAAAAATTTGTAAAATAAAATTTCACTTTATAGAAATACAAGATTTCTTTAAAAAATATTTTGTTTAACAGACCATTTTGATTTGATTATTGTTTTTATCTTTCAATGGCAAGTTATTTACTGTTTACTTTTCTCCCTATTGTGTGGCCCCAGGCCTTACTAAATGTGTTCTATTCAAACCCTGCTCTGAAGACAGAAATATTAATTTCCACATGGGCTTTTCTATAGAATTCATCACTATGGTAACTGAATGTTTCATAAACATTAATGAACTTATTTTCACTGCACTGCAGTGAGGCATTGGGTGGTAGTATTATCCCCATTTCATGATGAAGAACTGAGGCAGAAAGAGATTAAGTACAAAAGTATTCACTAATTTTAAGTTCCCCATCTGAGATGCATGGTCTGATTTTTCAGAGGACTTAGTTTGTTATCTGTTCAAAGCACAGCTCCCATTGCCTTCGGTTGCAGCTGTGAGTTCAAATTTCTTTGTGCTTTCTGTACTCAGATAGGGACTGCTTTAATCTTGAACATACATGGCCTTTTAAATTTCTTTTCCTCAACATAATCAGAAGGAATTGAAACTTACTAGCTCCTGGCCAAGTATTTTTTCTACATCTTAACTGAAATGACAATGTTTTACATAATTTTATCCAAACACCATTTCATAGCTTTAGTGTTACTACTAAAATAATTTATGAGATAGTAACCTAACTTCTCAAAGATTAGAAAATCATCTGCTCTGATAGAGTTCAATTTTTTTTTTCATGAAAGAGAGCAAAACTCCTGGGAGGCCCTTTTTGGGGGCTACTGATGTTGCTACAAACAGTTTAACTGGAATAATAAATTTTTATGCAGAGTCACTAATTAAAAAAATTAATCCTACCCTCCCTGAAAACAAGTTATCAAAAAACAGAAATGTATTAGTTATATTGTTATATGGTATTTTTCCAGCAGGTGAATCAAGCATCTTGTTTCAAACACACCTGGACTTTGCTCATTTAGATTTGCTGTGATTCACCCACAGACATATCCTAGCATAGCAGGGAGTCTATTAAAATTGTTTTCTGTCTTTAGGCAGGAGGGCTTTATAATGGCTTGGAATATCTTAAAGAGCCAGCCATTAATTTGCATCAGAATATGACAAAACATTTATGGATCCCCTCATAATTTTGCAGGCTCCTCTTCCATTCTTTTCTTTTGACCTACAAGTTGCAAAAGTTTATAAATGCAAAGTCTACTTTCAGGTCCTTCCCAAGATATTGAATCCTGCAGCATATTTTTGTAGATGTTTTTCTGAAGCATTGATTCAGGAAGCAAGCACTGACCCCCTCTTAACCACGGAGGTGCAAACAGGCTGCTGCAATATTGTGTTGCTGAATTTTCCTTCCAGTGCCGAATGAAAGAGAGCTTGCCCTTTTCCTCAAATCTCTCCCTGATCGAGAGATGAGTGAGCTGGTAGCTACAATATCCAACGGCTTCACCAAGTTGAGAATGTGATGTCTGTGTAATAATGCTCAATTTTGCACACTTCAAATCCATTAGTAGCAATTACCTTACCTGAGGTGTTTTGAGTTAGTTTTAGTACAGCATTCTTGCAGTTGGTAGATAATGAACATAATAATGTATACAGCATTTTCAAGTCTCTGTTTTTAGCTACAATAACACCATTAGGATTCTATTTAGTAAATGTGTGCTTCACACTAAAAGTTAAGACTTTTTTTTTGTTCATGTTTTCCCTGCCATGATTTCGATTGCATCTCATGTCCTATTCTGTGCAGTGCTGGCTTGCCTGAAAAAGCAGGAAAGTGTTTTACCCACTGCACCTGTGCAAAGGCAGTGAGGTCTGGCATGTTGAGAGCAAAACAAGGACAAAGCAGGGCAGGGCTTTGCCTGAGCCCTGGTGCAGCCTTCCAAGCACCCCTGGGCAAGCTGTGTGCCCGCACACTGCTGTGTCCTGTTTGCCCAAGGGGTGAGGCTGCTGACACCCCCACAGCACAGCACAGCAGCCATCCTGCCCGCCCCAGGAGGGGCTGTGACACTGCTGAAGCTGCTGGTGGACTCCATGGTGGTAAACATGCAGGTGGGCTGCATGGTGCTGAGAGAGGCAGGTGTTGCAGCACATGTCACTAAGGGATGCCAGCTCAGACATCTGTGTTGGGAGTCCTTAGGCACTGTAGCTCTCCTTCCTCTCTGAGCTTTTTTCTTCTCTCCAGAAAAGGAATGTGTAGTCTATATGAGGAGTTAGAGCTGAGAAGAACTCAGCTTGGACCTGGGTGATAATAAGGAGTGGATGGTAAAGCAAGGTTGGCTGCAGTGAATGTTGTCCCATGGCTGCTTGTTTCCACAAGTCAGTGATGTCAGACAGCTGTGATGTCAGTGGGATAACCCTACCCTTGCTCTGGGTTGAGGACTGTCCCAGTACTCCACCCTTACAATATCCCTCTTCATCCCTTGTCCTCATAGTGAGATAATTATTTGGACTGGGAGAACCAGTACTCCACCAGGTTTTCCTTTTCTCTGCCCACTGAAGGGAAAAACAAGAAATCGGGTTTGGGACTATCATTTGAACCAAGTGATACTACTAAGCAAACACAGTTTTCTAAGAAATAAGATTTCTTTGATTCTATCTTTCCGAAGAATTCCTTGCTAAAGAATGAGAAAGGGATGAGGAGATATAATTGATGCCTCCTTTGTAGATGTCACCGCTGCCAGATGTCTCTGGCATAGATAATACCATCGCCTTAAAAATAGTTTCAAAATGTTACAGTGCTCCTTTCATATTAAATTGACCAAACTCAAGAAGCAAGGAGTATTTGGGCAGCCACACAACTTGTATTTGTTGTTGATGTGTTTAGAAACAGACAGAGTAAGAGCTGAAAGAGCTTTCTCTGTCTTAAACTGGAACTTGTGAACCTGTCTTCGTCAGACACACACCTTCTCTCCAGTTTTTTTGCTCTTACTTAGATGATCTTTTGAAAAAGCAAACTGATTCTTCTGGCACTGAATTGATCTTTCTCACCTTTTAGTTCCTCTGGTACACTGACCATGTGCTTGTCCCACACCACCTCCTGTCCTGTGAGCACACACACGTTCACTACATGGGAATCCAGTACTTGATGGAGAGTAGTGGAGAGCCATCCTAGTAATGCTCAGCAGGGAAAACTAAGCTGAATTTTAGCACCCCAGGGACAAGGACAAAATGATGGAAAAGCACTCGTCTGCATGAAGATAACAAAGTGCTGCTGGTAGTGGGTAGGCAGGTTGAAGGGAAGCAGGGCCTGTGCCCCTTCCCCTGTTGCTGCCCCCTCCTCTGTTGCTGCCCCTTCTCCTTGCCTGCACCACCTCCTGCCCCCTTCAGCTGTGAGAGTGACTGTCACCTCCATCCATCTGCTGCCCCGGATGTCTGCTTGCCTGACAGCAGAGCCCAAAAGCTGACCCCATCCGCAGGCTGCGCTCTGAAGGGGAGCTGGGGGAGGCAGATATCACCTCTCAGTCACGACGTGCCCAGGCTGCTCCGGGGGCAGCACAGCAAAGCACTGGCCCTGATCTTCTTGCATTGCCATCACCTACCCCGAAATTAGTAACAGCATGTCCAAGGTTAGCGGCAAATTCAGATACCCAAGCTACACGGGGAGGGTGAATAAAGGACAACGGTTGTGTACAGTATAAGCAGTTGCCTTAGACAATGCGTGACCTCTGAATTAAAAGACCAGGATTAGCAAAGAGCTTTTTTGCATTATTGGGCCCATTTACAAAAAGCTTTAGCCCTAATTGTATGGTACCACAGAGCTTTAACTTGAGCACATATTGGTTTTGTAACCTGATCCCCACATAAATCATAGTTGGTGAGAGCAGAACAATTAGTGCCTTAATCTACTGGGACTACACAGTATCTTTAAATCTGAATTTTCCTGATCATTATGGGTATTACAAGAGTCAATTAATTTATATTTCACACAAAATGTAATTAAATCCCACGATAACCTGCCTGTGAAATGAAGAGGGGGGGAGTGAGGAGAAGGGTGGGAAAATCCTTTCCTTATAGAGCTGCTATCAGACACCATGGCATGTTATCAACAGAGGCAAACTGCCTCCTCTTCAGTGCAGAAGTTTTGGGGTGTTTCCCAATTTTGTACTGAACGGCCGTGTGGTCACAAGAAACATTTGCTGCTATGTACTTCCAGCCCAGCCTGCAAGGAAGGTGATCCATGGTTGCTAACCCATGTAAGTGCTCAGGAAAGGGGAAGGTCTTGATGTTCCAAAGAGCCTGATGCCTGTAGCTGGTCACCTAAGGGAATCCACTTATGACTCTATTACCCAGTAAATTAGCAGAGTGGTTCAGTCAGGTATATTTATCATGAAGAGAACTGAAGATAATTAATACACTGCATTGAATGCAAATTGCACCCACAGCACTTATCTCATTTTCAATTAGCACAAATGTTACAGCACTGCAGGCTTGTTATGGTTTTACCATGGGCTGGGTAATTAATTTCTGTGAGCTACATATCAGACACCTGATAATGCCGTTTATTAATAAATGTCACCCCAGGTATCTGTTAGGAGAGGTAAATAAATTAAATGTTCAGTTGTCTGCCCTGTGCAAATCTATTCTTACACCTCATTGCATCTTTTCACTTGTTTGTTTATCAAGGAGAATGACTGCCGAGATTACAATGGCAAACAAAGGAATATGAAGAACAATAATCCACACCCTAAAGTGGTGTTCCTCTCACCACAGCTGATGGCAGGAGCCATGTCACTGTCTCTTTCCTGCCTGGGGACATGGCTGTGGGTCACTGAGGTGATCTCCCTTCAGGGCTGCCCCGGACCCATGAGAGCAGAAAAGCTGAAGTGCCCTGCAAATCCTCACTTTCAAGGAATTTGCCAAGCACTTATTAGCAGATATTTCTGTCTGTAACTCCATCCCACAGAATGTTTAACTGTCCCCCTGCCCTGGAGCCAACACCTGCACAGCTGCCTGTGGTGATTGTGCTCATCAGCTCCAGAGCAGATTCAAGTATGTTTTTCTCCCTTTCCTCCCAAAACTTCAGAAAAGGGGTTGGGTGAAGCTGTTGAGTTGTCCCCACCTCAGTGGAGCCAAGGCCCCTGGTGGAGATGAGGGCCCCTCCAGCTGCCTCTGGGCTGGTTTGGCAGGGCGTGGACTATGGTGAGGATTTTTGGAGATCTTTCCTCAGGAAAAAAAAAAAAAGTAAGATTATAAGGAGAATGAAACAGCCATGTACTCTTTGATCAGTTCCAGATTTTCGGAGAACAGTGGAGCAGGAGGTGTGGGGATTCTGACAGCACACCAGCAGATAAAACCAGGTAAGAGCCTTACGTAGGGATATGGGAAGGTCAGGAAGTGCCATCTTTCCCAGACCCTGAGCTGTCTTCTGCTGAGTGGGTAGACCATATCTGGCAAACTTTCTGGCAAAGTCCTGTTTTCCAAAGCTTCAACACAGGTCTTGTCACCTTTGAGACAAAAGGCCCTTTGGTCCTTTTTTTTTCCCTCACATTTGATTTTGAGATTTGGGCAAACAACACTAACAAAAGCAGTTGAAAACGCTCCAGCCAATGTGAACTGTGGTGATCCTTCTCCCCAAGGAAGACCACAAGCAGGTAGCTGCAGTGACTTTGGCAAGCTTTGCGTAATCTGTCTCAGATCATGTTAGCCTGGTTAAATTAACACAACCTCCATTGTGTGAGTGCAATTTATTTGATAGAAACATGCTTTATGGTAGTGATTTCTTACTTACAACACAAGTAGATTTGTACTGTGTAAATACTCTGTTCTAGTGTACATTAGGAATTGTACCAGTTTGAATACACTGGCAAAATAAATATGTCAAACTCTCCATCACATTGGTAGAAATCTGAGTATGGAACAAGTGTCAGTCTTTCTAAGCTTTCTTGAAGGTAAGGAGTATTTACAGCAAAAAAAAAAAAAAAACGTAGGTGCAACACAACACTCAGTTTCCCAGATATAAACATATTAGGAAGAACCATATTATGAGTGACTTGGTAAGTTAGCTGTGGGGAAGAACAAGAGACTGTTGCCACAATGATTTAATCTGTGTGAATTTCACTGAAAAGTGCTTTTAAGCAAAGCGATTTAATCTCTTATGCAGGTCTTCATTATAGTTACAAGTTCTTGTACTAATTTCCAAGTGCTTCCTGGTAGCATGACTGCCATGTCACCATCGTCTGCTGTGATTTTTTTCAGATTTCAGGACTCAGAGACAGTTCAGTATTTGAAAATGGGATTTACAAGAATGCTTAAAAAATGCTGCAGCACTTGAAAAATCAATTTTAAAATGCCTTATTTGGATTGAAGTTTATACTTCAGAGAAGAACATGTGATTTTAAAGGCCAGATGACCTGCAAATATCCTTTAAAACCATGTTTAATACGCTGAGAAGAATGTATAAACTCTCAGTTTAAACGATTGTAATATCCACCCTAAGAAGCTGGCAAGGTATAGAATTAATGCAAACTCCTTATTTGAACTGGAACAATATTTCCAATAAAAATAGAAATGGTGAATGCAATGTGAGCGAGACAGATCTGGTTTCTTTTGAGTCAGATCTAGGCTACCTCCCAGGCATGATACGTCTGACATGGACTCCTGACCCAAATGTGTGCCCTGCACACTGGTTGCCCCCGAGTGGCCACCTTTCCCTGGGAGCGATAGCACAGCTGGTGCCAGGGTCATGCCAAGCCAGCTGTACCATGCCCACCAAGCTTTGGCTTGGCTGGTGGAACTGGTGCTACCTGCAGCGGGAGAGTCTCTCATGGAGAACAGGCATTGTGGAAAAGATTTTTCTGGTGGAATCACGCAGCACAAGGAGACTTTTATGGGGAGAGAGGCCTATGAAAGTGCTGTTGGTGGCTGAGGTCAGTAGTACTGGTAGGGAATGAGCTCATGTGGGTCATGCTCATAACAGCCAGCTCCCTGCACCATACAGTGAGCCTTGTATCCGTTCATCAGTCACTCATTGATTCCCTCTCCCACCTTCCTGCCGAGGGAGAAGTGGATGTAATGGAGCATCTTGTTTCTGTGTTTCTGATGTTATTATTTATGAAGTCAAATATGCCATGTGATGTAGGGGAAGTTTGCTGAAGGTTTGCATTCCCTGAAGGTGTTCAGTCGACAAGCTGAGGGCTCTGGACACATGTGTGTGATTCTTTCTGCAGAGAGCTCATAGAGTTGGTGGAGTCAATCTGTCAAATGTTTCCTTCGCTGCAGCTTCATACAGTGTTAGATGTGATGAGGATTATAAGAATGAAGACCATGAACTCAATTAGGAATTCCACAGGAAGCTGGTGCCAGGCCCAATGCCAGGTTTGATATGCCTTTGTCACTGCAGAGATGCATTGCAGCAGTAAATGAAGTTTTCTAAGCATGAATGCTGTGTGTTTGTGTATTTCAAATGGCTATAGTCCAGCTGAGAAGTGACATAGCCATGAATAACGGAGACAAGGTCATCACCTGCCAGGGTGGCACAGAGCCTTCTAACCAATGGAAGTGTTTCTTGCAGAGGTTGCCATGGGAAAACAGCATCAGTAGCAAATCCAAGAGCACACCTAAATTATGAAACCAGCTCAGCACTTGGGGAAATTCACCATCCAGCCAGGCATAGTGCACTCAAGTGACAAGCTCTTAGAGAAGCTTTCCTGTCTCCCATCTGTCTTACTTCTGTTTTGCTTGGATTTAACCAACTGTTTTTCTTTCACTGCCATGTCGATGGTAGCAGTGTGTGTATATACAGAGAAATTTAGGTATAGTTGTATTTCACCTGGCAATTCGGTCCATGCCGTATCACTCAGCAGCTTCACGTAGAAACAGGGAGGCACCACAAAGAATACAGATCAGGAGTCCACAGGAGATAGGAGTGTAGTGCTGGAGATAACACTTCTTCACAAGTCAAGAGGTGTGTACCAGCAGGAATGATTCAAAATAATTTTAGTACATTGCCCTGGACTTCTGCCACCCATCAGGTGAGACAGCAATATCTCATGGTTAATGCTGAAGTCAGGGAGGATGAGAATGGATGCCTGCCCTCTCTCCACTGACAGGAGGGTGTTGTCCATCAATGCCACTTGAATAGCTCCAGTTCCATATCCTGGCTTCAATCCAGACTGTGCCAGATTTAAAAGATTCACCTTTATCAGGTATAGTTCAAGCTGCCCTTAGGCTGGAAACTGTAGGAAATTTCCTGGTAATTGGGAACCCTCTTGGATATTGGTTAGGAAGAACTCATGTCCACAGGATAGATTTCCTCAGGGCTAGGTGACAGTCAATTCCCAACATGTTGGTAATTCCACATCTGGTGTTCCCCATTTTCCGTCTTTTGAGACTTTGACCTTCTGGGATGGGCTCTGGAACAATCTTGGGCAAATGGCAGCACGAGGAAGCCAGGCAGCATTGCCGGGTTAAATCCGGGACAAGAATGAGTTCTGAGGTGTAGTCACTGCAGCCAGAAGCCCTGTCCTGTCAACACACTGGTAAACACTTTTTCCTCTGATCAAAGGGGTGAGAGCACTTTCTAAGACTTTAAAATGAAGGTAACTTTGGCCACATGTAAAAGAATGCCCACTTGTCCACTGCACTTTGCCCCAGCTTGCAGCACACGGAGCTGTTCTGGCTCTGCTTGGTTGCTGTGGAAGCTGGGTGAGCCCAGAGCTGTCGTGCCTCTGTGCAGATCAGCATGTGCTAAAGTGCCTCAAGAAGAGAATTACAGAAAGGAGAAAGTCTATTAGCTGTTTCAGTTGAGCTCCCTGTGATTGTTGGTGTCCATGTGTAAGATTTCTTTTGGCTCCTTGGTTCCTTGTGGCTGTCGGTATTTAATGTAAGTCCACGGGAGTGGTTACTATGTACCATCAGGTTAGGACCAAATGCACTTGGCACTGAACAAAAATAAACACAAAGAGCCTGAATATACAACAACTTTTTCCTTCCTACCTTATGGATCAATGTCAAAACCTTTAAGTCTTTATGTCTGAGTAGTTTTTCTGCAGCTACGTGTTAATTATGTGTTTATTTTCTTACAAATGCGGATTTAC
Organism: Peucedramus taeniatus; assembly: GCA_013400575.1. NCBI lineage: Eukaryota > Metazoa > Chordata > Aves > Passeriformes > Fringillidae > Peucedramus > Peucedramus taeniatus. The sequence continues at coordinate 363,367 of WBNO01013571.1, forward strand.
GTTTACCTGTGTTTCAAGATGATTAGTGGGTACCAAGCAACTGATTACACTTGCAGCCAATCCTGTGCCATTAACAGTGAAAAATGGCAGGCACTGCTGTTTCAAATCTCATTTGGTTTGGCAAGGGTATGATGGTAAAAAATAGCAGCTAAATCAATTGCTTGGATATACAGGGTTTTTCACCTTCAGGCATCTTTATCAGCACAGCTTTGATTAATATCTGTACACTGACTGGCATTTTCTTATTGCCATTAGAGAAAATTTAATAGGTTGTTCACTATTTTTCTCTAAGAGGTGGATTTTGGAATTTTTTTCTTTTTTAAAAAACATTACCTAATGTTTTGGTTTAGAGGAAGTCAGTCAATGTTGATGATCCTCTTATTTCACCCAGCATCTGAAGAATTATTTGAAAAGATCTGTGAGCTATTTGGTTTTCTAAATTACAATATTATGTTTATTTTTATTTAACAAACAAAAATTCCAGCAAAGTATTGTTTGCCCTGTTACAAACAGGTCAGAGCTCACAATAAACACACATGTAATGAAGGTAAACTAATATTAGCCAGCAGAGGAGAGGGTCAAATGTTTAATCTGAAACTGATTTCTTGGTTAAAACATGCAGTTTTCTGTCAAACAAAGAGAGTAATGAATTTTTGCTGCTTGTAGGGAATTGTTTCAATTTGGGGAAAAAAAGTAAAAAAAATGGCCAAACACCTGTTTCATTTCAGCATTTCTAAACATTCCAATATGTTCTACAATGAAATACTTTGATTTCACAACTACAAATGTTATTTAATTTTCAAAATTACTTCCAGTTTATTAAAAAAAGTAAAATGAAAGAGATTAATATAAAGTTTTTTGAGTGAATAATTTTTTTTGCTGGAATTATATGTTTTGTTTTTTGGTAATGCTTTTTTTTTTTAAACAAAGGAAAACTTCTGGAAACTTATTTTGGGTCAAAGCAACTAATGATTGCATATTGTCTTTTGATATGTGTTTGATTAGATTTGGCTGCTTATAGCCCCTTGAACAAAGCTTGAAGGAAGAAATGTAAATTTCAAGTTTCCCACTTCCCAGAAACAGATAAAATATTAAACTATTGGAACCAGTTAGGAGAGTCAATGGAATGCTGGGAGCTTCACTTTCTCTGGGCTCAGGAGCTTTGGAGTTTGAGCTGGCTACCATGAAAGTCAGTGGAAAAATGTGTGTGCAGGATCTGTCCTGTTGTAGCTAATCCTGGGAATCAAAAAGTCTGCAGACTGAGGTACTTCCCTGGGCTTGTTGCTGATAAATCTGTGGTATAAGAAAATTACCTTGACCCTGTAGTGTGTGCACTTCTTTCCTATTGTCAACACTTTTAAGGTCCTTCCAGTCCTGCTCAGTGCTGTAGATATCACACTTCACCACCTAAGGAGTCTTTTTGGTTATCTTTGCTTTAACAAGGAAGCAAAGGTTGTTGTGAGCGAAGACAAGGGTGGGGGTGGGGAGGTTTTCAATCAGTAAGTGATCTGAGAATAAAGAAAGGTTACCTGCTTGTTTGTCAACAGGATGAAGTAAATAAGAGTTAAAAAAATCGGAGACACCAGTCAAAGGCAATCAAATATGTATTTAATTAAAGCAAACATAAAAATTAAAGTTACATGTTGAATCAATAAACAGCACTTTTTTCTACATGCATTTTGAACAAGACAGATCAGAATCTTGCATGATGAAGACATAATGTGTCATAATAATTAGGAACACAGACAAAAGAACAGCTAATCAACATGCAAATTTATGCAGTTCTGGCGATTCAGATGAGGCAGATTTCTACCTCTTTTTTTGCTTGATTCATCTTCATTGCTAATCATCTGAAGGCTGCCAAATGTTCACTGACACTAATGTATTATAGGTCAAGAGAGGCAGGTCTTCACCTATTACCCCCACAAACAATATGCTTTCCTTCCCTGTTTCCTCTTCAGGATTTTCAGCAATTACTGCCAGATGCAATCAGACTCCTTGAATAGGAGCAACTGGGGCTTGTTTGTGGCTTGGATTCATTAGAATCAGGAGGATGAAGAAAGGAATAAATTACTTAATTGCACAAAAAAGTTGCAGCCAAAGTGATGGTGAGAGAAGCTGATTGTGTAGTTGCGTATTAGGCCACTCTTGGAATGGAGGATCTTAGAATAGCTGGTAGTTTGGCCTTCCTGATTCAGACAGATTTGGGTGTCCTCCAAAACAGATGGCTCCACACACCATCTATTCTTCTCTTTGTCAGGTTTTACCATTTATTTGATCTTGTTCATCTATGATGCTAGTTGTATTAGATGTAACACAAATATGCATTCAGATCATATCCATTTAGTCCTGCATCCCAACTTTTATTCTTTTAGCCTTGTTTGATGAGATGATCAAGTTCAACAAAGCCCTTGTTGTCCTGTTCCCGCACAACATCCATACATAAAACACCAAAACCCGTGACTAAAGCCTTGCACAGACAAATAATCCTCCTGTGTCACAGGTTTTAAAGGTTTATTTCTCCCTGTTTTACCAAGCAGCTCCCAGCTCTGACAAATGATAACCAGACACAACAAATAGTTAATTTTTATTTGATCCCATAGAAGCAAACATTTGCATATGCCCAAGCAAAACTGCCCCCCTCCCATCCTTATGTTGAGACCCCTGTTCAGATATTCTCTTCAGGTTCCAGGCCATGTGTTATGCTTGTGGGTGGTCTTAAGATCTTAAAGAAAAGCTTTGCTCTGTGAAGTCATGCAGCACTGTATGTAATTAAGAGGCTTTTTTTCCTTTTTTTTTTTTTTTTCCCCTAACCCCCTGAATGTTTCCTGATTTCATTGTTGTTACAAATGATTAACACTTTGTGGAAGAGTTGCCTTTCAGGTAATGGTTAACATTAACTTTGTAAAAATGAGATGTGTGGTTAGGGACTCACTTCCCTGTGTCCTGCTGAGCACGGTGCTGCTCCTCAGCACTGCTCACTTGCAGGGGCTGGAGTGGGGTCACACGTCCTCCTGATGGCCAGGTCTGAAGTGAGTGCTGCTCTCTGTGCATCTAAAGGGCAGCCTTGGCAGCTGCTGTTGGTCTTTCATCTGGGGCAGTTGGGGTATGCCTTGTTTGCCTGATAACTATGGGGATCTGTGCTCAGAGAAGGGCAAGTCTTTATGTAATATGACATGGTCCTGGATTACAATGAGCTTTCAAGGCCTGTAGTCATTTATCTTTTGGCCCAACATCTGCTGCAACCCAACTGATGCCCAGGAACGATACTTTGCAATCATGTTTACGTCTTAAGTGCACAGCACAAGATTTTGTGGGCACCTTTGAAGCCAAAATTGGAGATTGTGAAAGTCTTTAACATTTTTCAAAGTAAAATGAAAGACCTGTGGCACTGGCAGTGTAGTTGCAATGCTGGAGGGAGAGCTCAAGCTCACAATTTCCAAGGAGATAAACTGGAGACACGCCTCTTGCCAAGGCTGGCATCTAACAACTGTTTGCATTGCCCCTGTGGGGGCAGCTATTCCAAAGAGCCTATCTCCTGTAGTCTTTTTAGAGGCCATGTGTTGATGCAGGTTCATGGAGATAGTGTGCCCTTCAGATGGCAACTTTTGGGACTGAAGCTGATGGAATTTTTAGGCCAGAACCTCTGTTGCACAGCTGCCAGTGTCCATCTTGTTCTCCTTGTCCTCCCCTGAGCCCTTCCACAATGCCCATGGCCCACTGTTGCTTTGGTCCCAAGGTTTCCCCACTCTTCGCCCTGGGCCAGAGGGGAAGGAGAATCATGCCCCTGGGGAGAAGTGGGGCCCAAGTGATGGCTCTCCTTGTCCTGGGCAGGGCAAATCCTGTGCCAGGATCATTTCCTCTTCCTGTCAGTGAAGACAGTGAGTTAGTTATGCTGGAAAAGCAAAAGTAATGCTCTGTTCCATGCACTGCTTTCATTCCCATGAGCAAATGTGATTTTTATTTGGGGTGTTTCATAGGGCACTGGTGAACAGATTTTATTGCAAGTTTTGGAGGCTTAATTTTACTGCTGTGTCACTAGGGGGAGATTTTTGAAGGCACAAATGCGTTTAAGTGCTTACTCTCTTTTTGAAAGTCAACAGGAGTTACACATCTAAATGGCCTTTGTGTGTGAGTGAAATACTGTGAAATGGGTAGAGCCCACATATCTGTTGCAAGTGATAAAGAAAGCCAGTGGGTGAGGCTACACTGAAGTGGCTTTTTTTTTTTTTTTTTTTTTTTGGGGGGGTGGTTGTGTGTTTTTTTTTTTTTTTTTTTTTTTGGTGTGTGTGTGTGTTGGTTTTTTTTTTTTTTTTTAAATTGCCTTCACATCTTTCATTTCTCACAGGCTGGGAATTGGTTTGTTACAAAGCATTGAGATACCTCATCTCCTCAGTCGAAATCTTCATAGATAGTTTTGTGATAAGAAGACTAAGAAAATCCACACAAGGAACTTGTCTTTGTACAGATGATACCTGGCTGCTTTTCTGTCTAAAGTTATAGAGATTCAAGAGCTGATGATGTCTTACAAAGGCTCCCTCTATCCAAGGGTCCCCTCAGAAAGGCGGGGGGAGATTTGCTTTGACAGGCTTTAAAGTCTGTATAATCTGTTGCAGAATGGCCTCTGCTTTCACAGCTCCTCATGTTGCACCATGTCCTGATTTCTGCACTTGTATTTGTCAATGAAACATTGCCTGAGCTTGGGTGAACAGTTCTCAGTCTGAGTGAAGGCTGCTGACTTTGGGTATTTACCACTTTTTATTCTGTTGTGAAACTATCCCAACATACAGAATATTATTGATAGCATCTGAGTGAGTGGCTAAACTGTTCTGAATGGAAACACGAGGGAAAATGAAGGATGCAAATGAGTACCCTTGTGTGCCTGGAAGGCAAGAAGCACTGGCAAAACTTTGGGCATATAAAAGGTTATTTGTACCAATACTGGAGAAAAGGGTATGGACACAGTTGGAAGCAAAAGGCCTCTGTGTGGTCCTCACATTTGATTGAACATAATTCTTTCGCTCAAAATTTTATCCTAAGAAGAAGAAAAAGACAGAGAGGCCCCAGAAATAGAAAAAACAATCCTTATCTCATTCGCTTCTCCAGTGTTTTGCTCATGTGGAATGTGTTAGGAATTTATTTACCTGAATTAATGAGTCTGATTGGGCTCTGGTATACATTGTACTCAATTACTGACCGATGGTCACACAAGCTGAGTCAGAGACTCTAGAAAGAATCACAAGTTTCATTATTATCTTTCTAAACCTTCTGTAAGTATCTTTTCGCTATTCTGTAGTATAGTTTAGTATAGTTTTCTTTAATATATATATCACAAAATAATAAAATAGCCTTCTGATCAAATAAAGTCAGAACATCATTCTTCCCTGCCACGAAAGGTCAAAGCTTCTTACAACACCTTTGCAATGTGCATGTTGTAAATGGTGTTTTAACTAGGTCTAAACACCTATGCTGGGCACCTGTGGCCATCTGCATTTGCTGTTAGCAGTGCTTTTTAAATGCTACTGTTTCCTATCAGAGGCACAGGCTTAGAAAATGGACCTTTCTGTGTGGAATGAGCATGTCTATGGCCAGACCACCATCCTATGTAATGTGTTCAAAATGGAGGTTAAAAAGGTTGCTGTCCTGTTGTGTCAGGAGTGGCAGACGTCACCTGGCTGGTCTCTGAAGGCTCTTGAGGAACTTCTGCCTATTGGTGAACTCATTCGTTCTGACACTGTATTACCTCCTTTGTTTTGGCATATTTTCACTCTCCTCCTAATGTTTCCTGTTTTCATGAATCTTGCCCTTCTTCTGCATTTTCCTGTGTGTGGTTTTTTTTCTCCCAGATGTTGTATGGCTGGCTATTTCAGTAACTCTTTGCGTACTACAGAACTGGAAAAAAAAAAAGGCCAGTGGAAAAACCCCACATTGGAATGATAGCGTATTTTCCATGCTCATGTCACACGCTGGCTGAAACATGTTCGACTGATATGTTAAACATCTATCTAAAATACTGCTATACAAAGGGCTTAATTATTGTATCCATTCAGGGTAGGAGTTGGCATCTGCTATTTCGAAAAGCAAGAGGCTCTTTTAAAATAGCAACAATTAGCTGGCAATGATGGATTTAATATTTGTTCAGTGCTTGAACCTGTTTAGGCACAGGTTTGTTTGATGTAGGTAGTCTAGGACTTATTAAATGGCCAAAATACACAGGCGTAGGGCAGGATATTTGGAGATGCACACATCAGCTCTTATTCTAACTTCTGAAAGTCAGGTTATCCATTAAGATGACTAACTACGTATTTCTACACTTGAAAATATTGGCCTGCCTCATAAAGCTCAGCCATGCCAACTCTTTCCTTACCAAAGTAATTATATCTGTATCTAGGCAGACTTATCAGGGTCAGGTTCTCTTGCTGTGTGGTGTACTTTATATGTGGCATATCCTAGTGCTAGTATGTAGTGACTGTGCCTGGAGCTGAAATGGGATGGGCTGCTTGGTTTTACATACCTGTAATGCTTGTATTTGACAGTTCATTGCTGAAAACTGCAAAAGTAAGTACATATAAGCCTGGGTCCTAAGCTCCAGAGGTTTTGTCAATTTACCACTGAGATTTAGTTGCCATGAATATGTATCAAGTCAAATTTCACCTTAGAAAGGGATAACTAATGTAAAAACCAGTTATTTGGAACTGACAGCAGCTATCTTTGTGTCACCCCCGTCCCGCAAGACGACACAAGAATGACACAGAGCAGCTCTGGTGGTAGCAAACTGAAAAAACTTTTTATTAAAACATCTGACTCCATATTTATATCTTTTTAAAATCCCAGTGTCATTGGAGGGTTACAGTGCCACCTCCTCAATGTCACTGGGCAACCCAACTGTCTGTCAGGTTGCTCGTCCTCCATAAGGAATGCAAAACAATAAGTTATTTACCTAAAGTGCATGAGAAAGTTTGTGCAAAGAATGCAAACATTAGAAGGCTTAGTAAAACTTGAGAAAATCAGGGCGACAATCTTTGTCATAGTTCTGTCACCCTTCCCCTCAGTTCTGCAAGTGAACATCTTCTGAGTAAATGTTCTTGAAGCATGTTTCTTCCCCCACTTCATTGACGGGTGGATGTTGCTTGCTGAAGCACTTGTAGTGTCTACAAGTGCACTTGAAAAGATTTTCTCCAAATCCCAACTGTTGGAGTAACCCTTTAACGAGTACATGCATGCTTGGAAAATGCCTGTGGCGAACACCCTGTTATTCTTCAAAAGACCCAGGGTGTGAAAAATGTGCTGCCTTTGAACAAGCTGAACGTGGTTGAGTCCTTTGCTACTGGAGGACATTGTAAAGCTTGTCATGTTCTTATTGCCAACTAGATTCTGTGTGTGCAATATATGCAGAGTTTGATCCATGGCTCTGCTACTTCCCAGTGCATCTACTCCTGGTTAGAGAAACTGTGTCTGGCCTGACCTCTCTGCCACTTCAACAGCTTGGTAATGTCCTCACCTGAATATGGGCATAAATGACCCCTGAGAAAAACCTTGCCACAAGAAAAGGTTGCAGAATTTCTTCTTAATCTTCTTCTCTGGTCACCACCTGGGCTGCCCAGGAGGCTGAGGGTCAGAGGAATTCAATCTATAAATGCAATTACATTCTTCACAGCAGAAACTTTCCCTTCACATGCATTGCTGGTCAGTGGTGGCATTCAGTCCTTTGCCCATGGAGCTGGGAGCTGAATTCAATACCAAGCTGTGAGACACTGGTAACTTGTGACATGCAAGGCGCTTCAGAGTAGCTTGCAATGTGCCAAGCACAGAGGTGGAAAACTTGGGAAAAAGGATTTCATAGTTCTTGATTTAAACCATGTCCATGGTTTAAAAAAACACATGGTTTTGGAGGATAATGAGAGTCTCCCAAAATCTCTTGTTACTTTTTTGTATTTTGAAAATGCCACCTGACAACTGTCAAGTGATTGGGGTGCTATCAAGCAGTCACCTGATCCCTTTGCTAGATGGACTTGTTGGATGAGTTAGGAAATCCAGGAGTTTGGACCCTTGATGGCAGCAAAGTCTTCTTCTCTTTAAATGTATGTATAACATGTTTTCTGTGCCCTCTTAAAAGACAATGGTACCTGGGATTTCTTTCAGATCCAGATGGAAAGCTTTTGTTGAAAAGAGAGGTAATGAGGCTTAGTAAGATTTGTTTTTTGTTAAGAAAAGATCATCTGGTGCTTGCTTTTGGAGCTGGTTGCTCATGAAGGTTTCTAATTCAGGGTCTTAATTTTTGTAAAGAGTGAATTACAAGAAGTCAGAAGAATGATGCGAAGAGCCTTTAATAATGCACATTCACAAAGAAGTGGTGTAACTACATTAATTAGGCAAGTCTTGCGTAAAGATGCAATGTAATTATATATTTGAGACAGTTAATTAGGGAGCTACTTGGAAATTTCAGTGAATATTAAGGTAATTAGACATAAATACTATAACCATTAAGACTGCACCCATAATGAAAGCAATAACTAATTACATAAATAACAGCATACTTATGTTTTTACATTACCAATACCTAACAATACTTCCTCTCTTTCCCTGCTCTCTTTGCCATGCAAATGACAAAACTTCATTTTCTGATTCAGATATTCTTGCAAATTGTTGAGGAAACAATGAACTTTCCCCTTGTCCTCTTTCTCTAGAGAAGACTGGCCAACAGGAATTATGCACACCTAACAGGAAGACAGTCAAAGATACTGCACAGGTCTGCAGGTCACATGCTGAGTTTTTGGTGACTTCTCTTGGATTTCATACAAGCCCAGGTCTGAGAAGTTCAATAAAGAAATTGTAGAGCTGTAAGGAAAATGTTTTAGACTGTTCATGTAGCTTTGAGTGAATCAGTAGAGAGGGTTAGGTGAATGGCTGTCATAGAAACAGTGCCCTGCATTTTGTAGTGTTGGACCTGTTGGCAAATGCCAGATCTTTACTAAAACATTTCCTGCCATTTAGTTCTGTCAGGGTTTAAGGTATCTGTCTGCTGTCACCTTCATGTTCACCTAAATCTACTGGCTTCCAGTGACAAGTGTGTCAACACTTACTACGTTGCGCACATTGCTGGTTTTTTTCCAAGCTACCTCAACAAGGCTGTAACTCAGGCTCTTTAAACCCTTAAGAACTGCTATGCTGAGACCTTTATATGAGGGGCAGCCTTATTGACTTAGCTGAAAGTCAGAATTGCTGCTTCTTAACATATTTACTAAGTCAATACTTTCTAGCAACTCTCACCTAAGGATCTAAAAGTCTCAGAATGAGTCTGTGATTGTGTATTATCATGATAGAGACTTTACAGGTGGGGAAACTGAGGCACAAAGAGCTCAAATGACTTACCCAATGTAATGAAGGACATCCAGAGTCCCACTGGAAGTCTCTCTGCTCTGTTTTAGTCAAAGTCATCCTCTCTCTCCTGGCAGAAGGATGTGGTGGTACATGGTTTGGGGGCTAGTGATGGGACTTTTCCCTCTCTTTGTTAATCTTATCTGAATAATTAAATTGACCTGGTGAGACAGGAGAGTTCACAAAAGAATGTAATTTTCAGCCAGTTGTCCATATTATTATGCTTCCATTAACGTCATGAGTAGCAGACTGAAAAGGCCCATAGCAGCATGGGCTCGGTGCATGTTTTTAATTTTGAAGTTACTGTCCTGCAGAACACAAGGTCATAACTAGAGAGGGGCTGGCACCTGGGATTTGCTGAGGCAAAGTTAGAGATGATTTAGGACAACACAGTAAATTTTGCTGTAGTCTCATTGCACACTCCAGGGTAAGTAGCTCTATGCAATTAAATGGTGTTTTCTTAGCTTAACAACAGTGACCAATACTTCCTGTCATAAACTTCAAAACATATCAAAGGCTGGTGGGACATTTCAACTTATTTTGATTCTAAATAAATGGTGTCATAATTTTGAGATGGCAAATCCTTTCAATTTCTATAAAGTAATTTATTGTTATGGGTTTACATCATGGCTCATGTTCCAAGGCAGGTTAGTTCTTATATCTTTTTTTTGCACAAAGTAATGTCACTAAGTTTTTAAGCTCTTTGTTTCTAGCAGAGTGAGATTAGGGGCGGCTGACCTTTTTTGGCATTATAATACATGGACACTGAACTTTATGTAGATCTGTTGGAAGACAGATTGATTAATAAATGCTGTAGCAGTAGATACCTACCAAAAATAAATTGTGCTACATTGCTATGATAGACTTCCCTGAGTTTGTGACCAAGAGAAATATAGTAGTTCTAGTTCATCAAGATTTCTATAAAATGTTTCATACAGAGGTATACGGAAGAAAACAATTTGGGCTGGAGAAGATACGGCACAATAAATGTGAAGAAATGGCTAAGGAAAGATTGCTGAAAACTGAACTAAAAGAACTGCCAAGGGACAAGAGCATTAACCAACAAAGTTTATTAATGATCAGTCTTCTGACCTATCTGAACAGTTTTATTTGTAGTTGCAGCAGAATATCTGTGCAAATACAAAGTCTGTAAAGAGACAGCTGAGAGGCCTTGACAGTTCAGAAAAGGACTGACCCTGACAACAGGAGAAATGGAAAACAGATAAAATGAAGTACTAATAAACCACAAGGTCATGCAGATGTTTTTTTGCTCTGAGCAGGAGGCTCATCAGCTGGAAGTAAGAGAGAAGTGTTTTGCTGAATCTCTCAATGATTGACAAATGCTGGGGCTCTACAACAGCAGGGAAGGGAAGTATTCCCTGAGATGTTCTCCTGGATGTTGCATCAGGGGAAGCATATCCAGGAAACATGTGGGATTCCTGACTACTTTTGTACAAGGCACTGGGGACATCCAAAAAAAGACTCCAGAAGAAGGGAAATTAAATTGAGATAGGAAGTGGGGGATAAAAGACTGTGTCTTCAGTTTAGCAAAACTAAAACTGAGTAGAGGCATATTTCTCCCTATAAATATATTATAGGGGTAAGTGGTGAGAGAGAACTGGTTAAATTAAGGGTGTATTGGATGCCATAGGAACAATTGAGAGGAGCCAACTGAATAAATGTTCTTTGGAAAAGGAATGAAGGTTTTAATAACATGAAGTTTTGGAGCAGTTTTCCAATAGGAGTCACAGGGGCAAGAAAACTATCTGGTTTCAAGAAAAAACTTGAGAAATTTATCAATGAGATTGTGATGTTGTGATATCAATGAGATATGATGTGTCAGACGTAGCAGGGGATGACCTGGGAGGACTCTTCCAGTCCTATTTCCTATGTAAAACTATTCAACAGAGCCCCCGGTCTCCAGAGTATTTTTTTTCTGTAAAAAGACTTCAATAGCAAGCTAGGGAAAATGGCCTTTCCTTTGGATTCTTTGTTTGCCCTTATCTATACAGGAGACATAGATCTGATCAAAGTGCCAATGAATCTTGTGGTAGATTGGATGCAGATCTCTATTATCTGTGTGACAATACCTTTTAGAGGTCCTGCTCATTACTGGGGCCCAGCTACTTTCCATGACCTGACATTTATGATCCCAGTTCATCTCTTAGCTAAATTCATCTGAAGCTGTTTCCTTGATAGCCCTTTCAATATTTTACAGTCTTCTTACAGTTCTTGTATTTTTGAAACCTTCTGAGGTCCTTCAAAGCAAGCCAAACAATCTTCTACCTTTCACAGTGCCGTCAGCTAGCCAAGCCCATGAGTAGATCCCTAATTCTCTGAGATAAGATCAATAGCCCATCAGCCTCTGCTATCCTAAAAAGATCTGGCAACTGAAGTCTAGGTGTAGCAGTTGAAAGAACTGCTAATAATGGATGATGACTGACAAAACTCTTAGGTGTGAAAGAAGATTTACCAGGAGCATGGTGTTCATGCATAGTGCTCATTGATTGACAGCCCCAACAGGTTAGAGGTTACCCATGGAATACAGTCTTGATGGCCTAGGATGAAATGTTCCCCCTGACCCTTCTGAAAGCTGGTGATACAAAGCACTGGCTAACATATCATTAACTTGCGACACCATGATGATGGGATTAAGACTCAGAGGGCTTTATCTCTACCTTATTAATGGCAATTAAAAGCTGCATGACAGTTTTAAAACTCGTTGATGTAAAGAAAGTTAGTGCCTGTCTTATAGTGGCACAGTAAATAATTGTCTGGTTGCTTGGCTTTTCATAATCTGCCCATGCAGCTGTAAATTATCATTATTTTGCTGAAAAAACAGCTTTTCGATTTATCAACAAAAGAGCAGGTAAGGCTCTATGTAAATAATGATGAAGGACACTTCCAAGTTGGATTTTTTCCCATTTAGATTGCTGAGCATGAAAGAAGCAGATGATTTTCAAAGCTAATAGCAGTATCTGTTAGACTTCTTTTTTAAAGTCTAATTACCCCCCAAAAATGTTAACCCCAAGTTTAGTTACTGCAAACTTCACCTGGCTAATTCATACGGCAGGTATTAAAATCTCTCCCTGCCCTTCTTTATATGGAAAGGGATTTTTATTCCTTCTTGGGTGTTTTTCATTGTTGGACCTGTGCTGATTTGTGGCAAGAAGTTTTCATATCTTTTGGTCTTCTGAATTCAAGGAAATGTGATTACTCCCAGAGCAATATTGTGAGTGCTGTGAACTAGAAATAGCTCTGTTATGTGCTGCTCCTGTTAAAATCGAAATCTAAAATCTAAATTGGAAAGAAAGGCTCAAACCCAAATACGTGCCCTAACTGGAAAGTCATGTTTCCCTCAAATATTTAGTGACTGTTCTTGTGCTCCTACATATCCTGATTAACTTCTCTGGTTGTGGCATCTCACTTTTCAGACTGTGTTTCTGAACCACCTTCCTCACTTCTATGAAAAAGCATAAGGTGTTTTTTCATGACAACTGGCTGTTTGGGTTTTGAGGGGATCTTATATGCTGTGAATCTTTCTTGATCTTTTAGGAAGCATGGTTAGGTTTTGGCTTTCAATAGTTAATCTCAGCTCTGGAGTGACAGAGTGGTGAAAAAGTCATCAGTGCGGCTCCCTAAGAGACTTCTCCACACTTGGTCCCCAGCAAGCCAGAGGCAAAGACACCAGGTCTGCTTTTCTCTGTATTTTTACTGCATTTTTTCCCAGGGTTATAAAGACTGGAGAACTTTTATGCATTTGGTGTTGATTGCTTTCAGACTAGAGAACAGGACTCTCAGCTTTTCACTGCTGTAATTTCAGAGGTGTTGGTGGCTGTGGCAGCCTGCAGTGGCCTGTGCCTGGCTGAGCCACTCCAGCTGTGCCAAACCAGCTTCAGGACTCCTGCCGGGTCCTGCCTTCTCCCAGCTCCCCAGGAGCTGTGGGACTGGGAGACGTCGCCTGTCATTTTAGCCTCTTGCCACTCCAAGGCAGAGATTGCCTTACACTTGTAGTTTATACAGCCCCAAGCACAATGTCAGCATTACACATTAATTAATAATAGTGGCTTATATTGCTAATCACTTAATTATAAATTATGTCTGCTGGTTATGCCTGCCATCACATATTACTTTGTAGTTACATAGATATACACATAGTGTATCTGGGCTTTTGTAAATCAGCTTGTAGTTGTTCAATGATACAAAGGCTATGCCAGCACATAAATCCGATGTAAACTGCTAATCATTTTTAAATGAAGACAAAGCAATCTGAGTTTTAAATCCATAATGCAAGAGAATTACAGTGCATGTGCCTGAAATTTAGGAAGAGAACTTGCTTTGCAGACGTTTCAATTGTAACCAAAATTCTGACGTTATGCGCATTACATGGTATTTTACTGAAATCACACTCAGTGGCAGATTTGCATAAATGAATGTATTGTATTTTTTATAACTGTGAAAGCTTTAATTACCTAAACTCTAATTAGGCTTGCATTTTTTAGAAAACACAAGATATTAGCTTATTTTGTAGTTGGCTCAACTTTAATGTTTTCCCACATTTGTAACTCATACGTAATAAAATTCTATAAAAACACAGGGAAAACAGAGAGATGAAGGCATCCCTGGAATTTCTGGAGCTGATTGGTTGTTTCTCCTCTTGATGCATTTAAGCCTCAATGCACTGAAATTTTCTTGAATGCTGCCCTAGGGCCAAAACCACACCTGATATAATTTTGTTGCAGACAGATTTGGTAGTGTTGCATCAAGGATGAATCTAAACAACTATATTTTGATAACTTCTAGTTATAAAGGTGTTGTGTGAAAGGGAGTTATTGATGGTATTATTTTATAGTGGAATTTGTTTGGTGTTCTTGGAACTCTTGTAGCGTCCTATAATTTTTTTTTGTAGAGCAAGATGGCAATACAGTCTGGGTACTTGACCTGCTGGGATTGGGATTGCAACAAAGGTTCAGGCAAACAACACAGATTTTAAAAGGTTTATCCCAATAGGACTTTCACATGGCAGCCCTGGCACTGTGGTGCCCTTCATAAAGTAGGAACAATTAACCAGATAAATACAACTGCCATTAATTGTTATTGCTCCTTTTGCCTAACCTATGAAAGAAGTGCTAATGCATCTTGTGTTAATTCTGCTGAATTTTCTCCTTTGCTTCTATATGAACATACCTCCTTGTCTCTCTGTTGGGTTGTCCAGATTTTGCTCTTTCCTGTGTCATGAAATTGTGACAGTTTCCTGTGTGTTTTTCACTATGTGGGTGGGCTGCTGTAATGGGCTCAAACAAAGCTATTTTGCAGGCAATTGAGAAGCCTGTGCTGGATCAGAGCATCCAGCCCAGCATTCACTGAGGATGTGCTGCTGGGAGCGTGCAGCACCTCTGTTCTCTCCTGCTGCTAAGGCAGGTCTACATGCTGTCGACGTGCTTGTTGTGGTGTGTAGCCTTCCAGATGCTCAGGAGTGCTGCTTTTCTAAGTCAGAGGGAGATGAAGATGCCTCACCTCTTGAAAGACTACATTGAGAGAAATTGTATAAATCCTCCAGTTTTATTCTGGGTGCTGCTTGCAGAGTTTCTGTCAGGTAGAACCAAACAGCACCACGGCCCTACCATTGAGAACAGAAAAAAAGGACTACTAATATCTCACCCATAATTACTACTGAGGGTTTCAGGTGTATTTTGTCAAAAGGAATGAAAAAGAGGAAAGGAGCATCATATTTATTTCCATAATTTCTCCTCCCTTACTCTTTTTGATCCATTAACATCTTGCAGCAGAAACATCTGAGGAGTTCTACAAATGAACTAGATGAAAAGTAAGAGATGTAAACATTTAGCATCCACAGGTTACTTTTCTTGTTTTCTTCTCAAACCTCAGGGCTCCCTTTTTAGAATGCTGACTGTGCCTTTCATTTAAGTAATGATAATGCCCTGGGAGACTTCTCTGCAGCACTGGTGGGGGTATATCACAGTTTGGGGTATGTTACTGCATTTGTGCTAACTAACATCAACTGGAATGATGGAGGACACATTATTAAACGTGCCTTTCTTCTTTCCTTACACATCATAACATTGTCCTAAACATTTTATTTTGAAGGCATGCAGATACCTGTGATCTCAAGGTATCACTCTAGCTCCTGAGCCAGGGCAGACCTGTGAGTGGATTCAGTGATGTCAGCCCTGATTAGAACAAACAGTCTTCAGAAGCACTTTAAATCCAGAAACCTCTGTGTTCCATTCCCAGCCACCTGCATTATATCTCTGGATGTTCTGCAGGCTGTGTGTTTGTGTGTGCATATACCAGCTGGCTGAATCTCCTGACATGCTCCCATGTAGAACCACATGTGTCCCTGCTTGAGCTCTGATAATCCTGGCCTTCAGATGGTGCAGATAAAGCTACTGGGAAAGATGATCTTGGGGAGCATGTAGTGCCCAAGTGTATCCATACCCTGTTATTTCATGTGGGCTGTGGTCTTCTAAACTTGTCCTAAGGGTCCAGCCTACTGTGAATGGAGTCTCAGACCCACAAGAGGAGTTGTACCTGATTGTTATAAACCTGGACAGAATTAGTTCTTTTCTTCTGCAAGAGGCAAAGCATCAGCAAACTCAAAGGCTAATACGTCCCTGTCTACCTTTTAGGTTGTTAGTCCTTCTCAGCAAATGAGTCTTTTTGTGTTATATCCCCCTGGATTAAGATACTAAACAACATAGATAAAGGTGGGGAAAGAAAATCAGGCCTTATGCTATGTGATTTGACATTGATACTGCATTTGTTACTATTTCCAGACATTTTCAGACAGACAGAAGGAAAGGGGTAGACCTTTTACTTCAGAATACATGAAATATGTATGTTTTGAAGAAGAAGAAGTAATATCGACATTTTTTGTTTAAGAGGAATCTTTTTCTTAAAGCCAGAAATGAATGTCAAATGGCACAGTCATCTTGAAATCTGTATAAACAAGTGAATTACAACAGGTTCGGTTCCTAGACCTTCTTCTTAGGCCCCTCAGTAACTTTTAGGTATTATGGTTTCCAACTTTTCTTGTCCTTAAGTAGTTTTATTTTCTTTTTCGTGTGAAAAGCATCAAGGAAAACTAAGTACTATAATGAGAAAGCACTGAGTGGACAAGGAGCTAGTCCATCAAAAAGCTGACATGTTACAGAAGATTGTATTAGAGAAGATTGTCCCACTCTTATTAGCAGAATTTTGTTTGCAACTGTGTGTACAAGAAAAATGAATAAGCTCCAAGAAGAAAAGCTTCATCAGCATTTAAGTCTCAGCAATGGCACTGGGACATGTGGGTTGATATATTTTATCCCTCCAGAATATTTTCATTTTCTGTACTAGTTCTGGCAAGCCTTTTGGCCCCACTGCCCATGCACAACACTGAGTGCCATGGTAGCAAGTGTCACACCCCCTTTCTTCAGTGGCGCAGTGCCCACAGAGAGATTGGCAGCCTCAAGGTAGGTGTGCAGGTTTGTTGTAAAATCTAGATGGAGTTTGGGAGCTGGCCAGGGAGAGACCATTGCAAGGAGCTGCCCTCCAGGCACAGACTCTTTTAACTGCCACTGTCACCCTGTACCTGGGCTTAGCTCAGTCTCTGATCTTTCTCTCAAGAACCAAGAAGGCGACAGCAGTAATTTGTCTGATTCTTTACCGGTTTGTGCATTCATCCAAAACATCGGAGTTCACTTTCCTTTTCTCCTGCCTTAATTCCTTCATCTCTTTTCGGGTAGGATTAGATCCTAGACATCAAGCTAGTTGTAGGCAGGATGAGAGGAGAAGACATTCTTCGTGCCTCTTCTTAAAACAATTTTTGTTGTAAAATTCAGAATTAATGGGGATAGAAAAAGGATGTGAGGATAGCCTAACTCTGTAGCACATTAGTTAGAACACCTACTTAGGAAAAGAAGGTTGTGTATCAAAAACTGTGAAACACATAATAGAAATCCAGTATTGCCAATACTGCTAGGTGTGCCTTCCTCCTGTAGCCCTGGTGCATAGGAAATAGAGAGTTCTGTGGAGATGGTTTTGTATGGAAGGCCCTTCCAGCAGATGTTCCAAAGGTACCTATAAGACCAGGCTGATCTTCTGAGGTAGACAGAAGTGTGTGGATGCCTGCTGGGGCAAAAATACTTGATTCCCATTGTGTGACTGGGCCTTTTCAAGACAGCATTTTCTAGCCATGCATAGAAACAAAATTGTGGAAACTGGGCAAAATGTAATGCAATTGATTGATGTGCCAAAAGACTTCTGGGTGTTGTGAGGCTTATATCTTTGCCATGCAGGCGGGTTATAGCTTTCCAAACACTGCTGTGAGTCTGGTCCAGAAGCATTGAGTTTTCTACCAGTAAACTGCAGAAAGTGTCCTTATCTCCCCAGGGAGTTCAGTTATTGTGCCCCATTAGCAGATAAATAGTTAACATAAAAAGGACAAAGAAAAGTTTAACAGTATCCCTTTCAGACTGCAAGCTGCTAGGAAAATATAAGTCCAACTTCATGTGGGATGATTTGACAGGCAGAGAGGAAAAAAGGCAACATTTCAAAATTGTAGGTAATTTGTGAGGAGATGAATTTGTGATTTTTCCAAACTTGGTTCTGAATGGTTCTGAGGAGCCAGTGGGAACTACTGATTCCCAGGCTTTCTGAGACCAGACCGTAGAAGCTGCACCTGAGTCCCCTAAAAATGGAAGATTTTGAGATCAGTGTGAGAAAAAATTTTGGCGGAGTACCCTATGTCACACAGTGGGCTTGTGCCGAAGCCAGGGCCCAGCATCCTTTCTCCAAGTTCTCATAACAATAAGAACAACCTCCTCAGCAATTGCCTTACAAAAGGTTTGAACATCAGGTTACCCAGAGACATGAGCAGATAGTAGAGCAGTGATGTACAAATGAAAGTCCTACACTTTGACCTCCAACCACATGAAGCCCCATTACAATAAATATCCAACAACACATCCCTTTCCACACCACATGGATGCTGCCTTAGGTACAAAGGTACTAAAATGACTGTTCCATGTAATAAAACATGGTGGGAGAAATTATGAAGTATAAAGTGAGGTTATTGCCTTCACTGCTAATTAAAGTTTACTGTATCTTCTTGCAGCTTTGTTTAATGGGCTCCTACATATCATGGGGTGTTTCTTTAAAGAAATAAAAGAAAGTTCTTTTTAAGGTCACTCACTTGACCTCAATTCATTGTGTTGTGAATGCAGTATTGTAGTAGCACATATTGTGTGGGGTACAACACCATGTGCTGCTCCAAGACTCCTGTGGTAGCTAAGCACAAAGGGCTGCGTTAACGATGATGTGTCAGCCTTAGCTTTGAATTTCCTTGCTTGAGTGCTAGTTTTCATTACTGACACATAATACATTGTGTTAACCATTTCAGCACTGAACTGTGCACAGGGACACACCACCGTTTGTGCTTGGAAATGGCCATTTCTGAAGTGCCAATGATCTGAGGTACAATTATTATTTTATTACTTAATGGCACCAATTAGGGCAAGCATTGTCAACTAGCACACAATGATCTCAGCACCACAGTGTGATATAACTATTACAATGAGTATCATAGCCTGATACTTATGTCACATAGGGAATAAAAAGCTTCAGGCTTTTTTTTTTTCCTCTGATTTAGCAAAAAAAAAATCTGTATTCTGAGGTTTTCACTTTGTTTCTTTGTGCCTTCATTTCCTCGTCAGATAAATTCTGCAAAGCTCTTTGAATATTGCTCATACTTTATGTAACGTTTCCTACCACAAAAAAATTCTTAGTAGTAACTCATACAGCTCTGTTCTTTGATAGCTAAATCTTTGCTTATTTTCTGTTTTCTCTTCAGTCCTTTTCCCTGTCTGCTAGCTGAGTCTAGATCTGTGTTTACATCATGCATCTCAAGCTGCAGCTGCTGTGGACTCTCTTGTTTGGTGGAACTCTGTTACTTTGGTATCTTGGCTCTTTATCTGGCTCGGGTTGCTTCCTCCTCAATACATGTTCCACTCATGAGGCGGGTGATCCAAAGCCCATTGAAGTAAATGGAAAAATTGCTGTTGATTAAATTATTTCACATCTGCACTCCCTGGCTCTACCAGCTTCTTCTATTGTCCACACATCCTGATTCACAAATGTTTTAAATGACAGCTTTAGGAACATGAAAGCCTTTGGGGCAATGGCCTAAAGAGACAGCAGAGGGTAAAATTTGTGAGCATTATAATGCTAGAGCTGTAGTGCTTCCATTAGTCAGTGCTGAGCACCAACTGAAAAGCCTGCTTCAGTCAGGCAAGGAAGGCTTGCATTTCACACACACAGGCACACAGGCAGCCCCCATCTCAGAGTGTAGCTCATCAAGGGGATTATTTCTTTCCAAGTGCAAACTGAGCACCAACTGTGCTTGTCCTCCAACCCTGGAAATCACTGGCAAAAGCTGGGAGCATGTGGTGGGAGGAAGCCAGTTCCTGTGTACCTGACCTGCTATCAGGATCACAGATTCATAACAACAGGGTGCCTATATCCTTCATTTAGGTGCTGCCCCCAGTTACTTTAAAGTGACTCCTTATGGGGACCCTTTATAGGACAGGTGTAATTTATACTGGAATGTCAATGGACTTCTCAAAATGGTTAAAATGGCAGCGAGAGGTATCAGCAGACCTCATTTTCAGATAACAGTAGTGAAAATTCAAGTACAATTTCAAAATGAAGGGGCTGTTTACCAACATAATATTTGGAAGCAGTCAGGAATGCCCTGTACAGTTATGGTAATATTTGGTAAAGGTCACATGCACTTAACTGCTCAACAGCTCAAATATCATTCCCAAAGTTTTCTCATTTGCTTTTTTCCCCTTTCTCTTCTTTGCCCCTGTGCCCGCTGTCTCTTGAACTGGAGTATTATTCCAGGCACAAAGATCATGAGGTAATTGCATACAGCCAGGCCCAGATGTGGGGATAGAAATTCAGCACTATGAGCTCACCTGTCCTGAGAAGAAAGTTTATAAACATTTGGAAGCTGTTTAAAAGCATTTACAATCTTTTGATGTGTATTGTCTTGTGTTAAGGCATGGATTCAGCTTTACCAATGGAACAGATGCTGGTTTATATGTCTGAATTATATAACTTTGTACCAAACCTTTCCATTCATTCCTCAAACAATAGCATCATCATTAGAGTTATAAATATAGTTACCAAGGAAACCAGTTTATCATAATTGGTTATCCTTCCTTTTTTATCCCAGTTTCTTTCTGTTCTCTGTCCCATGCACCTGACTGTGTTTTTCCCCCCAGTTAAAAGATATGATAACCTGCTATCTGGCCAACTTGTTGATCTGCATCTTAATAGAGATGGATAAACCTTGCCTGCAAAATTTAAATCAGGTTTTCTTTCTTTTTTCACTTTAGTTTTTGGGGCTGTCAGGGGCATCTGTCAGTTTATTGTGCCCAAGCTAGTGGGAAGTGACTTGGATTTCTAGTATTTCCAAATTCATGTGCTGCCACTAAAAACACGATCAAGGACAAGAGGAAGCAATTCTTGGCTAACAGTTGGAATTATCTCCCCTGAAATTTTTAAAATAATCAAGGAAAAGAAGATGCAATATCCTGTGGTAGAGGAAGGAAAGGACTTGGCTTTCTTTACCAGGACCTTGAGGCATTTATTTTCTACAGCAATTGTCTGGGGTGATTTTGTTGGGCATCTTTAGTCCTGATTTCCTACCCATGTAGCAGGTGTAAGCCATGCCATTGATGAGATCAATGACATTATTTGCACAAACGGAGTGAAACACTTTGTTCTGTGAGGGCTGATGGGAAGGCTCCCTTTCCTTGAATTCCCTTGCATTGTCATTTTATTAAGATAGGTGAAAGCTTAAGCTTTAACTGAATGTCACGTCAATTTTATTATGTCCGTAGGCGTCTTTGTTTTTAAAATTCATGACAAGTTCCTTGCAATACATTTTTACTACATTACAGCCACCTGTTCTACCTTGGTGGGTGGCTGTAAATCTGGGACTGTCCTTTCGTGTGTGTGCACATGAATGATTGTTTCTTTATGCAGCGTATTAGGAGCTTCCAAAATATATTCATAGCCTGGACCATTCTGGAGGGGTCATGTGCATGTTTTATGGATCGGCTTTCCTCTTCTGCTACTGCAAAAGGATCACCTGGGGTCCCAGAGAAAAACTTCTTGTCCTTCCCATGGGCCACCAGATGAATCTTATCCATTCCTACCACAGTCAGTTCACTTGTCCTGTATGTTGCCATTAAAACAGTTTGCTCCTAGATCAGCTTCAAATAAATAATTCAGATTGGTGTGATTCTTGACATGCCTTTACGTTTTATTGTCAATATCTGGCTTACCCAAAGAATGTCCTCTATAGATACTATGTGTTAGAAAAACATGCAAGTACTTCCTTAATGTCCCTTTGGTGTTTCTGGGGTTGGATTCAGCAAAAACCCTTCCATAGAGCTGCAGACAGATTGGGGCAGGACTCCACTTTTTCCTGAAGGAAGTGTGTGAACACTTCACACTGTTGTTCAGGGTGCAATTGGCTTGTGGGGGTGAGGTGTTGAATGTGAACTCAGGATGATCAACCATCTGTCCCTCTTGTCTGGGTCAGGGTTGGACCAACCATCTCACATCCATGTGCCTTAGTTTCCTAATTTTCAAATGGAGATATTGATATTTAATATTTGCTCTCTGCATTTTTTCCTCCTGTCAGCTTAATTGCTATGCTTTGTGGTGGTGTTACACCTGAAAATTCTTGTAAAGCTATTTGTTTCAATACTGTAGCTTTTTGACACCATTCAAGTGCCAGGGGCCTAAAAGGTAAGTGTGTTTATTTAATGGGATGAATTACAAATTAACTAACTCAATACGTTAGAATCCTGGGATGATTTCAGGTAGAGGCTTATAGGCTTGTTTTGTTCATGGCCAATGGAAGCTCCTGGGGGCAGAATCTTCTCTCTCTGTATATTTGTTTTTAAGAGCTGCAAAATAATATCATTATGCAGAGGCTGTCCAGTTCCTTGTACAATATTGTAACCCAAATTCGTGGGCCACATAGAAGGCTCATGATGACAGAAAGCAGTCTCAAGAGTCAATGCTGCAGGCTAGTCTTTTATTAATCTCCTGCAAAACGAGGTCCCACAGCAGCAAATCACCCAGTGCTGACACATTTAGTGCTTGTCTTCTCTAGTTCACATAAGGGGAAGAGCTCTGCATCCCCATTTCTGGGAGAACGAGGTGCAGCATGCGCTGTGTCTAAGGAAGAGGTTGGGTTTGCCAAGAGCACCAGATGAGACATTGATGAAATCCTGGGAGCGCCTGTGTACTTCTGGTGGTGTGGATTGTAAATCACAGTAAGGGATGTCGATGCTTTAATTATGTGTATGTGATGGTCTATGTGTTTGTGCTTGTGGGTTTTTTATAAGTACGGTAAATGGAGAAGAGAATCTGGCCTGGCTCTGAGGCTGCTGCTGCTACTGGCGAGGCAGGAGAACATTTTGGCAAAGCAGTATATTTATTTTTTTTAAACCTCCCTCCACAGCCCCTTCTGCTGTACTAAATTTTTCCCTTTTTTTCAGGGTTTTTTGTGTTCCTTATCTGAGGTGCTGCTGGGACTGGCCGTGTGCTGCAGCTTAGTGAGCTCTTTCCCATTTATCTGGTGTGGTTCCCAACCTATGATTTAACCATGGTGTGTGCAACAGAAAGAGAAAAACAATGTTTGATCTGCTAAAACGTACCTTAAGAGCAAACACACACACATTGATGAAGGTATCAGCTGGGTTCTGCCCACAGTTATGTCAAACAAAGTATGCTAGGAAGTGCCAACTTTCCTTTTGTGCTGTGACACCAAGCGCTGCCAAAAGATATTAAAAAGCTTGCGTGAACTAGGTGATGGCAGCTGTAACTATCTAAGTTATTGCCTGGCAGCTGTAATGCTTCTTCAGTGCTGCTGGCTGCTTTTTATATTTGGTTCCCCATTTGTTTGCCCTTATTCTAGCAACCGATACCACCAAAGCAGGCAATCAGTGTGTTACAGCACATGGCCACTTGCTACTGCAAAATAGGCAGCTTAGTAGTGGCAATTGAGAGACTCTCATGCAGCAGCTGATATAAGTCATATTTCTTTTGGAAGAGAACCAACCTAGCTTTTTTTTTTTTTTTTTGTTATGTGTCAGTGTGAATCCAAGAAACCTTAGATGAGCTGATGGCAAAAGGCAAACACACACACATGCACGTACACACAGACATTCACATGCATACACACAAAAAAATGCAGCTTTCCGTGTTCTTTCTGTGCTGGCTCTAAATGTGCTAGAACAATATAGCCAGCTCCCAGCCCCTGCCAATCCTACATCTGCTCTCTAAAACCTCCAGCAAATAAGAATTACTGTGGGGTTGTTTAACCAACGCTTACAATATACACACTTTTTATTTTTCCATCACTTCTATCTGTACACTGGTGGCAAAGGTTTGAGAGATAATGGAGAATGATACCCACTGGGCACTTGCTTTTTCAGTGCTGTGAGGTGGGCAGTAGCCACCTAGATCTCTCTGCTGGCATGATTTGGGGCAATATAAAATGTTTTTCATTGCTGTGAGCTTTTGGGAAATTGTCTGTACAGTGGGGAGTGGGTTTCTGCTGCTTTTTTTTTTTTCCTGAGGGGAGGGCTTTATATCTTTATATTGTGTGTTCTTCTTTTGAGTTTCCTCTTTTCAGTCATCTTGTAAATAATTCCTACCATCCATGGATGCAGTATTTCTGGGAGACATGATTTTTCTTTTATCCTTTCTCAGACTAGTTTTGAAAGTCCTGCAACATGACAATATTTTCACAGTGTGATCAACTTCAGAGCAATTTCTTCAGCATGGAAAATAGACTGAAGTAGTGGCTGCATCTTGTAGAGGATAGGGCAGAAGATCTCAGCGGAGTTTTTAGATTTTTCTTCCTTTTCTGTTTAGGCTCAGCTGTTACAGAGACCTGAGACAATTGCATGTTGTCTCACAGTAATAAGACACCATAATAATTCTTTCCACCAAAGAGTCCCAAAGCATTCATGAGTGTTTAATTACCTATTCCATTTCACAGATGAGGATGCTGAAATGCAGAGCAGTTAAGTGATGTGACAAAAGACACCTAGGTATTTGATAATGTAACTTCAAAAGAAACATCATGTTATTAATCCATTTTGATTCACAGAGACTGGACTGTGCTTACCATGATTGTAACTAAAGAAATCTGCTTTGCTTCAGAGCCTTGCCTCCAAATTAATTGCTTAACTGTTGTTTTTTACCCTCCTAGTATGCTGTGAGTTTGAAAATCCCCAGTTAACTCTAAATCTATTTTGTCTCTATATTTTGCAAGACAAATCATCACTATTACTTCAAAATGCTGGGGAGATTTGCAGAAAGTGCTGTAAATGGTAGGGTGTTGGTATGACTAGGGGGAGACTCTCATCTGGCATTACAGATTATACCAATCCTATGGTGAGTACTCTGGTGCTAGGAAAGACCTGTGTTGACCCTCTAAATTTTCTGTTAACTGCTCTCTGTAAGGATAGATCTCTGGAAAAACATAATTCCTACCTTCTGTTGCAGAAGTCATACCTGCCTGCAATAGTGAAGCATGCCAAAGAAGAGGGTGTTTATTTTGAGAATTCAGATGAGTTCTGCTAGTTCAAAGTTCTCTTGGACTAGGTGGAAACCTGCACATGCACAATAATCTCATGTGGAAAGTCTGGCATAACTTAAGGAGAGAAATCCCCTGTGGGGTCTGTGAAGCAGCCCTAAGTGGCTTAACCTCATGCCTATCATCTTCCAGAGGGTTTTCTTTGCTGAAATAAGCTGACCTGTTCGCTAATTGCCCCAGCACTTGCTTTTTTTCTCTTCCTTTTGTGGATAGAAAGGAATGCTCATGAGTCAGATGTGTGTGTGGGCAACAGCTCCCACAAAGCACCAGTGGGATGAGCCTGTGTCTTGCAGACTCCAGAAAGTGTTACTCTTTATATCCCACACATATCAGAGAGGCTGGGAAGACCCACCTATTGTCTCAAACCCCTCCTGACAGGGGGAGATGTTCTTTACCTCTTGGTGCTCTTACTGTTGGCAGAAAACATGTTCTTCTCGTTCTGTCCCTTTACTCCACCCTGGTGAGACCCCACCTGGAGTACTGAGTCCAGCCCTGGGGTTCTCACCACAAGAAAAACATGGGTCTGTTGGAGCAAGTTCAGAGGAGGCCACCAAGCTGAATAGAGCGATGGAGCACCTCTCCTATGAGCAAAGGCTGAGAGAATTTGGTTTGTTCAGCCTGGAGAAGAGAAGGCTTTGGGGTGACCTAACTGTGGCCTTCCAGTACCGGGACAGAGCCTACATGAAAGATGGAGAAGGACTTTTTACAAGAACCTGTAGTGACAGGATAAGGGGGAATGGCTTCAAACTGAAAGGCAGTAGGTTTAGATTACATAGTAGGTTAAGTTCTTTGCTGTAAGAGTGGTGAGGAACTGTAACAGGCTGCCCAGAGCAGTTGTGGATGTCCCATCCCTGTAAGTGTTCGAGGTCAGGCTGGACAGAGCTCTTGAGCAACTGGTCTAGTGGAAGGTGTCCCTACCCATGACAGCAGGGTTGAAACGAGATGGTTTTTAAGGTCCCTTCCAACCCAAACCATTATATGACTCTGTGGTTACCGCTCTCAACTTAGAGATCTGAGGCTCCTAATATGTATTTAGAGTTGGTCACCCACAATTTCTGATCTGTTCATCAAATCTTGTCTGAGATGCTTTTTAAGTAGTATCCCGTAATCTAAATTAATTACCTAAAAAAAGGTGCTTGGTAGGGAACAATTACCTTGTTCAGATTTTGTTCCTTTGTCTTCTTTTTGGCATTGTTGCTTTCTCTGCGATTATAGAACAATCCAAGTCAACTTTCACCATTATTTGCCATTGCTAAATGCAAAATAAGTTACTTGAAGCCTCTTGTTTCTGCATTCTTTTTCTCAAATAATACCACAAAGTCAAACACACAAATGCTTTCTTCTGACACACTCATATCATTGTCAACCCCAATGCACTTTTTTTTCCTGGAGGCTGATTTGAACCATTCCTTTCCTCAAGAAATGCGTATGTGTGTGTGTTTGTGAGTGTAATGGAAATGCTGACAGACTCTTAACTATAACAGCACGAAAGGCGCCACTAAAATAACAGTGGAACAGATGCTGTCACCACTGCCCCTGGTGGGGAAAGAAGATGAAACAGAAGGGCATTAGAGTTGGTGGATGGCAAATTAATCCTATTGTACTAGCAGCTGCAACCACCAAGATGCTCGCATTCATGCTTAGACACTTCCAGTACACCAAGCTCTAGTAGGGGTGGTTGGAAAGGATGAGGCAATGAAAGGTCACTGGAACTGTTTATATCTGAACAAGAACAACAATAATAATCATAAAAAATGTTGGTTTATGTTCTCTACTGTGACTAGGCTCTTTTTACTGTGGCAACCCAATCTATCAATCTGGTATTTTGAGACTCTCAGTATTTCTCGAATGCTGAAGTATAATGCCAATGTAATTTTTTTCTTTTTAGCCCTGCACCCAAGCTTCCATATGCTCAAACTCTGATTTTAGATTTTTTTTAAATGCTTATATTAGCAGGGAAAAAAATCACTGTTATTTTTAAACAGTGAGTAAGAAAGTTATAATTTTCATTCCTAAGACAATCTGGTTGATTTTGTGAGGGTGTTGTGGAAATTGAAACTCAGAAGGACCTGTGACCTTAAATAGTTGGATTAAAAAAAGGAGTCTTGTTTCCAGTGAAGTGGATGGTGTAAATCAGAATTTTAGGGGCTCAATTTATCTCTACAGGATTTTTCTTTTTTTGGTGAAAACTTGTTGAAGGGAGCTGTGCAAACAATAGCTTGTGTAAGCCAAAGCTGGCATCTAGCAATTCTTAATGTCTGAATGAAAGTGCTTTTTTTTTTCCCCCCCTTCACAGTACGTGTTGCCAAGAAAACAAGGAGTAGTTGCTTTAAGCATTTACAAATGGTAATGCACCAACAGCTGGTCTCAATCCAACTGAGCTATTGTAGGGGTATTAAAAAGACAGGCCAGAGTTTGAGATCTACTGCCAACCTCCCTTGCGGAGTTAGGGAACATTTTACTTGGAAAAAAAGGTCTTCCCTTCCTGCAGAGATCCATGGCTGTATTCTCCTGCAGAGCCTGAGCCGTGCCTGGCAGAGTAGGCAAAAATACATCGGTAGGCCAAATGCTTCATTGACATGAAAGTGTAGAATCTAATAGGTCTCCAGCTAGATTATTTATCTCAGTCTAATATTGTAGTCTTCATCTGATTTTTTTCACATTTTGTTTGTTAAATGAATAATTTTTCATGTGGCTATACTTTTATAAATTTTCTTGCTTTCCTTGAAAAATCTTTCAACTTAGTGATTATAATACCAGTATTAAGGAAATAAAGTTAATTCTTCCGAATTGAAGGATTGTTCTAAAGGGGGTTTAATCTGAAAGACTTTTCTGCTTTCTCTAAAACCCACTCACAATCTTTTCTCCATCCAGCAGGAATTGTAAAATATTATTTGACTTCTAAGTTTGTAGGTAACTATAATACTTTTTTTTTTGGAATATAATTACAGATGAAATATGTTTACAGCAAATGTCCGAGAGAGAGCAATAAAAATTATTATTTTGCATGCTAAAGGCCTCTGCTATTAGCAGTACATTTTATATATGCTACCTTTTCTGAATAGAAATGCAATATTTGGCTTTTCCCTGAAAGATAAATGAATCCATTTGTTGATGTGGCACACTCGAGCTGGACATTTATGTGAAATAAAAGGGGCCAAATTAATTGTAAAACAAAACACCCCCCTCCAACGAAAACAGGCAAACAAACCATCACATGGGCAAATGTGACAAATATACCTTTTTATTTCTTTCTAGAAATATTTGCATTTCAAGGGTGTTCACAGAGAGTGGCACGATGCCCACTTGTTTAGGTTTTTGTGTGTGTGTGTATTTATTTATTTTTTTTACAATCATATGGCTTGGTTCTGTTTTCCAGATCTTGTCCGAGAGCTGCTATTCGAAATAAAAATGTTTGTATCCATTTCCTCATTAATCATTGTAATACAACCTGCTGCAGCTAAATGACAAAACAGATGCAACGATGAAAATTAAAAGTGATGGATACTTATCTTTGGCTATAAAAGCTGCTAACAATTTAGAGAACTAGAGTGCCTTTTGGAGCTAGAATGTGGCAAATGAGAGAACAGTAATAGGGCTAAAGAGTTTACTGTTTGTAAACCAGATAACTGTGGGGAGGCTGCATTGCTGTCTAGCACCTGTTTTATGTGGTTTGTCTTTTCTATTGAGTAAGATCAAGTGAGGTATTATTTTAAAGTCTGATATGTATAGCATTTTTGGAACTGGATGTAACCTAACCCCAACAAAACTGCTGGAAACATGACCTTGCTTTTGTACGGTGTTTTGAACTTGAAAATAGGCCTCTTTCTTTTTCTCTACCACACACACCAGCTTGGCTTGTGAGCTTTTCCCTGCAAAATGGGGTCCTTTTTCCTAATGAAAGCAGACCTATCCTGATATGAAATATGCTTTTGAAATGTCATACTCTAAATCTGAATTCCTTATGGGTTTTTGCAGAAATGCTGTTTGTTTCAATACATTTTGTGGGGATACTCACCCTGAAGGGTGTAAAAATACAAGGGTCAGAGTCTTAGAGTGAGAATATTTCTGGCAGCTCCCTTGGGAGCTCCATTCTTGTATGCAGTAAGAAGTATTCTCTCATCCATCTCTATCTGCTCTCCTGCTGCAGCTGGGACTCTTAGAGGTTGCTCTATGCTGTGCTGTGCCTGTGATTTGGCTGTACACTTCCAAAATGCTTATATGCAACTCTGAAATTGCAATCAAAACATTCAGGTGCATGCACTGATTGTCCTGCATGAATATTTTTAAATGCACAAGGAAGCGTGTTCATGTGCAAGGAAGACCTGCAAATACTTCACATTCACCCACATCTGAGAGAGTTGGAAAGAGGGTCTCTGGGATCACAGAATCACAAAATATTCTGTGTTGGAAGGGATCCACTTGGATCATCAAATTCCAACTCCTGAACCTGCACAGGACGCCCCCAAGAGTCACACCATGTGCCTGAGAGCATTGTCCAAACACTTCTTGAGCTCTGTCCAGCTTGGTGCTGCGACCATTTCTCTGGGGAGCCTGTCCCAGTGCCCAGACACCCTCTGGATGAAAAGCCTTGTCCTGATATCCATCCTAAATCTCCCCTGACACAGCTTCAGGCCCCTCCCTTGGGTCCTGTCACTGGGCACCACAGAGCAGAGATCAGTGTCAGTCCCTCCTCTTCCCCTCACGAGAAAGTTGTAACTTCAATGAGGTCTCTTCTCAGTCTCCTCCAGGCTGAACAAGCTAGGTGTGGCTTCCCCTCTAGACCCTTCACCCTGTTCATTGCCCTTTGGACATTCTAATAGCTTTACATCCTTCTTACCTTGTGGCACTCAGAACTGCACACACAGGACTCGAGGTGAGGCTGCATTTTTTTTCTCTTATGAGACTCTCTGTGCTGACAGGGGATGAAAAGCAGTGTAACAACACAAGTTCTGTTCATTGCTCATGCTCTGCTTCAGATGAAACATCTCTTAAAATATTACTTTTATCCATGTGATCTTAAGTTTCTCCTGAAAATGTAAATGGAACAAAGATTGTGATTTCTTAATTTTCTTCTATCACGATTTATTTTTTTACTGCCTTTAATGATTTCTTTCTTTGGAAACAGAAGTGTTGCCTTGCAATGCAGACAAACTAAAGTGAGGAAGGGCAAAGCCCTTAAAAATGCTTAGGGCATTTTTAACAGGCCTGGAAACCATTTTCTCCAGATCATTAGTTGGCATCCACCCCAGGGAAGCTAAGGTGGTGAGTATCTGCTTGTCAGTAAGGAAGAAGTGATATCAGCTACTGAGCAGGAAAGAAGAGAATGATGTGCAAAAGAAATTATTAATAGGAAGTGGCAAAAGATAACAGAAGCAGAAAGCTTCTTCTTTTACTTCATCTGTCACTAGGCATCTTACACTGTTTTGGTTCTTTTCAGATCTGTTCTGAAGTTGCTTATTTCTCCATGCATCAACTGTGGTCTGTTTGAAACATGTTGATGGTCTTACTGCTGGCTGCAAAACCAGAAAATCCTTCCTGGAAGCAGGGAAGAGAGCATTCCTCTGGATGTGCAACAACTGTACCTTTGAATGAAGAGTGAAACAGGCCCTCATGCTTGTAACTTCTGTGGATATCCTACCTGCCTTGGCAAGCTGCAGTAAGTGAGGTCACAATACCAGACTTCTTCCCATTCCCATTGTGTCAAATCATGCCTGCAGCCCTGTGAAAGCAAGCACCTGTGGTGTGCTATAGCCTGGGGTACACTTGGCTCCAATATCTCTCTGGGAAAGAAGTGCCTGCTCTTATCCTTAGAGCACTGCCTTCACTTGGGTGTAGTCAGAGAGCAAATCCCAAAGCCCAGTGAAGCCTGTCCAGTGTTAGCTGATGGTAGTAGAAGTGTCCCTGCTGGAAGCTGCTGCACTCAGATCCTGCTCCATGAACTGAGAGTTAATGGCTTTGCATGGTTTTCCTGTGCATAACAGAAGGAGCATCTAAGTCACGTCATGGTGTCCTTAAATCTCCGTGTATTTATCACAGCTGAGTCCACTTTGGCACTAAACCGTGGCTCACTTGCCATCAACTAGTCCTGATCTGAGCTGGTTCCTTCAGTCACACTGTTAATTAACTGTTAAAACTGCTAATTCAGGTATTACTGTGTGAAGTATTCCTATGGGTGGATTATTTATTTCTTAAAGTAAGTCCAAACTAAATGCATCTTACTGGCACTCTGAGGAACCATCCCATTTACAACATCTTGCTATCCTTTATCTCATCCCATAATTTCTGATTACCTAGTACAAGCAACTACACTTGCTTGAAAAAATATCCAGAGTTGTGTTTTTTTCAGATTCAGCAGCACATCGGAGCTGAGTATCCTGACTTTAAGTGCTTTTCTCCCCACACAGGATATGTTTTTGAGGACAGAGAACATCTCTGTAATGTGAGTACACACTCAGCATAAGAGACACCCTAGATTTACTGGTCAGCTTTGAAGGAGAGCCATAACATAAAGCAATAACAGCGTCACCTTCTGAAAATTTAGAGGCATCCCAAAGATTTACCTTCCAAGATATCAGCAATCAGGACTTTAGAAACCTTGAAAACTTCTGACTGCATTGTATTTAATAGTCCCTCATAGTTTTAGTTCTCCATTATTTTTTCTGGAATCCATTTATACTTCTGGCTTTCACAACACCCTGTGATAGCAAATAACAGAATTTTTGTTGTGTGAAGAATAATTAAAAAAAATTTTTTTTTTTATATCTGATAATTTCATTGAGTGCCCCAACTCTTTGTATTAACATAATCATTCCCTGCTCACCTTCTTACTACCATTCATACTTTTGTAAACTTTATCATATTCCTCTTTTGCTGTATTTTTTTCCAGTCTGATGAGCTACAGTCTCATTTTTCACTGAAAAAAACCTGTCCTGTGCCTATGGTCAGCTATTCCACCCCTCTTCATAACATTTCTATGCATTCTGTGCTCTGAGATAGAGACTAGAAGTATTCAAGATGATGGTGCACTGTGGATTTATGCAGCAAGATGGATTTTACTTTTTTTTTCATTCTGTTTTTCTCTTATTTTCTTTCCTGGCAATTCTTAAAAGCCGCTCTGGGCATTTCTGACAGCAGTTGGCACTGAGGTGACCTTCTCTAATTATTCAAAGTGACTCCAAGATCTCTCTCCTGGGCAGTGCTGATCACTGTGTACCCATAACTAGTGTTATATTTCCCCACATGTTTTTGTTGCCATTTCCCACCACTGAGTTTCATCTTAGCTCAGGACATCCTTCAGCAGCTCTTCACAATTAGCTTCAGCTCTGGCTGTCCTGAGCAATGCGGTATCTCCAGCAAACTTTGTCACTTCACTTGTACTGCTTCCCCAGGTTGTTTATGAATATAGTGAAGAACATGCTTGAAACCTTCCACTGGGAAAACGAATTGTGCAGTTGGATTTCTGCTACTAATTTCTTATTCTGAGAATGTTTGGCTTCACTGCAACTGGAGATGTTCACGCTGTTTTGACCCAGTACTGTCTTAGTCCATATGCTCATTGAATACTTAAAAAAATCTGTGAGACAGGGCTCCTTTTTGTAGAAACTGTTGGATCTTTCCCCAGAACATCATATTTATATGTGTTTACTAATTTTATTCACTATATTGGTTTCTAGCAATTTATCAGCTGCAGAGGTTAGGTTTCCTGATCTCTCATTCTCTCAGTCTTCTATGGAGCCCTTAGGAAGCACAGCAATATTTTCACACTTTTTGTCTATTCTTTCTTTAGATACTGAGGCAGAATTGAGGTCTTGATTACAGACCTCCACCAGTAACTTAGTAACATCTTTGTTTTGGAGCTCTTGAATATGTATTTTCTAATCCAAGTGACTGCTTAATATTCATGTATTGCTTTATTCTAAGGACTCTTCAACTCACCTTTTATTTCCAGTTTAATTTTTTTTTTCACTTTCTTTAATCATTTTACATGAGCTTGGCTAAGGTAGCAGCTCTTGGAAGCCCTCTGAAAGCCTAGAAAACAGGAGGTGTTGTCCCCAAGAAATTGGGAATGTTCTGGACTGTTTCTGGATGTCTGTGCTTTTAAGGATAGTGATTACTGCAAATACTTCATTACTCTCAGCAAGGTCTCCTGTCAGCCTTTCTGTATTTCTAGGGGGATTTTGTAACCTCACATTCTGCTTGTGCTTTTCAGGAGAAATCACGTGTATCACTAAGTGGTATTTTGTCTGTTTTCTATACACTTCAGCTGGGGCTAGAACATAATCTCTTACTTTTTGCTTATTTTTTCATCATGGATATTGCTTTTAATTTTAATGTCTGCATCTTTTTTCAACACTGCTGAAGAAACCAGTGTATTTTTTCATTAAACACTTCTCCAATAAGTGATGAGTATATCCTGGGTTTAATTCTATTCTTTCTCTAAGCTGTCTTTACAGAATTATTAACTATCTCTCTGTGGTTTGGAATAGAGCTCATTTAAATAAACAAGAGATCTTCACTGTTATGTGTTTTATATTTGTTTACATTGCATTGGTGTGAGATGGATCCCTCTCCAAATGTGTGAGGGGATTTTTACCCCACTGGTACTCCACTCTTGGACTGTATCTTCGCAATTTTAACATTGCATGATGAAAAGTAAATTTTTGAAACAAACTCCCCATTAGTTTCAACTTGGCTCTACAGTTATTTTCACTCCTAAGCAAATGCCACCAGGATTTAAATCAGCTGTACACAATTTCCAGCATCATCATCCTGATCTTCCCGCTTCATTTAGGGATCTTAATGAAAATGCAGTTGGCTGCTTCTCGTGCACATAGACAGGACCTATTCATCCTGAAGACACATCTTTTGGCAGAGCAATTGATCTAAGTAAATCAGGATGTCTCTGATGTTGGTGGACTGATGATCCATGTTTTTACATTGATCAAATATCTGCTTATAGCTGTACTTTACATCAAGCAAAGTCTCTTTGTAATGTACCCTTAAAAAGTGATGAATCTTGCCAAATAACTTTATGTTATTAAGAATTTCTAAAAATTCCCCCTGCATTTGACTTATTTTGATTAGCAGTTCAGACATTCTCTACCGAGTACATCAGGTACATTATCACATTTCTGGGCCAGTCTCTCACTAGATAAAAATGGATTGTGAAAAGCTTGCATATTTTTAAAAATTATTATTCCTTAATTTTTTTTTTTTTTATTATTATGCAAGTGTTTGATCTTAAATTAAGCTTGCATAGCTTGCAATATCATAGCCCATGCATTAACTCCTTTTAATACCCCATGGGTGTTCAAGACTAAGAGAATATTGCCTGATATCGACCCTCATTTAGTTTTTCTGTTCTGCATTAATGTCTATGTAAATAAGTGAAACATTTCTGTTTCTTAGGATGTCTTTACTAAATGTTTCTTATGCTTCTCAGTGCTTAAAGGAACATTTTGACTGTCAAATGAGCAAATTTTCACACAACATTTTTTCACTCCCAAATGACAGAAAGAAAACGTTTCCAACTCTGGTCCTGTGCTACATAAAGAACACAAATCTCAGGCTGGTAAGAAAAGAACTTCTCTGCCTACAAGATCAATCTTGAACTTGTTTGGGCTTCCCCAAAGCTTCTTCAGAGCCTGTAAACAGGTCCTTTTTTGCTTTGAAATTGCTCTTCCTAAATCTCAGTAATTTACACATTCAACTCCTGACAAGTGCTCAAGAATCAAATCTGACTTTGGCCTAAGGGATTCTTTGCCAAATTTTGAGACTTATTTAAAAGTAGGCAAGTCTCTCTGTCTTCAGACAGACATAGGAATGAGGAGGCATTGAAATTAAGTGATTTACAAGGGAAAATTCTGGTGATAATATTGATATTCACAGTTTCCTGGCTTTGAGTCCTATAATTGGATCCATAAGCAACTCTTCCTCTATCCTGTAGTTGTGCTGTCCTGGCTAAAAAAAGAGGCCAAACCATGAGCCTGAAGCTCAACATCCCCAGAAGCCAGGAAGTAGCCTGTAGATTCTCTCTTAAATACTTTCAGTGTGAAGTAAAATATGTACAGGTCTCTGAAGAGTAGTTTGAGTTTTTATTTTCTCTACTAGTTTTTATTTATACTATTTTTTCTGATCTACATCTGAACTGTTTGATGTTTGTCTGGAGAGGGGCTGGAAGAAGTGAATAGTAGGTTGGTCACCAACCAATGACTGACAATTGGGATGAGAAAAATTCTGATGATAACTCTTCAGCTGGGCAGCCTTGGAGGAAAAACAGATGAAATCACTTTGGCTAAAATAGATGTCTGTAGCTTCATTAAATCTCTCACAAAGAAACAAACCCTTGCCTGATAGTTTTTACAAAGGCAGGAACAGCCAGACTGCTGAGAGAAAGCTCAGTCCAGACCAACACTTCAATGGCATTTCAGTGCTAAATTGCTGATTTCCTCCTTGTGCTGCAAGAATCAAGAGCAATACAGTCTCAGACTTGGAATATTTTTTAAAATATATTTTTCCCCTATAACAGTCAGCTTAAACTCAAACATGAGGCGAATGGTGGGTTTGAAAGTGCAGTTTTCAGAGAGCAGTGAATCTGGCATCCACACAGGGCATTGTGCTGCCAGTCCTTTTTGATGCAGCAACTCGTGTGCTTCCTTCTGCCTTACGAGCTGGGGCTCTCTGTGCCATGATGTCGCTGTTGTGACAACGCTATCGCCAATCGCCTGCACCACCACGTCCTTTTTGATTTGAAGTTATAAGAAACAGCGGATTGGAAAAAACAAGTAAATGTCAACTCTCTGGGCTTAAAACGAAGCCCTTTTTCCTGAGGATCTCATTGCACTTCTTTTGCCTAGGCCAATATTCCTGGGAATTATAGAATTAGATGTTCTAATCTTGCAAGTGTAAGGCACCACAAGTTGATCAGCTTGCCTAGGAGAATACCTCAAAAGTTTTGACTCCAAGAACAGATTCACCCATACTGTGTGCTAGCTAAATAGCTGTTCTTGTCCAGAAGTTCTCTGAGCTGGGGCCTGATGAGTCCAAATTATCAATCTAGTAAAATAACTTTTACTGTTGCAGGACAGCTTTTAAGTGGAAAGCAGCTGCCTTTCATCAATGTGAGACTTATCATTAGGAGCTTAGGACCTTTGAAAATCAGGACATCTGCTAGTATATAACATCCTGTGCTCAAATACAGATTCCACTGGCTTGGGATCTCCAACTCAGCTGTGGAATGATTCTCGTGTGCTCTAACAGAGATAAATGCTCTAACAAGGAGATAGAAAAATACATCCACTACATATCTTCTCCTGTTTTCTTTCTGAACATGGACAGCTCATTTGTCTCTCTGGTTCCTCATGGATTCAACCATTCTATCATGCTACATCCAACCATACTTTCTCCTGTTATTTGCAGACTTTGCTCTTCCGTAAGCTGCTGGTTACCCACAGTTACACATGATCTGCCTGTTCAGCTTTGGGTTTCTGTTTTCCTTCTTCTCTGATAATTCCTCTCCCTCCCTCTTTCTCCTTGTGCAGTTTCCTTGTCTGGTCCTTCCTTTGCTTTTGTATCTTTCCACCACTTTTTTTTTTTTTTGTGCTGTGCACCTCTTCAGTCCTCCCTGCCTTCACCCTGGATATATCCTGTGCCTTCAGCCTGTCTTCTGAGGAGGACTGAGCTGCACATTCCTTACAGAACCTCACAGTTACTCAGAAGTCTGTCAAAGTCTCCTCAAGTGTGCTGGGGAAGTCACTGGAGCAGGAGGAGATCTCTCTGAGCAGAAAGTTGGAGGTAAACTAACTAATGTCTGTAGTCATGTGGTAACAGAGATCTGCAAGCTCTGTGTATTGTGAGAACATCCACTGAACCCCAGCTAAACCATTCTGGATTCTCACACTTCCAATGTGCAGCAGCCCAGAAAGTGAGTTAGGCAGAGTATTTGCACAATGCTTTGAATAAATGAACTTGTATAATTAGCAAATAAACTTCTCCAACAACTTGCCAATAAACCACTTCATTTCCCTGCAGTGGTTTCCGAGGTCAGCTGCAAAAATAGTTATTTCACTTGAACCTCTTCTGATCAGCTTTTTTCTCTGATTAATATTATGGTCTTTTCTCTGGTCCCTGGTCACTGTCCTTTCTCAGTACAGCCTGTTGGCTTGGATGGTATTTGCAGGGCTGCATGAAAGCACCTGAGCTAACCTATTAGCTTAGGTAGTGAAAGCAGTTTTTACAGATCACTATGTTACCTTTCCCGGGCTAACAAATTCTCTCTCTCTTTTTTTTTTTGTTCTTTTACAGGGGTGTTAACCTGGGAAACTGTTTCTTGTACCTGTGCTTGATCACTGAGAGTTACCTTGAGTATTTCTCCTTACAGAACTACTGTGCCCCATCCTTGTCTCCATACCCATCTCTGAAGCTTCTTTCAGGCTAATTTAATGGCTGGCTTCATATTTATTTTCCTTCAAAACTCTTCTGAGAATTCACTTCAAAGACTCTTATAAATGACAGCTTCAATGACAGGTAAAGTAATTAACCTACTAATGAAAGTAATTAATAAAAAAAACCTAAACTATGTTTTATATTCTGAAAACTGGCCATAATCAGACTAACCATTTGCTGATTCTTCCTGTATTTCTACGTTGTCCCTTCTTGTCTCATCTAATCTACATCATGGCTGAATCCATGCTTACTTCTGTGTATTTTTGTGTATTATTAATGCACATGGGAGTCCTGATAATACAGCATGTACATGTGATTTGGAAAATATATGCATGTGAATATTGCCTTCCAACTGAACTGGATCCAGAGAGAGAGACATGGGAGGCAGATCTTCTGCTCCCGCAGCTAGTGTGTGTATGCAAAGCACCAGACTGAAGGAGCATCTATATTACTGCTTGCTCAAAGCAGCAGAGACTCTGTCATACATAATACAGAGACATCATTACTAACATAAAACACTGCTGGGGAGAAGGGACACATGGGCGGGCCAAGATGGCAGATGGCTTTTAGTGGCATGCTGCTTTCAGTTCTTCTACCTTTGTAATTTGTGCAATTTAAAGCTTTTGGTTACTGTTTTTAGTCTGCTGTCCATTGGCCCTTGTGGGAGTTTTTGTTGTTGTGTGAGAATGCAGTGTATTTTTAGTGAGGGCCACAGCCAATCCTAAGTGCTGTGTTCTCCTGGTGACTGGTGTTACAAAGGCAGCCTAGTCAAGAGTAGCTTTTATGATCAGCTGGTTTGCTGAAGAATTGATGAAAAGAGCAGTTGTCCCAGCCATAGAAGCTCTGCTCTGTTGTACTGCAGGGTTTTGTGGTTGCTCTGTAAGGCACTAGTGCTGAGGTGGAAAGCTCTTTGGCAGCTAAAGAGGGATGGTGGACATAAAATATACCTGTAAGAGAGGCAGTTTGTAAGTGGGGAGAGGGATGTATCCGAGCATCTTCCCTCAGTTGCATAGCGATGGAAAAATTCTTTGAGGGAGCAGGAATGTGAAGGAGCCAAGGGGCCCTTTCCTGTGCTTTAGGAAATTTGGGGGTCCTGTTGCATGGCTTGACCCAATAGTGGAAGCACAGAAGTGCTTTTAAGGAACCCACTGCAGAAAGGAGGAGCAGGAAATAGTGGAAATTTTATGAGGCACCCTCTCTTCTGCTCTAATTTTTAGACTGAAGGAATTAAAAAAAGCTTGGGGAAGGTTTCATGGATGCTTCTGAACTACAAAGAAGCCCAAGATGCAAAGCCTGCTTTTCTGAATTTTCTGATATTTTGCTTCCACCTCTGATTTTTATCTTTTATTTATGTGAGGCCCTCCCTAATTACAGCAGGTAAAATCATCTCAGCTAAGCATAGGCTTTATTGTACTGCAATGTGGTTTTAACCTTTGCATAGTGTGCATTTTCAAGGCAGTTTTAATACCAAACCATATTATCAGAGGTAAAAATTCATATGCATGTTACCAAGTGTAGGACTTATACTGAAAAGCAAGCAAGCAGTCTTGCCAAGGACTTTGGTTGCATTTCTGTTGCTGAGTGGGGTCAAACCATGGGAAATAACAAGAACTTTTGTTCAGACTCACAGCTCAGAAGAATTTTGAAATATTCTTTCATACGTATGTTAGTTCTTTTGAGCTCAGATGGTTTTTCCACCTGGAGCCTAGGTACCAGATGAATTCATGGAATTAAGGAATTTTCTAGGCATGTTTTTGGAATAATTTTTAGATTCCAGCTTATTATATTTTTATCCATTTCTTATACTCTCAACGTACATTATAAGTGGATTTTTTTCAATCAGAATTTGAGTGAATGTGAAGCAGGAATGTAACAGCCTATTT
Organism: Peucedramus taeniatus; assembly: GCA_013400575.1. Classification (NCBI taxonomy): domain Eukaryota; kingdom Metazoa; phylum Chordata; class Aves; order Passeriformes; family Fringillidae; genus Peucedramus; species Peucedramus taeniatus. The sequence continues at coordinate 402,766 of WBNO01013571.1, forward strand.
TCAATGCTATTTTCAGGAGTTGTTATAATTCACAATGCATACAGTAGCTATAAAAAGACATATTATATTTTCAAGGTCTGTCACATTATTTACAATGTGAGAACATAAAAACTCCCTGATGTTTCCTGATAAACAGTCAAACCCAGTGGCACTGCTGAACAACGGGTTAGGTACCTCAGGTGTACAACCAGCTTCAGGTGGAGTAAGAAGCCAAGGGTATAGAAATATACTCTTTTTAGAGGACAAGAGGGTACTTCAATATCAGCAGTTTCAAATGCTGGAGTATATGGGTTAACAGAAACATTTCTGGTATTATGTGGTCTACCACTGCTACCTTCCAGGCAGTCAGTCATCTAAGCAAAATTTCCACATGAGTGGCTGCTGAAAAACACAATGCCCCTTACCCTAGGGTGAATCCTAGTTTTGTTAAAGTCAATGACAAAACTGCCTTTGACTTCAATGGGGTCAGAACTGGTGATGTCTGATTTCCACTTGAGTTTAGGATTGGAGGTATCTTGCAGGAAAACAACTCGATCTTCCACTTAATGATTTGCAGGTTTTTCATCTTTATGGCCAAAGAGAGTTTATCCTTCTCTGAATCTAGATGCACCCATAGAAGACATTACTGCCCTCCTCTTCAGAGGTCACTGTTTCCTCACTCTTTAAATTGTTTTAGGGTTAGTTACACAACTGGAAATTGTGGTTTCAGCTGGGATATTTGACCTGGAGTGAATTGGAGAGTGCTCACAAATACTGCATAGACCATGGATAAAGCAAAAACCAGGAGGTGCAGTTTTGGCTGTGAGTGTTAAACGCTGTGTCAGGAAAAGGACATGTGCCCATAGTTTAGGTCCTTGGAAGAGTGCCACCAGCTTGTGGCTCCTTCATGTGCTGAAGGCCACCATTAGCAGAGCTGTGTGCACAGCTAATTCCTGTCAGGAAGAACCTTACATGGATAGAAGGGTTTGACAGCTTGCCTGAACCAAATCTTTTTGCCTGAACCAAACCCCTACATGTGGGGTTTGACAGCTTGCCTGAACCAAATCTTTTTCTTAAGGCTAAGCAAGAACTTAGCCACATCTGGCTTTTTCTACCTTACTATAGCTTTTGTTTTCTGCTTGGTTTTGTTAGTGCTCCAAAATGACATTTCAAACAGCAAACTTCCCAACTTTTGATACAGCCTTTATGTACTTATGTTTAAGAGCCACCCTCAGGCCTACCAGGTGCTCACAGAAAAACGTGGGGTTACCCACACACAATAGAAATGGAATCAGCACCTACAATGAGGTGTTTTCCACAGGTAAGTGCAAGGCCCTGGTGGGCACAGCTGTGCTAAGGTGCTGGTGAATACTCTGGTGTATGGAACCAGACTGGTGTCTGCTATCTGCCATTTTAATGCCCCTGCAGGGTTTTGTTTATCTCTAAAATGGAAGTTGCTGGGCTCAGTCACTGGAGAATGATATAAATCAGAATAAGCCCAAACAAATGGAAAACAACAAAATTTCTGGAAAAATACGAAAGGACTCCTTCAGCAGAGCTCAGAGCTTTAATTTATTTCATGAAAAATGACTGATTCATTTGAGCAATAGCCACTCTGATCCCTTACGTGTGCAAATGGCTGACAAAGGCAGGCTTCTAGATTTGCAAGTGACAGAAACAGTTTTGTTATGCAGTATGTGTTGCAGGACTGCAGGCTCAGATGTGTTTTATAAAAAGAGAAGGTTTTCCCTCATTTTTATTGTATAGTTCTTCCACACTAGAATGTCCTCTTTTTGTTGTGTGCTGCATACCTGTGTACCAAGTAAACAGTTCCAATGGTTGACCATAAACAGTTTTGGTATCTCTGATCTGTATCTCCCCCTTTGTGGAAGAAATCTATTCTTATTTACATGAACATTTATGTAGCATACAATTTACTTTCAAAATGATTCCATAACTCCATAATTCACAAGACTGCACCACTTTGGTGCCAGCATTTCTTTTGCATCTTGTTTGTTTGAAAGAAGATTCTTCTGGCATTTTTTGAATTATAAGTTGGCAAACAAGAATTTTTTTTCTCTTGACTTCAAAGCAAACACAACAATAAAGACTTTACAGGTAGCTCCTTGTGGGAAGCCTGCTGACACCTTATTTAGTGTCTGATTTTAAATTATGAGAAGAGTGAACTTGTTCAATGTACTTTGTGCCATTCAAATTCTGACTGCGAGGTGCCGTATCCTATTAGAGCAATAAAACTATGGCCCTTGCGTGATGCAAGGCAGCTGGGATCTTGAGGCTGGGCTTGTGGTAAGTGTGCCACAGCTGTGCAGTGTGAAGCTGCTGACCCCTGTTCGCCCAGGAAGGTCCTAGAGCTTAGATGGAGCTTTGTTTTGTGGTAGCTTTTGTGCTGAGTGGGTAGATCAGCATGCTTATTTCCAGGACAAACAATTGAAACAGCAAACTCACAAGGGATGTTTTGGACTCTTCTGTCAAGGTTTTAAAGTCCAAATTCAGCAGCTATCCATCAGACAAGGTGTAGGTAGTTGATCTTGCCTGGCTGCAAGGAGCTGGACCAGCAGATCTCTTGAGGTTCCCTTTGGCTGCAAACTTACCTAATTTTATTGTTATAATGATAAAATTTTGGGTGAGAACAGCTGAAAGGGAGACAAGAAATTCTACCAGCTGAGCAATAACGAAAAATGGAAATGCTTCTCATTTTTCCTTTTTCTGTCAGGTGATTGCTTTTAAAATGAGCAGTTACTGTTATATTGTCATCCTTTCCATTATAATTTCCTCTGTGATGTATTTGTGTTAGGTCAAAAGGTGATCCAAAAGATTGGTGAAAATAGGTGATTTACAGCTGGCTCCACCAGGGACTCAACTTCTTAGCCTCAGAAAATTCAAGAGTGTTTTGTTTGACTGGTTATATTTGCAGCTGTGTCGAAGTGCATCAGAGGGCTTGGCAGCACATCCTTGAAGTGATCAGCTTTTGGGCTGTTCTCTGCTATTGTACTAGGTTGTTGCACATTTTTGGTAGAGAAAGTTTTATTGCTCAATTCTGGGCAATTTTGATTGTCAGGTGCAGGTGAAGGCAGTTGAATTGTGTTGAAGGTTGTGGCTGGAGATGCCACAGCTGAAGTGTCAGGATCCTGCCTGTTTGATGGTGCAGAGGGTCAGAACCTGATTTGAAGGTTGCTAATACGGTGGGCTGAGCTTTGCCTGGGGAGTGCCCTGAAACTCTCAAGGTTTTGCAGCAGGCACAAGGCACACCAGCATCCAAACTGTCTGGCATGACTGCTTCATGAAAGGGAAAAAACAGCTACTAGAAGGAGGTGTTTCCACCCTCATATGGACACAAGGTCAGCCTGACCTATTATCTATTTCTGTCTGAGATAAACAAAGCCACTTATTACCAAATGGCAGCATCCACGCAGGTGATCAATATGGGGATGTCTGCAGTTTGTTCCTTTTGTGAATGTAATAGCCTCCACAGTTTTCCTTCCTTTGATATTTTCATCAGAATAATTCAGTCTGACAATGTTTCTAAGTTACTGAGAACAACCAAGGGATAAACAGTTCAGTCACCTTGGCCTCTTTCTTCTCCCAGTATTAAAAGGGAGGCTAGCAGTTACTATGATATAGTATTTTACTCATTGACTTTCTTTTGAAGGTTCATAATGAGGAAGCTGTTTAAAAAATCAATTTGCATAAATGCTTTTTAACAACAAAAAAAAGGAGTTTACTCTTCCTTGACTTAATAATTTTTTTTTTACATAGCAATTAGATACAAAATCTTGTGTGCTTGTGCAGATATATGCATATATATATTCACACACACATGCACATATGTATGCACAAAACTTGTCTCCTGTAGCTGGAAACAGTTCAACTGAGAAAAATTATGTGCACACCAAAACAATTGTGATTTTTCAACAAGATCCCAGTGTTTTCTTTGTAAAAAACTAGGATTGGAAAAACATGAGGTTTTCCTGCCAGATTCCATTCATTTTCAGCAGGAACAATCTGCTCCTCTCAGCTGAACGTTTTACAGCAAGAATGGCTGGAACTGAGGAACCAGCTCCTGTTTGGAAATAGTAATTGTTTTTAATGAAAATGCCTGCCTACCATTTGGAGCTAATACCAGAACCACGATTCCACTAGGACAAAGCATCAGCTGGACAGAAATACACAGTGCAAGAGGGCAAGATGTCACATTACCAGGAAAGCAAAGGAGAAGGTCTTTCTTTTTTTCCTGCTTTTTCTTTTTCTCTCCTTTTCTATTGGTTTCATCCGCAGTTCCCTAAGAGATACCAGATAATAAAAAAGGGCAAGGGCCAAAAATCACCTGGTGGTGACTGGAGTCATGCCAGACCATTGTATGTTTGAAAACAAAACGGATGGTAAAGGAACAGTGTGTTAGACCTCCCTGATAGTTAGGGTTTGCTTGGAAAAAAATATAGCCAGCTTGGCAGAAATAATCTGATGTACAAGAAGATGGATGTGATTGAAAAAGCCTGGGAGTTCAGCTTTGTACAATCCTGTCCACTCTTTGCAGAAGCCAACATCTTAAGATACAGTAAAGTGCTTCAAGCAGAGGTAGAGATTCAATGATTTCTTTGCTATCTCTGTTTAGAGCCAGGTTTTGCTGCAGTTCTTATGACTGGATGCAGACTGAGAAATCACAGAAGCAGAATATGTTTGGTTACATTTAAAGCCAGATGAATATTTACAAGAACAATGACTCCCCAAATGAAAAATCTAAGATTGGACAAGCCCATTAATGGAAATAATGGCTTTTACAAAACATGCTTTCCTTGTCCATCTCAGCTTTCTACCCTCTAAAGTGATGGGCTCTGGCAAGATTTCTAATGCACTGCATCTCTTCCCGTGTTTTCAGTGGTGAGAGTCACCACCACTTCTATTAAAGACATCTCCCAAATAACAACAGAAAGTTAAAGCTGACCCTTTCACCCACCCTTGCTGTTTACAAGGTTTTCAGCATTTACTGCTTTTGCTGGCTCAAGCCTGGCTGTGAAGACCAGGTTTCTCTCTTTTACTCTGACATAACTTTTCTGCAATTCAGTTTATACCAAATAGCTAACAAGCTCAGAATATGGTCTATTAACACAAGAGCAGCTTAGTTTCTGTTACTTATTTAGGTTTTATTTTCAGTGGAAGGAGTATATTAATTAAAAAGACACAAAGTATGGAATTATATCCATGACAGTCTGAGAATATTAGAGAGGACTGAAAGATCTGAAGGGACGGGTCTTACCTTTTTCAGGTGAGCTGATACAATACAAAATAGGTTATAATAGAAATTACAATACATAATATTATATATAAAAATAATATATTAGTTATAGAAATAATTACATTAAAATAATATTATAATAGGTTATAACAGAAATGTGATATAATAAAAAAAATTACATTTTCAGACAGAACTTGCTGTTTTACCAAATCAGTGTAATGGACTATCTAGAACTTAGGCTATGATTCCATCTGGTAGAGAAAATATCTATTTGGATACATCTCAACGATGCCTAATACAATGATGACACTATATATTTTCACAGCACATGCAGGATGGCTTTTGATATCAATGACCATAGGGAACAAAGGCAAACAGCAGTGTGAACTCACTCTCACCCCTGTAATTCCACTGTGATAACACAGGTTAATGCTGAAAATAATTCAGGTCACTGTGTGAACCTACTTGACCACAGCAGGTTCTTTACAGGCATTTCAGTTTATCATGCTGTATTTTAAGAAGTCAAAAAAATGCCCCTTAATTTGTGGCTGTCACAGAAAGCTGCCCCACTGAGAAATTGGAGTTTCACTTACAAATCTTTGAATTGTCTTCCTATATGTTCAGTGTGTCTTGGAATAGAAAAGAAGGAAATAAAGTCTGTAGCCAGCTTTGAAAAGGCCCAAATTTGGTAGCACAAGGTGTCAGTCTGGTCTTGTGGTGGAACTATGAGTACTCTTGTGATGTTGCAGAGTAGCCAGCTTGGATGGCTCTAACCCGGGCTTCAGCCTCCCTCTTGGAGGTCTGAATGGCTGCAAGTACTGGAGTATTAGAAATATATTCTAAATTGTTACACGTACTGGAGTATTAGAAATACATTCTAAGTTGCCTAATTTGCTTAGCAGTTGGCTGTCTTTTAGCCATTGCAGTGAAAAGCTCTTGGCAAAGTAACTATTAATACTTATTTTTTGAAGTTTGCTGCTTGATAATGAAGCGTTAGCGATACTCAGAAAAATTCTGAAATTAGGAAGACAAACTAATGCCTTGGCAGTGTAGAAATAAGACAGAAATCCTTTCAAGAGTCATTTCTTTTTCTGAGTTTACTGGCAACACAGAAGAGAATTGTGGGGGTAGGAGTAAATACCCTTAATTTGTGACTGCTTTTTAAGAGTGACTTACAGAGCAAACTGCATTAAAATGTGGTGCTTATATTTGCTTACAAATCTGATCTGTTGATTTAGGATCCAGATTTTGCAATTTAACCCCAAAGCCACAGAAAGCTGCTCCCAGAAACCTCTAGTTGAACATACTGATGGGCCAGATGTAGTGACTTGGCAGGAAGAGCTCAGATGAACAGAACAGTGTCTTGGATTGAACTCTTGTCTTGGATTCAGCAGGAAGACTTTTCAGCCTGGATTGCATCTGCAGCCCTGCACATTTGGCAGCTGATGAATTTTTGCTGTAAAACCTAAGTCCTGTGTTCAGATAGGATGTGGCATTATGGAATATACATTCTGGTTCAGATGCTTGAGGTAGATCCCTGAGTCTGAGTGTCTGAATACCATAAGACTGCAATCTTGCAGCTTATCTTGTGGGCTAGCAGTAGATAATAATTTTATTTTTGTTTTGATGAATGCTGTTCATCTGGAAAGAAGTTGTTCTGCTGCTCATACCTGAGTCAGCCACCCAAGAAAGATGAATAAATAAGGGTTTTCAGACATTATCATGCATGCTTTGTTTATTAGTTATTTCCTGTTTTGCCCTAGAAAAAGCCAAAAGAATCTATTAAGAGCCTATCCATTGATTTCTAAGTGGGAATTAGAAAAGATGATAAACTGTGCAACTGCTTCTTTGAATTGAAGGAATTACATCAGATGCTATTTTCTTGTTTGTTGGGATTGCTGTAAAATGGATATTTCTGTACTGAGTAATCAGAGATCTGACATTACTGAGCATGTCCAGATCCATTAATAATAATAACCTTGTGTATGGAACATGCTTATTATGTTGGATGCAGTAAACTTATGCTTTGAAAGCTTGTAGCAGATTTTGAGGAAAACAGTGGTGCAAAACTGGATGCTTTTATGCGTAATTTCCATGAGTTCTTTGGGTTTTATTTGCTTCTGACACTTTCACACCAGTTTTCACCAACATTTATCACAAGAAAATCCCTTTATGTAATTAGTCATCAGTATTAACAGTTGTTTTCCTATGACTTTATTGGAATTGAAATTTTAATTTCAATTTTAAAGGTACATTTTTCCTAGATTGCCATTTTCTTTATTTCTCCTCGCTTCTTTTTGATATTAAAAAAAAATTAAAATATAATTTTTAAATGGAAAAGACAAAATAGAATCCAGACTTTTAAAAAAATTAGAGGTAATTGTGGAACACTGAAGTTCACTCCTTTGGATGGCCTTCAGGAAGAGCCTGTCACCTCTCTCTCTTGATTATATGGGGTTTTAGTGTGGGTACCTGAAGTTAGACTTTTAAGTCAGACAGTGTAAATTCCTCACATACTCTTTCACATTTATGCTGAATTCATTTGTGGATCAAAGCGTATGGCCATGGCCCTTAGTTAGACAACTTTAAAAAAGTTTCTGTAGAATAGCAGGCAAAAGAGAGGATATTGTACTTTTAGAAATATGGTTGTGAAGTCTCAGACATCATGGGAAGGCTAAAATAGGAAATCCTGGACACAGTCTATTATGCTGCCATTAAATTATGAGAACATTTTCTCAGGTTTGAGTTCATATGGATAGTTCTACCTTTTTACATTAGGTATTATGAGCCCAAATGCCCTTCTCTAGGCTTCTTTCACTACTGAATTTGCTGTCTGTGGACTAAATCTGGGTTCATGCTGAGGGTTAGGATGAAGTCCTTTGTTTTCCAAATGGCTCTTTGTGGACAGTACAACTGTTTTGCAGATTTTCCCTTTGCATTGTAATTGAGTCTTCTCACTGACACTGTCTCTCTACTTAGCCCCTATGGGTCAAGATATGCTTCTGAATTTTGCTTAACAAAAGATTTACACAGCCAAGAAACAATGAAGTCAACATAGACAAGTATTCCCATACCTTTAGTACTATGATAAAGCAGTATGCTTGAACATAACTGTGAAATATTTGGGGGAACATGGAATATAGCCCATTATCCAGCTGTTTGGCTGAATGGCAGTACTAACCTTCAAATCAGCTGGAAGTCCTGAAATGCTCAGTGCTGTCACATAAATGTCCTATGAAGGGGCACATGTACATGGGTGCTCTTTTCTGGGCATTGCAAGTCCTGCAGCTTTCTTACCCCCAGTAGGAAAATCAGTCAACCCTCCTTTAAAGTCTTTGGCCCTGGGCAAGTGCAAAGTTGCATGGTAGGTGAGGGGTTAATGACATGCATGCAGCTGCTAATACTTAACTTCTGAGGCAATATGGTCTTCAGGGGTAATTTCCAGGCTGGCTCTGACATGTCACATTTACCATCAAACACAGCTAGGGCCATTGCACATTTTCTTAGGGCTATCAGGAGCTCCTGTTGGTCTTCTTCCTTTTTGCCTGCTGTTCAGATTTTCATTAACCAGTTGGACTCTCTCTGTTTCTCCACCTACTTCTGCTGAGTGTCTGTGTACATATGGTAACTCTGTGTTTCCCTGACTGACTAGACATGGTTGTTGTTACTTGATGGCTTATCAAAGAGTACTGAGTCCTGTTTCCTCAAGGTGAAGTGGGTCAGGAGAAGTAATTGTGAGAGAAGGTGTCAGCGAGAAAATATGGAAGGCCAGATAGCACTAATTCTAAGGGGAGCTCAGGAGATATTTGAAAGTTTAAATATATGCATGAAAAAGAAAATTAGAACGTTTTTGAAGTTAATTAGAAGGTACAAAGAGATATTGACTGAAGTGGCTCTGTGGAGCAGTGGAAGACAGCTCCAAATGCATCCCAAAGCCGTGCCTCTGCTGTGGATTGAGGTGGGCAGATGCACTTGCCTTGCTACTCTAGCCTGGGGTGTAGCTGGTTTGGATGAAATTCCCAGGAAGGCAGGGGCCTCATTTGCAGGCGCCAGAACTCTGGCATTCTTATTTAGCCTGTGTTGACACCTGGGCAGTACATACAACTGCAGGCCTTTCATGAAGAGGAAGGCAGGAAGGTCCTGCAGTCACACCCCTGACCGCAATGCAGATATATCTTCCCCTGTGCCACTATCTGCTCTATCAGCTCTGCTCTCTGTTGCTGTGAGGATAAATCCACAAGGACTCTGACATTCAGTTTGTCACACAGACCAAGAATTAAAAAAATAAAATGAATTAGAATAAAGGGAAGCAAGGTAATTACACTCATCTTCACAATATTCAATTCAGCTCCATCCAGATCTCTAATTTAAGGTCAGCCCAATAATTCAGTGAACAAAATAGAAGTGGATGCCATTAAAAACTGAATATTTACCAGGCTTCAGTGCTCACTGAACATAGCTGTTCTTTACCTTGGTAATTTACTTTCTTATTTGCTAGGCTACAAACTGAAAAATTCGCCAAATACTACATAAAATAAAACTACAATTTGGATTTGAATGACACCAGTGCTAGTTTTTATTGATTTTCACACACAAGCTAATAATTTCTGCTTAATTTAAAAGGGGACTATTCACACCTATGCAAAGAATTTTCTCAGTACCTGGATAGTCAGGGATGGATTATGGAATCATAGCCTTCTTGTGAGCCTGAAATTTGTTTCACTGTATGAAGGCTAGGTCATTGAGGCAGGTGGCTGAATGGGTGGTCTCTGTTTAATTTTTAATCTGCACATTACTTTAGCTGCTGTCTTTGATGATATTCTCTCCAGGGAGGCCAGGGGCTAAGCAGGTAATGCAGCAGAGCAGAATTTTTCTACATTAAAATTTCCTACTGTTACCAACTAAGTCCAAGTGCAGCTCCCAGAAGTAAAAGTGATGAATAAGCAAAGCAATGTCATACAACCTGGAAAACAGAAAGACTAAAAGTCATAATCATAAAAATGTTGGAAGTGATGAGTGTCTTGTCTACACTAGAGTTCCCATAAGCAGTAACAGCAATGGGAAATTTTTAGGAAAATCTCAGTGATATGGAGCCCTTAAAGATGGTTCCTGTAGCTCAGGACCAAGGAATGTTTCTGCAGGGCAGTTTCAGACAGGACTGCTTTGTTTCTGGATTATCTACCCTCTGAATAAATCAGATATTGATTTTCTTTGGTTTGAGTCCTTTTGAGCATTCATCTACATGAATCCATCTATAAATTCATCTCAGCATTAATCTATAAAGAATTTAAAACTGTTTATTCACTGAGGCACACTCCCTCTTCCTACTGGTGTGTCAATGCACTTCCAGGGCTACCTGGCTGTGATGTTTAAGGTGACTCTTTGCCAACACGTGGTTCTGTGGCACAGGCAGGACTCTGGCCCTCACTGAGAGGTCTAAATGAGGGCAGGGGAGGCTGAAGGGAAGCAAGAACATACCCAGGTATTAGCAGCATCAGTAATTGGCAAACAGTAAAGAGAAAGCAATATAGAACAATAGGTCATATGTGACGCCTTTTGTTTCAGAACTCTCTCTGTTTCAGGACTTGTTGCAATGTGAAAGTTGAGCCTTTGAAGGCCCTGGCCAAGGAGTCTTCCTGGTGAGAGATGGTGTGTCAGATGAACAGGACATAGGAGGCTGGCTATAGTCTCAGGTGCAGCTGAGCAGATGATGCCAGCAGGTTTGGGGACTTCTGTCTGTAGCAGGGAAGCTCCTTGTCCCTGCAGCTGCAGTGCTGATCAGAGGTTCCCTGTACTCAGAGCTGGGGTCCAAGTGCTGTACCTCTAAGTTCTGCGAGGAAAAGTGTGAGGCAGACCATTTAAATGGAATCACCTGTTGCAAATACTGACATTTGGATTTTAGAGGGGTGCAAGAATCTGTTTTCTGGCTCAGCTGACAGTAAACAATCCCCTGAATCCCTGGGGAAAAGGAGGCGAAAGTTTTTTTTTCCACTGTGGTAAATTCATGGCATTCTGAATCTGAGCGAATGGTGCCTATATATTTCCTCTGAAAACCAAAACCACACTCCTGTTCCCTTGAATATCAGGGCCAAACACAGGTGAGGAATTGGTTTTGTGGGATGGGAGTCTGGGGGGAATTCTCTTCCCTATGGGGTATGTCCGTGTATATATTAAACAGAATCAGGGCTAATATTTCTGTTAGCTCCTGAACATTATGAGTCTGTAGAAAGACCTTAGGACACCTAAGGTCTAACAGTCTCTAGATCTACAACAGTAGGTACTGGGATAGTTTAAATTGTTTGAAACTATGATTTTGGCTACAAAACCACTAAAGTATATAAGTTATTCCAAACTTTCTGGGATTGGTACTTCTTTTTTTCTTTGTTATTAGCATCAGACGAAGCAACAGAGCAAATAGACAACTAAGTGTTCCTTGGGCCATGCTGGCTGATGAGACACTTGCATTTCTTTCTGTATCTCTCTTTCCAGGTGCTCAGTCTTTACTCAGTAGTTGCTCTCAGTGTGGGTGAAGCTGGCCATATGGCAAGCAGAAAACAGTGCTGCAAGAACTTTCACACATAGCTATTGCAGTGCTTTCCTTGCTAAATGAGGATTTTCTTCCTTAAGTCCAGATTTCACACTCAGATCTCTGGGGTGATGCATGAAACCTCAAACAAGGCTGAAGTGTTTGCATCAACCTGTTGTAATGCCTAGGAGAAATCCACCTGCTCTTTCTCTTTTGTGCTGTGGGGGTGTTTTGTTGAAACCTCTCTGGTCCAACTGATACGGAAGCTGGGGGAAGGAAGAACTCAGTTAGATTTGCTGTTAAATCTACACCAGGTTCATCAACAACTTTGTTGCCAGTATGTTCTCTTAGCATTGTCCCTGAGGGGTTTCTCTGAATCCTCCCTCAGTTTTGCTTGCAAAAGTTCATTATGCTACTGTAAGTTTTAGATTAATTTTTCCGTTTCTCAGATCTAAATTTTTCCATTTCACAGATCTATGTGTTCCTCTAAAGCACCTGTTTCAGCCAAAGCATCTGTTCGAGTGTGATTGTGTGTACATGTTTGTCTTTGTATGACTTAGCTTGTCATATTTCTTTCAATCTCTCTGTGGTATCTATCCATCCACGTGTCAAACTGTAAACCAATATTGATTTCAGAGACCATATGCTTTCCTGATGTCTATAAGCATTTCTCCTGGTAGTATCAATGGGAGTTCTTCCTGTGGAGTCAGAGCTTTCCAAGCTTGGATGCTACTCTTGATACTTCTTGTGTTGGCTTATGAACTTTTCTTCATGATAGACAGAAATTGAGGTGCAACTCAAAGTAAAACTTGCTTAGTCAAATAACTACTATTTTGTTGTGAATCACAGTCCACCTTTTAGCAACATCTAACTGAAAACTTTATGAGCAAAACATTGTTCTATGAATATGCCATAGTAGTTAATGTAAGTGACATCAGTATACATCTTTTGGCCTGTCCTATATAGTGCTTGATTTAAACCTGCTGAAGTCAACAGAAAGATTAATGTGTTTTTCAAGAAGTCAGGTTTATAGTTACCTAAACCCTCTAGTTAGAGGACCAGGGTATTTGGAAGCAGTGCTTCTTCACCACACCCTGGCACAATTTAGGAAGTCTGTGCTACCTTAATCTGAGTCCGGCTCTCCCTCCATGGCCCCACTAGATATAGGTCTGTCTTAGGCTTTTGAGCAGTCCTCTGACCCTGCTGGCAGGGATGAAGGATATGAGATGGTGTATGGACAGCTCATTCTCCTCTATGGAGTTCAGGGACTATTCAGTAGGACTGACTCTCCCGCAGTTTTTTGGGTTGTTTTTCTAAGAGGCTCAGCCATGAGGGCTTCCTTCATTATTCAGCCATGAATATGAACTGCATTGGAGTTCACAAATTAATTAGACTCTCTTATATAGTACCCTCCTCAATTAAAGAGTATATTAGAGTGCCATCTTCCACTGTGAGTGCCTTTGTGCTAAAAGATGAGCGGGACCCTTCCAGTCCTGTCAGAAAGGTCCCCTAGCTACCCCTATGTTTGTTGTTGTTGTTGGTTTTTTGTTTTGTTTTGTTTTTTTGTTTGTTTGTTTGGTTTGTTTGTTTTTTAAATTTTTTCAAATGAAATGCCATGGTCTTCAGTGTTGCACTTCTGTAGCACTTGCCTAATTTTAATGAGTTTTTATTCAATAAATGTCAAGAAATTAAAAAAAATAGGTATTTCTCCTGACACAGACCTTTAATTCACTGTCTTATAGAGACAGCTCTTTCTCAAAAGAGATTCTGGAATGCCGGCAAAAATCTACCACCTGCAAGTGCTGGCTGGAGGATGGCAGGCCATATCACAGAATCATGAAATATCTCAAACTGGAAGGCACTGATAAGAATCATATATTTAAAACCAAATACATGTCCAAGCATAGACACAAGACCCCAGTGTAAAACTTTGGAAAGAATTGTGCTTCCCTTAGCCCAGAAGAGGAAAATGTTGGGAGAAATATATTGGTTCTAGCTTATCTTTTCAACAGGGCAGAAAATCTTGTGCTGAATGGTTACCCAGCTCATGGTCATACCTAGCCCTTGGTCATAGCTACTATTGCAGCTTTAAAAAAATACAGGGGCTGGAAACACTGGGATGAATACACCTTTAGTCATGGAAATCTGTTCAGTCTCGATTTGTTGGACTATTGGGGAAAATTCCTCCCAGACTCTTGCAGAAAATTAAACTGATACTTCTTCATAGAACACAAAATGGGCATCTAGAGATGTTAGTCATTAACTTCAGGTGTACACAGGCCTGTATGCAAAAGACTGTAAAATAAAACTTCCAAAGAGAAGAAATCCTGAATTGCTTCTTTCTGGGTTTCATCACCTGGTCAGCATTAAGCTAACTTACAAGTTAACTTGTAGTCTTGTTTATTGCATTTTGTTTATTGCATTTATACTCTTCTCATTTCCGTGGTGGGAAAGTACTCTATACAAGAATATAAGAATGTTATATGAGAGCTAATGAGAAACACAAGCAGCCTGCTTAGTTTATTTTAAAACATCTCTCAGGTTTACCCACTGTATCTGGGGTGATGAAAATAAGCTAGGATGAAAAAAATCTCTGTAAAAGGTAACACAAGTCCTGGGTACCTCTGAGTGAAACATGATGAAAATACTGTCCTGCTTTTGCTTATCTTTGCTACAATTTCCATTTCTTTATCTGGTTAAAGAAAGAGAGTGCTGGTGATGGAGGGAGTGGGAGGATGGGGTGGGTTTGGGATGGGGGGCAGGGAGCAGACCTACTGAATAACATGCTCAAGAGCTCTCCTGCACAATGAGATTAGCACGATGTGATCATTTTGGTGCCAAGGTGCTAACACAATAATACAAGCGAATTTGCCAACTTTTCAAATTGAATGTATTTGATTATTTGCTTTTAATTAGTGTGAGTTTTGGAGTATGTACAGGATTGTTAGAGATACATGAAAAGCCTCCTATGGCAGGAGAGTGTATTCTCAGTAAAGACGGTACAGCATTGTTCTTTTTTAGCTGTGGAGAATGAGATTTAACAGCTATGTTAAATGTTTTAGCCCGTTTCTATTGTGCCTCCCTTTCAACCTATTGGCAAGCCCAAGTGATGCGAGAAAATAAACCTCTCATTTGATCTGAATGTTGAGCACTTTGCTATAGGAAGAGTTTTCAGCCTAACTTCAGGATACAGAAAATATCACAGTTTTATTTACAGGAGGCCCCTACATTTCCCCCCCCTTAACAAGATCTTGAGTAAATTCATGCTGTCATTTTTTCCCCATGCAGTGCTCTCTGTTATGTTCATTTATCTTGAATGTTCTTGTCAAGATTGTGGATCTTTAAAAATCCTTTTAAATGGCAGAAAGAGATTGCAGCTCTGGAGGAAATATAACAAGACAAAATATTTGTTTTGACCTCTTTCTCTTTTGTTTTGAAGAAGGAAGGCAGAGCAAAAGTGTCTCAGGGATTGTTTGGTTGATTTAGCACTGGCTCACTTCATGACTTCCCAGTCACTGGAAGTAACTCACCTCCCTGGATCAGGAGATGTGTCAGCAAAAGGCAAAGTAACTCCTTGTTCAGCACAGATTGTAGGTCAATGTCCATTTCTCAGTTTTCAGCATTACCTGCCTTAACCGAGTTCAGACTCTTGGGCTTCCAACATCCAAGAAGCAGGAATAAGAAAGACTCAACACATTCTGTGTAGTAGCAGAACCTTCTACCTATACTGTTCTTCAGACAATTACAGACAGTTATATATGCACGCACATATATATATATTTTAAATACTCTCCCCTTAAACAATAGAGAAAAACAAATGGTTGACAATAACAATGGCAGCAGCTCTCCAACAAAAGCATGCAATTATTACAATTACACTATCCTTGATTAGGCTCCCATGCATTGCATTTCAATGTAATTGATGTTGTAGGTTGACACATTGGACACCAAATATTCTCGCCTGTCCCTTCACTCTTTTGTTTCAGAGCCTGATTTGCATTTTCTATGCTTTTAGTAATGAAGACTTAGCACTTTTCCTCCATTAGAAAAAAAAAGAGAGACACAATAATCTGCAACTCGGCACTTGTTTAAGGATTCTGACCCTCAAAAATACCACTTTGCTTCACACATTAGCTGCTTACAAAGAAGGAAGCTAATGTATCATCTAATTGGGCAAACCACTGCATCTGATTTCTCTCAATCAGACTATTAGCTTCGTAATTACCCATCTGCCTCATGTGGAAAAACGGCAAGGCGAACACCCAGCTAATAACATTCTCAAGAGCTCTCTACCACAATGAGATGAGCATGATGTTGTGGGATATAGTCCCTAACCATTTAAATGCCAAGGTGGTCTCACAATACAGTGGGAGTCTGCCAACCTTCACAGTCTGAATATGCTTAATTATTTGTCTTTAATTAGTCTGAGTTTTGGGGTCTGTTCAGGATTGGTGATGAAAAATGAACGTCAGGAATAAAGCCTCTCGAGCTCCCTGGCAGTCTGTTTTTGCATCCTCCTGTCTGCTAAAATAGTGGTATGGATAGTAGGATTTATCTCCTGACCAACTCAGGTTTCCTCTCCCTCTACATTTTATGGATTAGAAAAAGTTTTCTAGGTACCTAAGCTGGTTAACTTTTTCAGAATTCATATGGAGGATACTCAAACAAAATTCAGCCTTGAATATCTTATTTCCTGCAGTTTTACACTCTTGACCTTTATGGAAATATTGTCAAATGACACTAATTTAAGTGAGGAGATGCTCAGATCTCTCTTCAGCAGAGAGAGGTGCCATTCTCTACTTCCAGTCCTGGTTCTGCCCCTCCTGGATAGCTCACAGTATCTCTGAGCATGACTCACGCTCGGTCAACTCACAGATTGCAAAAGGCTGGAATGCCCTTGCTACCTGACTCCAAGGTTGAAACCATATGGTCAAGTCACAGGTGATTCTCTGAGAAGGGCCCTTGGCTCTGTTTTCACTCCCACATGTGGTTTAGTAAAGCCCACATCTGGTTGCAGGTAGAGTGCAGAGCAAGATACATCTGCCTAATCTGCATTCTTTTCATTGATTTGGAAGCTTAGTGGAGATTCATTAAGGAGATATCAAATCTTGATCCATATTGACTAATTACAAATAATTGAGTTTCCTTCACGTGTCCTATCAAAAAAGCATACAGCATTCCTCATTTTATTTTAGTTTATTCTTTTGTCCTTGTGCCTAGAATACTGGTTATGGGCTTGATCACACAAGTACTGATGATCCCAGCAAGGGAATTAAGAACTCTTACAAACAATCTTACATGAAAGGGAAAAACACTGACCCATTAAATAATGATTAAAATTTCTTACAAGAAAACTGTCACATGTACCAAATTGTTTTGCATATTGATATATTTCCATTCAAAAACATTCATGCCTTGGCCTTTCCAGAAACCAGTATCCAAAATGCTGCCACAACTAGTGATATAATAATATATAATGATATACGAGGTATAAATGCAACTATTCATTAGTAACTCGATATTCCAACAGCCCTCTCTGCCTTTCTAGCGGCAGGACTAGCAAGATGTGTACACAGCAAATGGAAACAACCAGATGGTCTTTTAGTTATGACCCTCACTCTCTTCTCTTCCATTGTTTACTGTTATCATTCATTGTACTACGTCCAAACTCCTTTACAGGTCTGCCAGCATGGATTGCTGGATGGAGGCCCTAAACTGCAAACTCTTCACATGCCTATTTCTGATGCTGCATAAACACAGCTTGGGCCATCACAGATGAGCTGGAAACTTGATCCTGTCAGGCTTAGTCCAGGTAGTAGTTTTTTGTCACATGAATCAAAGTATTTACTGCCATGGTTGGGCCATGCAAATAACTTTGTTGACATAGGAAATTATTACATGCCATTTTGGTTCAAGGCTTCTCAGCAATGTAGGAACCACTGAATATGAATACCCATAATGTGACAGCCAGGAGAGGCCACCTCTGCCCCCAGAGGGAAAGAGGCATGGGAAATGGCCATGCAGGGTTGATTCCAGCGATTCACAATAGGTTAGGGAGAAGTGGTGAAGGGAGAAGTAGTCTTCCTGAGGGGAGAGCCCTCTTCCTCTCCTCAGCAGTGGAAAGTGCCCTGAGCACTGAGATACTTCTCTTGGAGACAGAAAAAGCTGGTTTGGCTTTCTGGACAACTGTAGTGGAGTCCTTGTTTGCCTGTTTTGCTGACCCTGGCAGTTTGTTGCCACAGACAATTGGTGGCATTGCCTCTACACAGCTCTGGTAATTTCGTGAAGTCCTGTGGTTTTTTTTGCTGCTTGATAACTGTGTTTTATTAGATAATACTGTTTAGTTGAAAGGCACATAGAATTTTAGCCTCCCAAAACCTTCACCAGATATCATTAAGGGATTCCTGGCTACATCTCTGTGAAATAGTGTCCCTGTTTTATTGACTATAAAACTGACACGAGGCCTTGGGCAATGCTGTGTAGTCATGTAGTTCTGTGAACAGCCTGAGTGTTTACCTGTTTATCAGAATGAGTACAGGGCATTAAATAACTTCAGCTCTCTTACTTATGCATGTTGTCCTCACCCAGGTGGCATTCTGATCTTCAGGGTATGGCTTGCCTGAGTAAGGACTGTGAGCCTGTTGCTTCAACTGTCTGTGTTCTCATTTTTTTACCTTCACCTTCTCCTTAGTGACCTCTTTGGGGAAAAGATGTGCAGTCTTTGGTGAGACATGTCACTTTAGTTGAGGTGTTGACTTCCTTATGGCTTCAGAGTAAACTGGTATGCCTGAAGTGTTGGTGCCCAGCTAGTTGCCCTCCCCTGAGCTTCCTTCTCCTATAACTACGGGCTCCAGAAGGGATGTCCCAGCAACTCTTGAATTCATATTATTGGTCATCCAGAATACTACAGCAAATACACATTGGCTCCAGTTTTCTTTCATCTATTGGCCTGCAAAATGCAGCAGTTTAAGAGCTGACTCTTTGCTGCTCTGAGGTTATTATTCTCAGCCACAGACTGGATAATCCCAGGATAAAGGTTCCAGGCCCGTGTCCTAGGGCAGGATCCACTGCACTGTCCCTGCTGAAGGTGTCAGCAAGTGCAGTTTTTGCTGACTTGCTCTGTTTGTTGTGGCATGGATGTGTTAAGAGTGTAACAGTAACAGTGGTTACTTATGTATAGAACTGTTGCTTGGAAAGATTCAAGACTGAGTTAAGAATGACATTAAAGAAGACAAAACCACCCTGTTGGACCAACAAAAAGTTTTTTCTGAGTCACTCTCCAGAAGTTGCTGCTGAATATGACTCCTGTTTTCAAACATGTGTGCACATTAACTGGCACTAATTCAGAGGGAAAGCTGATGATGGGAGCTGTCTTGAGTGTCTTGAACTGCATGAATGGCCTCTGTTATGGCTGTTGTGAGGGGAGAATCATTGATGAGATAGAAGAGAAAATATTCTAGAGGCATAAATTTAAAGGATGACTGAGAGACCCTAGAAACATATCTTAAGCACAAAGATGCTTAGGCTTTTCAGAAAATTTCTCTAAGTTAAGATTTCAGTTTAAATATTTTTCTTGGACATATGTTTTCTATCAGGAGGACTTTCTTGCTAGGGTAGGATTGATTCCTTCCAATCTAGATATTCAATGCACTCATAAGCAATGATCTACCTTTCATTTAAAAATAAGTGACTTTTTTCTTCTGCTTTCTTGTCTTCAGGAAATGAATTTTTCTCTCCTTTTAATGAATGAAGGAGGGATGAGCTGGCATTTATAATTGTTTCTTAGCAAGGCAAGGCAGTAGTTCATCTTCTCTTCTGGCTCTGAGCTGCCCTATTAGTTTTGCTCTCCATTGGCCATCAGTATTTCAGCTCTGTATCACCTATTCCCTAAATTTCTGCAAAGTTACACCACTGGTAGTTGCTTCAGTTCCCTGTTTGACCATGTAGTTTCAATATTGTCTTGAGGTCCCCACTGAACTCTTGCTGCATTGTACTTTCTTGGGATATTACATGTTTCATGTAGTTGTGAGATTTTCAGATGCTGAGGTAAAAAGGACTTTTTTTATATGCCTGGGACAGGTGAAAATGAGCTCTCTTCAGAGTTAATAAATGTACAGGTCCTAATCTGAAGGGGATTCTATTAGTGTGTGTGTGTGTGTGTTGCTAGAATCTCTTGTCTC
The DNA here is from genome assembly GCA_013400575.1 of Peucedramus taeniatus. NCBI lineage: Eukaryota > Metazoa > Chordata > Aves > Passeriformes > Fringillidae > Peucedramus > Peucedramus taeniatus. The sequence goes on from WBNO01013571.1 coordinate 422,705, forward strand.
TGCTGCTTTCTGTGAGTTTCTGCAGGATTTGAGCACATTTTGTAATTCTGGACCATCACTCTAGTCCACATTAGAAGATCAAACACCCTTATTGGCCCCAAATTTTCAGGGAACAACACATCAGCAGATTCAGTGATGTTCTTGATTAATTTAACTCCCACAGCACACAAGTGCAGTAAGAAACTCAGTCAAATGAAAGTCTTTTTCATCATTCCTTTTTCCTCTTACAACAAAGCTGCCAGGGCAACTGCCCGGCACATATGAATCAATGTATTCATACTTCTGGGAAGTTATGTCTTCCTTTTATTATTTTAGTCATTAGAAGCTGTTGTTTAACTAGGCTGAAATACAGAGTAGACAAAGGAGCCAGAAGGGTGTGTTTTGACTTTAGGCAGAGCAATCCAGGTGCTCTTCCCAGGGAGAGATTAGTAGCTCTCTTGCTGAGAGATTCTGGTGCACAGCCAGCTCTGCATGCAGCCACCTCTGGAGTAGAGAGAAAGTGAATTCAGGAGAGGAGGCCAGGACAAGTTTCTGTTCTTTTAAGTTGGGCTGTAATGCCAGACACTACTTCTCTGTGGTGCCTTATCTAATTCAAAAAACTATATGAAAAAAAGTTCCCAAACCTTTCCTAAAATTTGAACCTTAATAAGGGTATTAGAAATATCAGAATAAAACAACTGAAGAACCCTTCTATGCATAATTTGAAAGAACATTTTCCTTCCATGATTTAGTTTTTCTAAAAACTGCTAATACCCAACCAGTTTTGTCTGAATATGCAGGATCCAGTTTATTCCACTGAGTTTGTGTTAGGTGACAGGCTACAAGGTCACTTCACAAAAAGAGGGCACTGTCTCTATCATAACCTAGACCTATTTGCAATTCACCCCTTTCACCTTGGCTGCAAAGCTGTTTGTTCTCGTCAGGACATAAGCTGAATATTTATAATAATAAGCCTTTATTGAACGGTGGTGTCCAAACTCATGGTATTACTTGCAGCAACACTTGGGGTAATGAAGAGTTCAGTATTATCAGTCACAGACTTGGTTTTGATAGCAGTGTACTGACTTCTGCTATGTGGAGAGACTAATGTAGCTGGACTGAAAAGGACTTTATTAACAGCAGTTTTGCTTAGGGCATCAGCTGTCAGTCATTTTCTGTGAGAGCTTCCAAATGAGGTTAGTGTGCTGGATAGGCATGTTGTCTGTTGTTTAATCAAGTCCTTGATGCAATCTTCATGGTCCTTCTAGATTCCTGGAGGAGACTCTGGACAGGGATCTAAAAAAATTGTCAAGAAGTGCACCTGGAATGACAAAGAATGATAGAAAACTCCAGTCAGATGACATCCTCAGAGAGGTTAGCAAGCTTGACTTGGTGACAGATGAACTGGAGGGTGATGTCTGATTTCAAAGAGAATGACTTTTACATTTTTTTGTCTGACAAAGTGGAGCTGAATGGACTGGAATTTATGAAAGATAATATTGATAAAGTTATTTTAATCTGTAATGAAGTTTCCCATTCTATTAAGTAATAATTCAAAGTTTACATTGCAAATGGGCTGCTATTCAAACTGCACTGCTGGGTCATTAATTAAAGTGGGAATGACTTCTATGGTAGGTAAATTAAAGAGACCTATGTCTACCCATATTACAGTGGCAACTACTCTCTTCTTGGCCATGGAGATCAGTTGATGGTTTTATGATGCAATGCCATGTTTTGTACCAGCTTGTCCATCTCCTGGTGAGGGGAGAGCCTTCCTGTAACCTTCTCTCTTTTACTAACAGATAAGGTAGCTGCTGTTGTGCTGAAGACCAAGGAAGCACACAAGAAATTTGCCAGTTAGGTCTTGTGAGGAGGTAAAGAGCCCCGCAGGAAAATTGCATTTTCCCTCTGCTTAATAAAACAGGCTGAAGCCATATATCTTCATCTCCTTCTGCCCTGGTACAAGTTCTTGATAGGATTTAATTTGGTTGCACAGCAAAAATGGCCTTTTGATCTTCACACGGACTCCAGAATCTTGAATAGTAAGAAGTAAAAAGTTTTTAGAATTAAATCTTTAACTAGAGGCTACTATTTTAAATCAGAAAGGACTACTTGTTGGGAAAGGAAAATGCATTTGGTCCCGCTTGGCCAACAGCATGGAGTTGCTGCATGCCTGGTGCAAGGGGAGTAGCCAGGAGCAGTAACCCTTGCAGTGGCTGCACACTGGCTGGCTCCCGGGAATTGGAGGGTCTCTGCCCAGTTTCAGTGGACAGGTGTCATTTCCATACAGTCAGAAAAACTGTCCTCTGAAGCAGGCACTAATTGGCCCCCTTGTTGGCAATCTCAGCAGAGATGCCAGAGAGAATGGGCATGAAATCCCACTCAAACCCTTCGTGGTTTTCTCCTCAGGTCAAGGTTGAGGTGCTTTGGCAGACAAGTGTGAGGAAAGCTGACACTGCTGCTGTCAGTCTCCAGGTCTGTCAAGCTGCCACCTTTTCTAAGCACTGGAACACAGAGGTTTGGGCTTTTAAGATGTGTTTTTATTACTGTGTTAAACTTTGTGCTTTCGGAAGTGTTGTCCTTTGCAGGGGTTGTCAATGCCAATGAACAAGGGAAATTTCTAACCTGCTCCTAAGGCAATGTATACAGCAATTTATTGCTTACCTAGAGCCTGCCTTCCCTAACAATCCAAACACACTCCATCACAGACTGCCACCATCTTTTATACAGAGTAAGGGAGACCCCACTCCTTTATAAGCAGTCTGTGTGACTCAGAATATTTCAGGCCAGTAACTTACACTTGTTCAATAGATGCTTCATAAGGCCTGATAATTAATCTTCTAAATAGAACCTTCATCTAATACATTAGTTTAGCATCAAATATGTCGAGTGTAGAAGCTTTTTGAGGCAGTATAATGATTTTAGGGAATGTAATTCAAGATACTTGATAGTATACAGCGTACAAGGACACTTATGTAAAAAAGACTCACTGATTCTTTAATACACACAAATGGTTTGTGAGGCATGTAGACATTTAAAACTCCTCCAAAAGATTGTGTTGTACAGCACAAAGGCTTTGGTTTGGTTCTGCATTTACACACAAGCTAGCCAGGGAGTCTGTGGGGACAACACGCAGAGCAGTCAGTCAGCAAGACCTCTGACACCAGCTTTTGCAGGGCTTGGATTCATCCCTGCAAGTTATTTCTTAGTAAAGACAAGCAATCCATTAAAATTGTAAGCATCTTGACTACTTTTCTGTTTTCTGAAACCTTCTTAGAGAGGCTTACAGTCACTACTAATGCTGTTTTAGTACAAATTTCTGGCCCAGACCCTGAGGGCTCTTTACTTGCTGTTGGATGTTTTTTTATTTTTTATTTTTTCACTAATGCCTTGCAAAACCACAGAGGGTATTAGCCCATCTGAGTGCAGGTAATGTTGCAGAGGGAACCATTTTTAGTGTCATTTTCCTCCTTAATGTTCTTTAAAGCTTTTGTGCTGCAACTAGCTGAAATAAGCCCTCTGCTCTAGAATTTGTGCCAGATAACAGGTTTCCCTAAACTTAGTGCTCCTGTCACAAGAGCTGTGCATTATCTATATTGAATGTTTCCTTGCAGATATTGATCATGTGTTTTTTATACTTCTAATCCAAGGGAACAAGTGAGATGGAAGGCTTGACTAAGGAAATGCTGCATGTGCTCAGATTTTGGTGCTTACAGGTCTGCTGTGGCTTCTCCCTCTGCAGCATTAGCAATACAAATGAAATAAGCCTCAAAGCTGCAGAAAGCCACTTATGAGCTGCACCTGTGCAGGGCTGAATTCAGGGCAGCACTGGAAACAAACCAAGTGCACAGACTTGCCTTTCTTAACAACTTTTCTTTCTGTTTCCTTTCACCTGGCTCTTCTAGCAGCCAAATCACTTTATGTGATACTGGGAATCTGCTGAGGCTCCAGCAGAGAAATTCTGGATACAGCTGAATGTGGCCAGAAGGACAAATTCCTTGACTTGGAGAGAGGAAAAAACTTTAGAAGAAGCAGCTGCTACTGTCTGCTCCAAGGGGCCACACTTTACAAGGAAGTCAAAAAGCTTAGAGTTCAGGGAAGAGTGACAGAAAGAATTACCTGAAAGGAAACCTGGTTTGGAATGAGAGAGCAAAGGAATTTAATTAATTTTATTAATCAAAGAGTAGCTTTTCCAGAGATTAATATATATCTACAGAGGAAAGAAATGCAAGTACTGATGGGAGCAAGAAATTGTAAAAGAGTCCAGGGCTGGAAGGTGAGGCTTGACTTATTCAGACTAGATATAAGGCACATTTCTATCATGAGGATCATTAACTGTTGGAACAACTTAAAGGGCTGAAGTGGTTTCTCTGTCACTGGAAAAATATTGCTGTGTTGTGCTGTATGATGTGCTGCAGTTTAATCATGGCTTTTGGATTCAAAATGGGAGATAATAGAGATTCAGTCAGTATGGAAGAGGTGAAAATAATAACATTGATGTTTGTCTACTGTTTGTGCAGTTTATCAAGTCTCTTTTGCAGAGTATGTATTTTTTCTTTCAAAGTTATTGGCAGAAACAAACATTTTTTTCAGTCATACCTTTATATTTTAAAATTTTGTTCTGTGACATACACAGCACTTATACTAATCTGGATAAACAACTTTTTGAAATAGAATTAGTAAAGAGCTTACCTGTTTTAGTGTCAAACTGTTTTAAGGCACCCAAACTGGAGAGAAGATTCTATTCCAGGAGGTTTAAGTAGGAACTGGCTCAATCTTTTTACAGTGAAGTGCAAAACCCAACAAGTACAATTCTGTATTTGTATGTATATGCACTGTAAATATTGACATGTTAGAGAAAATACCAATACAATTCTGAAATTAGGCTCTTCCTAATTTTATTAAAATTTTTTTTTTTTTTTAATATGAGACTTTCATCAACATCCATTTCTTTTTTTTCTGTTTGCATCAGGATGGGTATGTTTGTAGGAATACCTATGTAACAGTATAATTTGGAATAATTGTAAGTGGAGCTATTTTCTTGTATTTGGAAGAATGTGATCTGCATTCTTGCTTAGGTTTGTCAATTTTAAAATCAAATTAACATCAGTTTTGAAAAAGAGGAAAAAAAAGGAGTGAAAAGATGAAAAGCTAGAGGATACAAGACAGAGACTGGAAACTATGATTGTAAGGCTGTAGCCAGGTAAGTTTAAATAAAGGCCAATTAGGCAGCCCCAGGGGAAGGATTTGAGGGAATTCTTATGATCCTGCTTGGTCAGGAGATAAGCAATGATGGTTCAAGTGCTCCAGGGTGTGCTCCATTAAATGAATGCTCTTGTAGTGGTATAACTGCCAATACACATCCTCAAAGCACTATTTCCTCTGAAATTTATCTTTTAAGTATTTATGTAATTTGCAGAGGGGTTCATGCTATTTTCATGCAAAGTCTCTGTTCTTTTCCTTGGGCTCAGATGTACGACCGATTTGCCTTACATTAGATGGGCTGTGGTCACCTTCTTCCCTTTGGTTTTTTAGTTGATGTGTTTCTACCTTATTTCCCATGGCAGAGGTACCTGTCTGGTCAGGTACCACGGAGTGGCAATACTAAGGATCATTTACTCCTGTTCTAAGTTATGCAGCAGAGTGCTACATTGCAAAACCTCCATAATCTGTATTTTGGTCAGAAGCATCCAAGGATGTTGGATGTTGTCTCAAAGGTCAGTGAAAGCGATTTAAAAGTAGGTCTGACTGGCAGTTTCTTGAACCATGAAACTGTGTGAGTACAGCTCTGTATTAGCTCTATAAAACAAATAATTCAGGTTAAAAGAAAATAAAAAGAAAGCAAAGGTTTTAATGGTGATCAGTGAGCATTTAAATAAAATTAAATTTCTATTGATTTAAACAGATTTAAACATAGAAATGATATGAATTACATAAGGAAGTATAATAGGAATTACACAGCTGCATTAATTTTATGTACTGGCAAATGTACGAAATATAATTTTATTATATAGTGCTGCTGGGTATAGCACCATGAACAAACTCTCTTCTGCTGCAATGCTTAGAAGACTGTGCCAGTCTATGTATAATTTGAGTTTGTTTGTTTGCCTTTAATTGTCACCTCATTCTCTCTTGTCTTTCATCTCCCCTCATGTGTGTTTTGCCCCTGCTTTTGGATCTGGTTTGAACCTGGATTGTAAATTATCTGATGTAGGAGGCCTTCCACTTAGGAGCTGTGTGTGCTTAGACAGTGTAGTACCACAGCAATAATGCTTCACCAGGAGGGCAGGGAGGTGCTGGAACAGCTTGTCCAGAGGTGATGTGGCTGCCCCATCCCTGGAACATATTCAAGGCCAGGCTGGGCAGGGCTGGGAATAGCCTGGTCTAGTGGGAGGTGTCCCTGCCTATGGCAGGGGAATTGGAACCAGATGGTCTTAAGAGCTCTTCCTACTCAAGCCATTCTATGGTTTATGAATAATTATATAGGTTTGTTGGAGTCCAAGAAGCTGCTAAGGGAGCTCTGCCCAGGGACAAAGTTTTGCAGGATTGAGTTGCTAATATCCAACAGAATCCAAAGCATTTGGGAAGGAGAAGCAGATATATGGCAAGAATTGCCCAGGGCATAGAGTGTTGGGTGAAAATGTCAAGGTGAGGAAAGGTAAGCAAGCAGGGCTTCTTGTTAATCTCATGACTTTAGCAATCCCATTTGGGGAATGAAATGGCTTTCCTTAAGGTAGAGGATGGATTTGGAAAGAGATGTAGCAGAGAATAAGATGAGAACAAGATAAGATCTAATTCTCTGTGCTTTTAACCCTATGCAACTGAAATCAGTGGAATATTTACCTCTAGTGTCCACAGGACTTTATGGATCTGGTCCCACAGAGGGAGTGCAGCTCATCCCTCCTCTCTCTATGGCTCAGACAGACAGTCTGAGCTCCTGCACGCCGAGATCACATGGGACCATTCCTTCAGACAGCAAAAGGGCCACAGAGGTAGCCTTCAATGGGGAAATATAAGTGCTGCAAAACTGTGAATTAAGTTGGGAACTTGGAACTTTTCCTCATTTAAGGAACCATGAGAAAGAACAGGGCTGGGAATGAGCAAAGTCAGTGACCTAAATATTGAGAGAACGAACTTCTGAAGCAGGGGAAAATCACACGATAAAAATATCCGTACATTTACAGCACAGGGTGGGGCAAGAAAATAAAGGTGGAGGAAGTTTCTAGATAAAGCATCCTTTAAAAGTACTCCAATTTTTGATGTGATAAACATCATTCAAAGCAAACAGAACAGCTGCAAAATATGATAAAAATCACTTGAAAGTTCATTGATTTTGCAGCAAAACTGTAAGTACTTCACTTTATAGTAATTGTTCCTCTCATGCTTTCAAATCTTGTACTTGAGCTACAAGAGTATTCAGGTCAGGGCTGCATTCAGAAAATAGGCACAAAAAGACAATGAAGCTCAACTAGAGAGATACTTTAATCATGAGCTAATTTACAAACCAAAGCAAAACAAAATCATTTTTGTCTAAGATTATTAGAAGATGCTAATTTGCTGCCTAAAATTATCTTTTTCTGTAACCTAAAAAAAAACAAAAAAAAACAAAAAAACCACCCCAAACTCTTATCTTCCTAATTAAATTTCGTGACTTGGCTTACATGGTTGGTTAGATTTTTTTTTCTTGTCTAAGGACAATATGCATGTGTTATTCAAATATGAGCTCCTCTGTAGTATAAACTCATATAAACACTGTCCTGATGGTGCTAAACTAATGATAGTGCTTTTTCTAATAATTTTATCTTGGCTTGTAGCTATATTTAAAATAAGTGAGCAGCTTTTATGGAAGGGAGACACGTGTGAAAATGGAGCTCTGCTAAGTGTATGCAGCCTTGTAAAATTTGTAAGAGACTTAAAAACACCCAACAAAAAAGCAACAAATACCCACCCCACCCAGCTGCCCTCCTCCCCCAAACCCAGCAATTTAAAGCAATGTTGGGTAGCAGGAACATTGCTGTGATCATATGATAAGAACACTCAGCATCAGAGCTAGGCAAGGTAAGAATAGAGAGTATTCACTTTAATTAAAAAAACTGACTACATCCTTTGTTATCTGTAATAATTTTTATTTTCTGGAAACATTTATGAGAGCATTTTTTCCTTTTTTTTATTTTTTAAAAACATGATGGTGACTCTGTGTGTGTGCACACAAAAAATGTACATGCAGTTGCTCGCAAATTTTTATATTACTAAATATAAGTATTTTTATGCACATTTGTAATGTAAACTATTTATATTTTCTTCAGATATGGTTGCATAGCTATCTTAAAGCCTTTCTAGGGCCTTTAGGCACATGTTGTAGCTCATTAGTAATCTGTCTAATAAAGAAGTGCATGGTTCAAGAGTCTACTCCTTTACCTAGGTTAGACACAGGCTTGATAACTTGACTGAATTTGGTCTTGTGGGGTTGGATATCATCCAGTCTGGGACAATGATGACATGATCCACTCTAGGAGACCCTTATGCACTGTGAGCAGTGGGGTATGGGAAGTTAGTAGGCTACCTGAATGCACTGTGTACAGGAAGAAATATTTTGCATGAACTATCAGCCAAATCTGTGCCACTTCACCCCTCCCAGTCCATGAGCACCTGAGTGTGCTGGCAGGCAGAGGAGAGGATGGGTGAAATGACTGCCAGAAGCGATTTGGTTTCTGAGTGCTTTCAAGTTTTCGAAATCACAAAGCCTAAGAGCCATGTGGGGATTTTTGTGATTTAAATGCTTGATGGTGTTCAGTTCTGTCCTAAGTATGTAGCTATACAAAGCAATAATATGCACTTCAAGCCTTTCATATTAGTAAAGTTCAAACATTCATAATACAGCCCTTCATTTCAAAAGACTGTGCTTGCACAAAGGCAAATGTCAGCAAAGGTACTAGCCCATTATTTTTCCTTTTTTTTTTTTTTTTTTTTTTTTTTTTTTTTTTTCTTTTTTTTTTTTTTTTTTTTTTTTTTTTTTTTTTGATACCTTGTGGCATCTTCTATGGAGCAGTTCATCTTGTTTTGTCCTCCTATTTGTTTACAGACTATGCAGGCAGTGCACTGGTGCTCTCAGTGAGATACCACCACCTTCCCACCACACAGGACAGAGATGGACCTAGACCTTGTGCCAGCTGCCTGAGCTGTGGGTCCTGGGGACTCCTCCAGCTTTGTCTTATCTGATTTGTTGTGACTGCTGCACTGCCAGCCAGGCCTGTGGGTGCCCTGAACTGATGCCCCCCCTTGATGACTTCCCGTTCTCCTTTAGTTTGTTTGTTAATTAGTGCTCTCTGGATGTTCTTGTTTAAGCAACTGCTCCCTAAGTCGATTACTTCCTCTTTCCACATTTCTGGTCAGTTCTTTTAACTGTATATGTCTGATCACCCTGGTGTACTCTGTAAAATACATCTCCCATTGCTGCTGTCAGCAATCTGCAATCCTATCAGTGCTGATTTGACAGGTTTCTCAAGGGGTCATTATTTTTAAAATTCTGTTATGTGCACACCAGATGAAACAACAATGCAAGTGAGAGTACCAGGTGATGGAGCATTAGTGTTACACTGTTAGTTGTGCTCCTTTTCTTTCTGACCTCACGGTGATGCCCTGTGCACCAACTTTCACAAGTGAGAGGTTGCGATGAAATAAAAAGAACCTTTGCAAAATGTGTTTAATACAGTACTGTTAAATCTGGGTGAGCCTGTGTTTTTATGCAGAGAAGAGAGAGGAATGGGAGTATTATTCAAGGTCATGTGTTTATTTGTCCTTTTTTTCAAGGTCCATCTGCAAACATTTGAGGGCAAGTTTAAATTATGCTGCTGAACTAATCTTTGCATCTCTTTTATGATACAAGGGGTTTGACTGCTCTCAACTAGCAAAAAATGACTCTTCATTGGGAGCAGCCAAATACTGCCTGGTCTGCATTGAAATCAGAGCAGCAGATTTTTGAGCAGAACTGTGCTATCACTTCTGACTCAGGCAGTGTTCTAATTTCTCCTCCCTTTTATCTACATATTTAAGTTCTTTTCAACATAAACATTTGTACTCTAAGGTTTTTTATTCCTTTTAATTTGATCTTAGCATGTGTAATACTGAGCAATACCAGTGGAAGAACATATCTCAATGCACTTCTCTTTCTGCTAACAGCCAGTACATCACACAGATGACACAGCTAACTATATCACATTGAAGTTCTTCCACTAGACATATGGCCTATATCTATTGTGTGCCTGAGCTTTGTCCTGTCACTAAAAAAATTAGTTGTACCAAACTGTGGTATTGTGCTCACATCACCCTAGTAGGCTTCCTGCTGCAGAACGAAAATGGAATTTGTAGGCAAGGCCAAAGCCTGGACTGATTTTGTAAAAATAGCCCTCAAAATGCAAATGAAGCATAAAGGAGTTTTCGAAAGCTTCACTTCACAGGGATGGTGTTCTTGGTTGCCTATAAAAACACAGGACCACCCCAGAACTTTCTTCAGCTGTTCCAGTGCAGCTGTGAAAGAACCAGCTCCTGATTAACAGTCTGGGCAGCGAGTAAATTTGGCCTCAAAGCCATTGGTAAATGCAAGTGGCCACTAAGTCCTCACACTGACGTAGCAGGACACCAAGCTGATTGATGAACATCTGTAACGTGTGTCATTTCAGTGTTAATCTCACACCATTGTTGCAATAGGACTTCAACTTTGTTTCCTCAAGTGCATGTACGAATCACAGCAGATCAGTCTGTCCAGAGCTCTTAGAGTTGCCTCTCACTTCAGGGCTGAGATGTGCTCACAGTTGGCTCAGGATCTGTGTTTTAAGAGACTGTCAATGTGTGAGACTGTCCCTGGAATTATTCATCTTCAATTTCAGCAAATGTCGACTCTCCTTTTTCTTAGTGTCTTCTGGAACACCCAGTCTTCCAAGGTTTTCAGAAACTTCATGAAGTTAATGTATGAAATCAAAAGCTATGCATTGTAGTAACTCTAATGAGAAATTATTAAGATTCAGTGATTAATAATTTTGCAACTTCTTGACTTAACTGTCACTGGACTGTTTTCTGCTGGATTTATTTTTGGATCTCTTGTAATTCACAACTGGGTAGGGTTTGGTTCATTAAATAGCAAAGTTTTCAAGCCAATGCTTACATTGTCCATCAATATCTTGGCAGAATTATCCATGATTCTTCTTAATTGAGGGAAGCGGTGAGAATGGGCATCCAATTAGGGCATTCATTGTCTCAAACATCCATTCCTGTTTACGCTTCTTGGAAGCTTTCTCAATGTGCTGTGTTGTACTGGCCTGAGAATCACACTGGTCCTGACCTACTTGGCCTGTTAATCTCGCTCATCCTCTATCTGTCCCTTTGTCTGACTTTTGTACTCCGGGATTTTGGGACAAAATATGTAGATGTCTTTGTCCTTTGGATATTCCTTGAAATGCCAAGTTTCTAGGCACTCTAAAACTGGGGAGTTTAAAATGCTAGTGAAAAGCTGAACTTCTTAACCATTACTTCCCATGAGAGCAAATTCTGCTTTAGGAGGTATTTCAGGAGCACCCTGAGGCCATGCCCCAGAGGACAATGCAGTGCACTGCAGAGATCACCACATTGCCTGTTGTGTTGGGTCCAGATTGCCTTTTTTTTTCCCCTAAATGTTGAATCTCATCTGAGGTCGTATGGCTGTGCACTGAGCTGCACGTGGCAGTGCTGCTGTGCACTGCAGGGACCCCCAGGGACCTTTGGGGACAGTTAATTGTTGATCACCTACAGCAGTCAAACAGCCTGGTGGCCAGAACATCATCTCTCACCACAAGTTCACCAGGATACAGGGATGGATGTAAACTTTCCTGCCATGTGGCAGTCCATCCCAAGGCTGTGGGAATGTGGATGGCTGTGCCCATCCACTCCCCAGGGGTGATCTTTTCTGTACTAAAATGAACATAGTGGCACTGGTGTGCCCATTTTCAACAAATGCATTTCTGCCATGGTGTCCTGGCTCCTGTGGTGACAGGGCTGGGAAGCTCCTTCTCCCTTGGTCACATTTGACATCACTACAGTCAGCACTATGTCCTTTACCACACGTCTGGTATGCTTATTTATGGAGAGTCACAGGTTAACAAGATTTAAGACTATTTATTCCTTTAATAATAATAGTAATGACTCCCCATTGCTAATTTCTGGGCACGTAATGAAATCACAACAGCATGGTGTTACAGGGATGAGGAATGCTCTTAAATTGCATCAGCTCAAGGCCTCTTACTGGAGACAGCCTGAATGACTGTGGCAGGAGCACTGCCTGGACAGAACCCCAGAGTAGATCAACAACTGAGAAAATAGGTTTGACACCCCCCTTTGCTCTTCATCCTATTATTTTAGGGTATTTTGCTAGTGGAAAAGAACCAGCATATGCTCAGACCATACCCTAGGTCTGTACAAGTGAAACCAGATTTGGCCTAACAATGACAACCCCACCACCTGCCTATAACCTTGTGCTCAAAATTGTAACTGCAGCGCTGCTGTGTCTGGCTATGTAAGTGAATTTCGAAAATACATCCATTTGAAATGTCCTTCTTAAGTACAGCGAGAGTGCTACAGTTAAGGGATCTTGGTTTAGAGGAGGAGGATTGATTAGAAATAATAATAAATTCTGTAGAATATGTGGTCATGCCACATTCAATCTGGTAAACCTCTTATGTCTCACAACCCGATCACGAATTTTCTGTGTCAGTGGGTGTGTAATCACTCTTAATACAATGATTTACAGTTTGTGTGCAGACAACAGATAGACACACTCAAATTAGGAAAGAATATCCAAAACCATTTTATATTTGTAATTAAACAACATTCCAACATTGTGTGTGCAGTGAGACTAAAATCTGTTAGAAGACAGGAAAATGTAGCAGTAATTTTCATCTGAAAATCTGTATCATTAAGGAATTGTCCAAGATTAGACCCCTACAAGCATTAGCTTGTGAACACTGGGAAAAAAAAAAAAGAGCAACAGCTTTAAGCATTAATGTGGTTAATCCCACAGCGTAGCACTTGGTTAGAGTCAGGATTTGGAATTATAGCTCAAATGGTGATATTTCAAGGGGAAGGTCAGTTTGAATCAGTGAAAATACTTTGCATTTTTGCTGTGCCTTCCGAATAAGAACCTCAGAGGGGTTTACAGACATTAGTGAATTAAGGTTCTCAGACCTCTGCCAAGACTGCAGTTTTATCCCTGTTCTACAGAGGGGAAAACCGAGTCATGAAGAATTTAAGTGGCCCTGCTGAAACAGCAAAGGGTGGTGCTGTGTGGGGTGCTCCTGGATCCCTACAGCTCTGTAGGGAAGCATGGACACAATTGTGGGGAGCAGAATGTGCCGCAGGGATGTGATGAAGGGGAGCCTCAGGAGGCTGAGTTTGGCACTGGTGTTTTGTGGATAAGAGATAACAGTTTCATTCCTCTTGTTATCTTGTGTTGTGTTTTACCGCAGCTCCTCAACATGGCCTGCTTATGCTTTTTCCATCCATGGTAGCTGAGCTGTTCCGTCCTGTTCTTTGTCCTGGAAGAGCTCACTTACCTTTTCAGAAATTCTTTCTCACAGAGATCCTTAACTATTGGAATTTGTTGGGACACAGGTTCTCCCCCACCCCCATTTTTTTTTTTTTTTTAATGGGATTCTGTGCTGGACAGGTGTGCTGTTCTTACACAGCAGGAGGCAGGGATAGGAACTGAGAACACCAAGAAGCATCGTGCCTCAGAGTTCCATATTTCATTTTAGATAGTGCTTCCAGTATGTGGCCTACAACACAACTTATTGTTCAGATAGAGACTGAATTGAAATCAGCTGCTAATTAAATTTACGTCTAAATTAGTTAAAGTCACAGCTATTCAGGTCTTAAGAGAAACAGAGCTTTTAGACTCTGTATTTAATGAACTGTGTTGTTTGATAAGGCCAGTAAGACCAGGGCAGTGATCATCCCTCTGTACTCAGCACTGGTAAGGTCACACCTTGACTACTGTACTCAGTTCTAGGCCCCTCATTACAAGTGACACTGAGGTGCTGGAGTGTGTCCAGAGAAGGGCCACGAAGCTGAAAAAGATTCTGGATCACAGATTTTAGGAGGAGTGGCTGAGCAAGTTGGAGCTGGAGAAAAGGAAGCTTGGTGGGGGTCCTAGTCATTCTCTACAGTTACCTGAAATGAGGGTGTAGCTAGGTTGGAGTCTGCCTCTTCTCAGGTAACAAGTGACAAGACAAGACCAAATGCCCTTAAGTTGCACCAGGGAAGGTCTGTATTGGATATTAGGGAAAATTTCTTCATGGAAAGGGTGTTCAGGCATTGGAACAGGCTGCTCAGAGAAGTGGTGGAGTCACCATCCCCAGAAGTGTTTAAAAGATGTGTAGATGTGGCACTGAGGGGCATGGTGTACTGGGGGACTTGGCAGTGTTAGGCTAACGGTTGGACTCGGTGATCTTGGAGGTTTTTTCCAATCTAAACTGTTCTATGAAATCCTTGTGACAATTGGCACTAATAGAATATGTTAACCTTTATTCGCCTCAGCTTGACACCACATTAGACCATGAATTAATTTATAAATGCTTAGAAGAGTTTCATAATTAAATAGCCATTGTGACTCCTTTGGCCTGTCAGCTGAGCTACATTTCCCAGGTCCTTTCTTTGGAAGGCAGCATTCAAATCAAACCAACAAAGGTCTGTGAAACGCAGACAGGGTGCTCTGTTCTTCTGTCCCTCTGCCTGTGCAAGCAGTGTTCTGGGCAGTTTGTGGGAATGCTGGTGAGATTCAATTACATGTGTTGCCTCCCATAAACACTTCAGCCTGGTCTCCTTCCTCCCTTCCCACACTGCAACCATGAAATTAAGAACTGGGTACTTCCAGTCTCTGTGGTTCTTAAATATGTGTAAGTCCTAAAAATTTCTGCATGCTAAAAATATGAATGCAGATGTGCTGTCACAAGAGAATTCCTATGTTAACTACCTTTGCCTATTTTGCTGCTTACATTGCTGAGGGGAAATCCTGGGAACAGCTTCTCTTTGCCAGGCTAGAAGGCAAAACCAAGGAACAGATAAGAGGGAACGCAAAGGATTCAAGTCCTCTGAATGATTTGCAAATAGGTTTCCAGGGAAGGGAAAGGCCAGGACACTGGAAGCCAGGTCCCTGTGCTACTCAGCTCTGTGGTATCCCATGGACCTAATGACTGGAGTCTAAGGCCATGCAGCCCCGTGGAAAGATTTTAAACCCCTCATGTCATGTACTAAGGGACTTTGATTAAGGACTTTGATGTGGCTACTTTCATTCTGAGGAATATAATCCCTGATACTGAACAATTAAATGACATTTGCTAACTACAAAGATATTTCCAAAGAAAAACCTTTATGTTCTGGATAAAACTAAATGGTAACAACAACAACAACAACAACCACAACAACAACAAAGTGCCCTGGGTCAAAGTAAACGTGTTTAGCTTTGCACCTTAGAAAATGAAAGCTATGAGTTCATTTAACTTGATCTATTTGGTCATCTTAAATTATGCCTCGGTGGTATGTCCTGATTTCCATCTTGCATATGGGATTCCTGTGTGGAAGTTTATCTGCCAGGACCTGCCTTCCTCAAAATTTAAATAGGTTTCCATATGACCTTTCATCAAATGCTATTCCTCCTCTTATTTTAAATAACAACGAGGTATGACAGGATTATCATCACAGGCCTAATTTTACAGCTGGAGAAACAGCTGAAGTATTTTACACTTTATTTTACTTTTACAGCTGAAGTATTAAGGGATTTCTCAAGTGTGACAGAAGTTTAGTGAAGGAGTAAACAACTGAGGGTCTGGGGAGATGTTCTCCAGTGGTATCCTTTGCAGAATGTCAAAAATCAGAAAGAAAACAACATATATGCTTATTTATTTCTAGATCCTTTTAGTAGCCCAGATGTATGTGAGCAACAGTGTTTTGTAGCTGTTGCTTATATTCTATAACAGCAAGCAATAAGGCCACAAGAAAATGATTTGCTGAGTAGGAGGAAGAAAGGCCAAACTTGTTAAGGAAATAATGTTACTTCCAAGATTCTCAGGGGATATTAGAAACAATGGAGAGTAAAACAAATACTAGAATTGCATATAAAAGGTATTTGACATAAAAATGTCAAATGGCCCAAACCACATTTCTGCAAAATGCTGTGATATTACTCTATTGGCAAGGATACAAAAGGGAGCAGGACTACAAGATGCCAGCTATTAATTTTATTAAGAAGTCAGAGAACAGAAAAATGACTGGTAAATTAAATTGTAATAAGAACTGAAGAAATGGCAATGCATTTAGTTAGTAAAGCTCATTTAATAGCAGAAGTTTTATAATTAAAGTGGCTCACCCTGCAGCTAACAAGAATGTGACTGCAGTGCCACTGCATGTAGTTTGTGTCAAAGTGTTCATGGACTTGCCATGCTCTTTACTCAGACTTGTCCACGTAGAACAAGAAAGCTTTCTACTTGTACCTGTTAACACAGTTTCTATTTCTGTTTCTGCAGGTTCTCTGTTTTTGTGCCACAGCTTCTGATTCAGCTCAGTAATGCTTCAGCCATGACCCTCTACAAGGTCTGCTCCGTGTGAGCAAACATGATTTAAAATCACTTCTGGTGATGGGTGGGAACAGAAAGCAGTATGGTAGTGTCCTTTCTTCAGTGATGGTAAACAGGGAATGTGAAAATAAGAGTTCAGATATGTGTACTATGGACACAACTGTGCCTCTTTTAGGAATATTGTCCCACTCCCTGACAAAAAAGAGTTTTTGAAGGAGAAGCTGACCCATCCTGCTCTGTTCACAAACTGACGCTGATGTCTTAATAGGAAGTTTGTCTCTGCATGTAATATCAGGCCCTGGAGTAAGGTGCTTACCTTAGTGATGAGACTGTGCGGTGTAGGGCTGATTTGTTTTTCTGGATGTTTTTCTTTTGTTGTTTGTTTTGTTTTGTGGGTTTGTTTGGGTTTTCTGGTCTGTTTTAACCTTCAGTTATCAGTACCTTTCCTTTGGAGTCCAGGGCTGGTAAGTGAAGTAAGTCAGGTGTCAGTTAATTCCTTTGGTCAGACTCAGGTTGATGCAGATGCCAGGTTTTTGGTGTGGAGAGCAAGGGTTTACCCCAGAGCTATCAAGGTATGAGCAAGGCAGAAGTGGGTAGGACATGGAAAGCAGGCTGCCCTCATGCCCTATACACCTGCCACTGGCCAGAGGTGTCAGGCTGTGCCTGTGGCAAGGGTGACTGCACACCGTGAGACATCTTCCCAAAGTCAGGGAGAGCAGGGCAGAAAACTGACTTGCTGAGCTGCAATCTGCTTTTGGCAGAAAAAAGATACACAGCAGCTCTTGCTCAGAGCAGATTGTACAGTTACCTTTTAGCCCTTTGCTAGTTGACAGAGTTTGTTCTGTTCATGCTCCACATAATACAGGGACATTAGTTCACAATTTCCTTTAATTTTAAATCTAGAAGTTTAAGGCAGGTGTGAAGACTCCATAAATATACTATAATTAATTAACTATATCAAATATATACCTATTATATATCACATTATCAAAGGATTATCAGAATGCAGATGACTTTCTACACAGTCTTGGAGACTTGCATTTCCATCTTTTTTGCAGGAGGAGGCCTGCCTTTCAGGACAAATATTAGTCATTAATGCTGAGTTTCCACAGTAGTTCTAGCATGGGTGTAGTGGAATCACAGAATCACAGAATGCCCTGGGTTGGAGGAGACCTTAAAGATCATCTAGTTTCAAACTCCCCTGCCATGGGCAGGGACATCTTCCACTAGACCAGGTTGCTCAGATTTTCATCCAACCTGGCCTTGGATGCATTCAGGGATGGGGCATCCACAACTTCTCTGGGCAACATGTCTCAGTGCCTCAGCACCCTCATAGTCAAGATTTTTTTTTTCCTAATATCTAACCTAAACCTACTCTTTTCCAGTTTGAAACCATTCTCCCTTGTCCTATCATTTCATGTTCTTGTGATGGAGCCCTAATACATATTTGAACCTAGAGCAAAGCATAGAGTATCCCACAGTTTCTTTCTTTGAAGTTGGATTCTGTATTTACTTGACTTTTGTTGTTGTTAATTGATGGCCTCTATTTATTAATATATAAGTTGTTCTGTTGATTTACCTGCAAAGTGATTGATATTTTGTTTTTGATATAGCATTATTTTTTTGCATTATGTGGTGGGCCAGGTATTGCTTGATGATGTACTGCTTACGCTGGTTGAATGAAGCTGACTGCCCCAGCAGCAGGGTTGCTTGGAGTTATTTCTGTTTTTCTTACTCGTGCACATCAAGGAGAAGCAATGGAAATGGTTCACTTTGTCAGTTTTTGGCCCATGGTCCTTTCCAGGCTGTGACAGAGGGACAGTTATATAGGAAATAACTGTGTAAACCCACTTCTATTTTTCATTTTACTGAATGGTCTTCTTATTTTTCTCACTTTTTTGTATCAGCTGAAAGGAGAGATTGATTGTTATTTGCTGTGCTTTAAATCAACATCTTGTATTAAAGAGCTATGGTATTGCTTCCAAATAGAAGAAAACTGATGCCATTTTTAAACTGAGATGTTATATTCTGTGGAAAAAAGGGATCATTTTATGAAACTCTTTCCATTTTCTTTATCCTTGGGCTTTAATTTATGTTCAACAAGTATTCACTATGGCTGTGAGATGGAAGGGAAAGGGATGGCCATAAATGCTTTTTTTACTTTCTTTTTTTGCCTTTATGGGTGTCTGCACTGTCACCCATAGCTGATGTGATTGTTGTAGGTCTGGTTTTGTTATGGAGATTGACTAACCTTTGGGATTATCTGCATTTCTGTATGGAAAAGGAAGAAAAAATTGCAAGCTAATAGAGCTGATGGTGTTGCTTTGTACGGATTTGAGGCTGGACCTTAGAAAGGCTCAAATTCTTGTTGCATTTAGGTCTCTGCATTATTCTGTGGCCTTGAAGCAGCCCTTAGCCACTGCACCTCAGCCTCTCACCAGCAGACTTGATGCTAATTTAATATATCAGCAAATATTTAAAAAGTATTTGAAAAAAATCCAACTCTGCTCTGGCAGTAGTTACTAATCTTACACTGACTCCTTTAGCCCTTAGTTTGGGAAATGCTGGGAGCTGGGGTAGAAGATAAGTGTTTGTTTCACCCTGAAGGTCTGCATCATACTTGGAGGGCTGTAGACACCTGTGCTGGGGCAGCTTCCTCCTGTGCTCTCAGGAAGGAACTGCAGCACAGTATTACCAAATCAAGGGCATGCTGTACTTGAACTGTGGTAGATCTCCCCACATGCTGTGCATCTATAACCTGTGGCTTAGCCCAGATCCTATCTGCCAGCCATGTTCCTGTTGCTTTGGGCCAAGACTGAAAAAGGAGAATTCTTTGGCCTCTGTGTTGGTAAACAGGTGCTGGTGGTCTGTACCCCAAATCTGAACACCTCTGAAGCTCCCACGTGTGTGGAGCTGCCCCTAAGCCTGGCCATGAGCTAAGCTATACACCCAGCTGCTTCCTGTGGATTGTGATAATGAATTTTCAGCGCAGTGGAATTTAGAAAGGAATTGCTCTGATTCTAAAGCTCATTGGTTGCTAACAATAATAACAATAAAAAGAGCCATTTCTTAAGGACTAAAAACTAATCAGTGAATGTGTAGTTTCTGTGTCTCCTGCAGGTTCTTGTCTTGTGGGGCTGCCAGACCGCCCGAGTCATGTGACTGGCTGTCTGATTTCCGACTCAAGCTTTTCATTTCCTAAATGATAACGGATAAAAGATAAAATCTGGCACACACAGGTAATCTTTGCCATCTTAATATTTGTTAAGCTTTTTGATTTACTGAGAAGTTAAAGTCACTGCAGGTCACAAAACCTGCACATTAGATCTGCTTCATAAAACACTGTGAGTGAATGCTTTAGTCATTCATTTCACCATCTTTAAACCAATGTAGCTGAAGAATTGCACCTCCAATTTATAAGTCTTTTAATTTATTTCTGATTCTGGTTTATAGGATGGGACTATATCCAGCTTTCCCCAGCCATTTGTGCATAGCTAGAGAAGAAACCTAACATATTTCTTGCATAATGGAGACTTGATCCAGCTTACATTTGTTAAATCAACCAAAAGGAAATATTCTCACTGGGAAACTTTCGCACACAGTTAACGTATCCAATCTGATACCTGTGTTTTAAGTTTCTGCTCTTCTGTTGCCCATATACTTCTCTCTCTGTCCCCAGCCCAATACACACAGTCACCCCTCCCTTCTGTAAAAGAGAAATATGATTATCACAGTATCTCTGTCTCTGTTTTGCACATCTGCTCCCCACCCTTTTTCTGAAGGAGACATATGAGCCACAGAGAAATTAGAGATGATCTGAACCATTTTGGATACCTACTGCTATGGGATGTGTGGAGGCCCATGGGTAGCTCAGGTTTCACATCTGCCAGCTTTTCAGAGGATGTGATCAAGGGCAGAAATAAGCAGATGATGATGATGATGAAGATGCTATGGAAACTAGTGTGAAGGAAATGGGATCTCTCCTCCCGGAAATATGTCTGCCCCCTAGCCCAAGTCAAGATCATTTGGATGTAGCAGGAAGGCTAGCACAAAGGAAAGCCTATTTTAAATAATGCATTATTTAAAAAAGGGAGCCTGTGTCTTTAAAATCCAGCATCAGAGTTAGAGTCTGCTTTAGATTTGGGCATGGTCTTTGACCTTGGAACGCTGACAATGTAAAAAAGAGTGAAATGGGTCAAAGAGTCTGTCAGACAAGGTGAGAGCTACTAAGCTTGCCTCTGATCTCACACCAACATGCAGTGGTGTAACTCCATTGCCCTCTGTAGATTTATGCAAACATACGGAGAGAAAAACCTGCCCCAGAATGATTCAGTACCAAAACAGACCCTTTTTTTCTATGGCAGTGTAAAAGCCTTACAGGAAGAACACATAAGATTCCAAAGGGCAAAATTTTGGCTTGGATTAATACTGCTTCCAGCCACCCCAGTGCAGAAACTTCTCTCCAATTAGCTGACCTTGATGGATAAATTCCTCCTTTTTATCTTTCTCCAACCTTTCCCATATTCCATCTCTTCTTCTCCTTGATCCTCCTGATAAAGTCAGGCTGTCCTTCCAACTGTGATCAGCAGAGCCTTTAGCCAGTGCATAGCTCGCTCTCCAAGGACTCCTGATGCCAGGGGCTCCTTTCATTTTCTCTGCAAATACTTTTCAACAAATTCAAAAGGCCTTATTGGGAAAGGAACAAAATACATTTGTGTGTAGTGATGTATCTGCTAAACAGTGTGTGCTTTTCCCCATGCAGCTCTCAAGAGACCTTTAGGCACCTGTTCTGTGGGCAGAACACATGGAATTGCTCAGATGTATTGTTTGCATAGTGCAGTATTTCTCGGAGTATCAGATGCTGAGAGAGAATTAGGAACACACATAGTTTTTAGAGACTTCCTGGGCTGTGTGGGCTGGATTCACACCACCCTGTTCAGAGCCTGCCTTTGCCTTTGCAGTACAAGGCAGGTGAGTATCTGGCCCTCACAACAAGGTTCAGAGCACTTCAGCCAAGTGTCCAGTCTCCCTCTATCATCAGTGCAGCCAGGAAACAGCAATTCATCATGTGGCATCAGTCAGACACTTTGGGAAATTGGTTTGGGGATGGGGCATTCAGCCCAAGGTTCTCCACATACCTGCCTTGTCTGGTCAGCCAACTCTCTTTAGATACTGCGCGAGGAGCAGCAAGTGGTGGGCTTCAAGCACAAACTAGAAAAATTGCTTGAACTGGGAAAGTTTCAGCAGCTCACAACTCAGTCTTCCTGTTGTGGGAAGGAGGATATTAATGGAAAACAGCCAGTGGTAGAGATATCAACAGGCATTGGAGAGTCTCTGCCTTTCAGATTGGGCCTTGGGTGTCAAAAAAGGGATTTCATCTCTTTGGATAGGAAGAAAGAGGGAGACGGAAACTTCAGAAATCTCTTGATGGCATAAAGAAGTATGAGTATGTTTGCCCTGGGACACATGTAAGGCAGCTATTAGGCATATCAATACCAGCTGCTTTACCCTCGTGAATTGTCTGCTTGTGCTATAAAGCCACTTGCTGTTTTCTTTTGTCCCTTCAAGACATAACAAAGAGACGTTTTGTTTGAACCTCCAAATTTACCTCTGAGCAGTTTAGGTAGGGAAAAAACCTGAGAGTTGTGGCTGTACATGTATGCAAGGACAAGAAAGCAGGAAATGTACCAGCTGCTGGGAGAAAAAGAGGAGAGTGCTTGCAGTCCAGGAAGGCCTCTCAGTATTTCTTTTCATGTATTTATTAGTTCACTGCTCTTTGATATCTTTCCCCCAGCCACTGCTTCCACTAGATTTTCTACCATTTTACCAGCAAACAGTTGCCCTTCCCACAGCTTGAAGTTATTGTCCCTGTTTTGGGTTTGCAAAACATTTATTGTACTTTTTATTAGTCTTAGGTCTACTGAGTTCTCCTGTAAGTTTTTATAATCTTCACATTCCTATAACACAGGCCAAATTTGTTTGACCCTGCCCTCAGTTTCTAATAAAATATCTTTTCCCCCAAGGTGCTGGGAAGAGAGTAGTATCTGGGGTGGAATCATGTGAAATGAATTCATTTTTTGCATGTCCTCAGCCTTAGATCAGGCAGCATTGTCCCCTGACGTGCTTTGTTCCGTTTCTTCCTGAAGCCGCAAGCTGCCCACTACCCTATCTGGAGAAAGTGAAATTCAGCCTTGGCATTGGACTGCTGAAATTTGGCCCCACTTTCACTGAAAAGTTTGTAAATACGACCCAACTTTTCATTGTGTAACATGCTTCAACTGAGAACCTGTTTTAAATTTGTTGCAAACCTTCCTCATGGATTTAAGTAGTGCAGGGGACAGCTGCTCATCCTCTTGCTTCCTTCTCCTGGTCTCTGCCTGGACAGTGGGTAGGTGGTTCTGTCATGGGCTGCTGGGAGTGGGTGCCAAGGGGGCTATGACTCCCTCTGTGCCCAGATTTCCTCCCACTGTGGGGACAGAGAGGGCTGGAGTGTTCCCTGAAAAAAACTGCACATCCAGGTTAGAGAGGGAAATTGTCACTGGTCCCATCAGGCTGGATCATATTTTGGGGCTGAAGGTTTGACATATCTGTCCCTCCTCTTGGCTTGGCTTTGTCTGTGACATGGGGGGGGCACCTCATAGACCCCTTCCTTGAAACATGTGTGGCACCCCTGAGGTGAGGCTCTTGCTGAATTAACCCTAAGGTATCAGTAAAATACTCTGTCTTGATATATATGACTTTTTGCTAGCATTTCTCAGCTTACTGAAAATAATTCTTGGCCTTCATAAACCAAGATACTGATTTTTTTTTCCTGCATCTAAATAGTTCTGTTTTACAGAATACAAGCACACGAGGCAAAGGAGAATTAAGAAGGCAGAAACAGTGTTACTCTGGCTCTCAGAGAATCTAGGGCAGAACACTAGAGGAGGATAGGAAGATTTACCTTAGATTTTCACACCATTAGGAATACATCTTCAAGATGGAAAATATCTTGCAAAGTCCTGTGACCATGTGACATGGGAAAGTGAATTCATCTGTTCTGTTTCACAGAGCACAACTTTTTATGTTAAGCCAGTTTTTCTGAGCTCCTGGTGACTTTCACTGTTAAATGATTTCTGTACCATCTCAAGGTTTTCTTTCTGCTAGAACATTTTCAGGGACTCCAGTGATCAGCAAAATCTCCCATTTAACTTCTTCACATAAATGAACATGTTTCTGGTCCAAAAAAAAAGGAAAAAAAAAAAGAAAAAAAAAGTGTTTATGGAAGACCTTTCCAGGTAGCTTTCAAGTCCTTTGTTTTCTTCTTGGTCTTGAGTTGTCAATGTTACTGTTCATTTGCATTTCACATCTCTGAGTAAGACAATGTCCTCAGGGTTCTGACTCGTTATTGGATGCCAGAGCTAAAAACTGAGCTCATACCTTCATGTTCTATTGTATTTGATGGGGGATTCTCAGCAGTGCTGTGTCTCTTCCTGTTTGGAGGATATCTCCTTTCCTGACAAAGTTTGATACCTGCTGGTGATCAAGGTATATCACAGAGTTAACCCTGTTCCTGCCAAGCAGAATGCTGGTGTCCTATTCCACCAACGTGTTTAATGGAAAGTGCGGGGCAAGGATGCCACTCCTGCAGAGTTGTAGCTGATGGATTCCAGCAGTCTGTTCAGGAGCTCCTCTCATTGCCAGATTTACTCAGGAAAGATTTTATTAGGCACTTATCTATAGCAGTTTGGAGAGGAAACTTTTCTGTGTTGATAAAAAGACCCTCCCTGCTGTTGCTTAGATGAGCAGTTTTGTTAAAATACAGCTTGTGCCACTTTGTACCTGAAGGTGGACAAGGGCTATTGCACGGTGGGATATAATAACAAAATACACTCTAAAAGTTTGCTGAAGGATTTTTAAAATCAATATAATTTTTGTTGTAGGCTTATGTGCCTGAAACAGCTCTGTTAGAATTCCAGTTTAATGAGATTAGGGAAGCATATGAAGAACGGGAAATCACTGGTGGAGGAAGAAAGTGAAAGATTTTTGCTAACTTTGTTGTCTCTGTCTACATTGAAAGATTATGATTGATGGGCTTTTGACTCTCAGGCAATAAATGACTCATTTGCAAAAATTTCAAGTTAGTAATAGATGTCCTCTTCATTCCTCTAATAGGCACTTCTCCAGTACTTTGCTGTATACTTCTAAGAATAATTCTTATTTGGTAAACCAAGATTCTTAACTGCTTCAGGTATTTTGTTCTGCCATAAGGAAAGAAGAATATTACCCAATGGAAAATTAGATAGGCAGAAACAATATTGCTTCATCTTTCTGAGTAATTAAGGTGAATATTTAGTTCCACCCAACTTTCATATGCATGACATAGTTTGTTTTGTTACTAGAAGAGACCAGAGAAGAACGTATTCTGTTTTCTGCTTACAGAATCACTGTGATTCCCTCAGTTTGGTTTCTATAATTATTTAATGATAGACTGGTAATTCTCAGTTCCAATGACCTGCAAGCTCTACCTCTAGGAAAGCTTCCTCTGTGAAAAGCATCTGAAGCAGTGACTGAGTCTGCTGATTCCTGAATATCTGAAAGAATCAAGTCACTACTCAAAGGATAAGACATTTCTCCTCATAGTGTTTTAGAATATGATGTGCTTACAGAAAAAGCCTTCTGATTTCCAAACACAGAAATTTTCTGTGGAAGTATAAAATGGAAATCAAATTGCAAGACCAATAGCTTGGACCTTGCCCTGCAGTTGTCCTGGCCTGACATAGTTTCTGTGCTCTGTGCAGTGGGCCTGTGTCTCATTAGAGCAGGGACAGTATTTCATATGCTGTAGTAAATACATTATTTAGGAAAAAAGGGGTGGAAAAGAGTAATTTTAAGGTATCTGTAGGATATTTTCTGTATCCAGCTTGGTGTTACATCTTGTCTTTCCATACTGGCAGGTATTCCTCAAGACACTCCTTTTGGTGTCTCCAACTACCAGATATTATACACATCACAATCCTTTGGATATATTTTGCTGTTTTATAGATTAGCTGTTTTGCTGTACCCTCTCTGGATTATTATCTTATATTTTACCTCTATTTTCAGTTATCATCTTATATCTATTACCCGAAGCATTCTGGTATTTCACCCAGATCCTCCCTTATTTTCTTTCCTTAAGGACCTCCAGAAGTAAAAGCCATAACCAAGCACACTTTTTTCAGGTGTCCCAAGAGACTAAGACATTTTTTAGACATCTTGTGATTAAAAA
The DNA here is from genome assembly GCA_013400575.1 of Peucedramus taeniatus. Taxonomy (NCBI): domain Eukaryota; kingdom Metazoa; phylum Chordata; class Aves; order Passeriformes; family Fringillidae; genus Peucedramus; species Peucedramus taeniatus. The sequence continues at coordinate 448,529 of WBNO01013571.1, forward strand.
ACCAAAATCAATAAAATAATAAAAAAATTAAATTGAAGAACTTTTGTATTGAGGTGAACCCAACTAAAAAAAAACCCAATATCACCACTATACCGTGTTTCATTTGGTTAATTTTTAACTTGAAAGGTGCTGTGGCATTTTTGTGTCTCTTACATCACCTAATTTTTCCACTGGTGGTATGGTCTGAGCTATTAAAAGTTTTGTTATAAATGCTACTTTTTTGAAGAGAGAAACGTAGCAGTTTGATTTTTCCAACAGCAGCAGTTCCTCATTTGTTTGGAGAACTCAGGTACCCCAGGGTGAATGTTATGGAGAAGCTTGGGAAGGCCCTGCACAAGGTTATACACGTGCTGTGCTTCACCATAAATTAGTAATGTCAGGTGTGTTGCCCTTGAGGAGTGGCTACACATGTAAACAGAGGTAGATTTAAGAACATGGTTCTATTTANTTTTTTTTTTTAAAAATACACATTTTTTTTTTTTTTTTTTTTTTTTTTTTTTTTTTTTTTTTTTTTTTTTTTTTTTGTCCCCCTGGGTTGTTGTCCTATTGTTACCCAAATTATGATCATGTTGATTTTAGGTACTTGTAATACAGCTTCAATTCTAACAAGATTTTGTTTCTCTAAGGGCAAGAAAACCATGTTTTTGTACACTGTTAGAAGTAGTCATGTTGGTAGCAGTATGGGTTGTGTGCTTATTTTCCAGGACAACAAAGTTTTTAAAACAGTAACATGATTTGCAGGTATTTTTCTGATCTTTGAAAAACAATTAAAATTTTAAAAGTACTGTATATACAGTCCACATTAAAATTTTCGTTATTAATTTATTGTTTGTAGTAAGTTTAACCCTAATCCAGTGTTTATTAAAACTGGACAGGATTTATTAAATTGGTTCAAGATTATCAAATATGTGCAGATCTTTACATATATTACATTAATTCTCTTTCTAAATATTTGCAAAATTTATTAAGTCTTTGTAAGTCTTCTAAAAATGTTACATGACACTCAGATTGGCCATATTCATAACTCTGCCAGAATTCACTGATTATAAGAATATCTGAAAACAACATCTGAAAAATGAAACAGCACAGCGTGGTGATTCCATTTTGAGATGTTAAATTAAAAAAAAATATATGTTTTTGCAAGGGGAAACTCCTTTGAACATATCACCGTGTTTTGCAAGAAAGTGCAACATCTCCTTCACAGATGGGGTGAAGGTGCAGCTCCACTTTGTGTCCTCCTGGTATAACTGGGAATTTTGCCAACTCCGGGGTGCAATTTAATCAGTCCTGCAGCCCCAGTGAGCCTTTCTGGGCAGCATCCATCCCAACGTTTAGTGAGGGCACTGGATTCGGACTCAGGAGATCTGGATTCAGATGGTTTATGGAAATTTGGATTAGTAATACTTAGGTGTCTTGCATTGAGTGTTCAACTCCAAGGTAGTAGAAATAAATTATTTAGGAATTAAAAAAAAAATCGTAATGTCACTCTTCCTGTGTCTGTTTCTTCTCTGCACGCAAGAGGACACAATCCTGCAAGTCAGGGCAGGTGGCATGGAGATGAGCTGATCATAGGTTTTCACATTTTTGGAGAGAGTGTTGATCACAATCATGTAAGCACCTCTTAGATAAAACAGATATTTTTTTGCCGCTACCAAAATATTTTCAGTGTAGGAAATATTTTATTTCAAACTTGAAAGCTTCATTTTATAGGACAGGTCTTGATGTTTGCCAGAGTGTGAATATTCAGTTTGGGGTTTTGTTTTTTGCCCTTTGAGGACACAAAGCCATGGTCTAGGACTGATGTTGGCTGTGACTTGTGCTCACAGTCCAGCCCAGGCCAGCCTCATGGAGCTGCAGCAGTTGTCACTCAGTCCTTCACAGCCTTTGGTGTATTGCTTGGGATGCTTGTGAAAACACCAGAGATAATGTTAATTTTCCAGTTGAATTTTGCAACCCGAATTTCTGCTGGTGGAATAAACAAGAGGAAAGCATGTTAAGAATCCTGAGAACTAGCTCCTAGAAAGTAAGTTCTGGCTCAATAGATAAATAGTTGTTGGGGATAGTAACATTACACTTTTATTTTCTCAAAAGAACACCAGAGGTATTATCCAAGAGACTGCCAGAATTCAGATATTTTTTCTTTTTGTAATATTCCTTTTAGACATCTCCATTTAAATACACAATGCATTTGTCTCAAGTACACAGGGAAATATGTTATGAACAAGATCACTGTCTGATGCAAACCAAAACAGGACTATGGAATTTCATTGGAACCACGGAAATTAGCACGAAATATGTTAATGCTGAATTTTAAGTCTGTTTTCTGTTGTATTTAACCTTTGGGTAGGCTCATCACAGTAGGCATTGTATACATCTTTTTTCTGAGCTATTCATTTAAACAGCCTTCCACGGAGTATGTGAACATTTTGCTTTGGGCAAGGAAAACACACACTTAACATTTCTGTTCTGAACTGTATCTTAAATGAACCCTTTTGTAGTTATGAAATATGTAATTAAAGCTGTAATTTAGTGGAGCACTGAAATGTATGCTTAAGAACCTGTACAGTCTTATGGACTTTCTGGGTCTATTTGCTAGGATTATAGCACTCCTGACTTAGCCTACATTTTGTTTCCAGGCAGCTGGCACCATGGCTTGAAGGTTTTCTTGTAGGGAATATTTTATCCAGCTGTGGGCAATTCTCATGTTTAATTTGAAGCTAAGCAGAATTTCTATCAGCCAAACAGATGATGAAGAGGCCAAACTGGGTGACAGGATGCTCCTGAGGTTTTCTGCATTGGTTGTACAGTTGGATAATTTGAAGTGCATTTCTACCTATAAAGCAACTGACTGAAATTTTCATTAAAGAACTACAGCTCTATTTCAAGAAAGGTGTGGAGCTCCTCAGACATCTATGGGCAGCCTGAAAGAGTGAAGGGGTCAGTCCCAGGAATAATGGCAGAGCTGAGATCTATATGTAGGGTCCAAAAGCTGTATGGGGGAGTTTAGGTTCTAGGCAGGGAACCACTTGCAACCTAACTCCTGAGACATCTTTACCAGCTGATAGGAATTGCAGGCAAGGTGATTTGTCTGGAACTCTGAGCTATGGTAAGAAATTCAGCACCACAGGTGGGTGCCTCTGTAAATGAGGAATTCAGAGTCTTTTTACAGAGAACCTTGTTTTCTTAAAGAGGTAGAGAAGAAGAATCTCTGACAAAATGACAAAAATCCAATGACTGTGCTCTTGTACATGAAAAGGAAGGATGAATTCTAGTTTACTCATGCAGGTAGCATTAGATGTCACATTTTTTTGGTCACAACCCAGGAATATGTACAAAACAGCAAGTTGTGAGATTTTCAGAGGACAAAACCCCAACATTTTTCATCTCACTTGCTGGACCGAAGCTGTTAGTCAGTTGAGAACTGAAGATACACAAAGTCTTAACATACACAAGATGTTGTGGTGCAGGTCACTCCTGTGGGAGTGAGAAAAATCAGTGAGACTTTGATTTATAGTAGCTAATTATTGACTTGTATCCAGAAACTCGTCAGAAGGAAAGGATGAGAGCCCTAAACCATTTTCTCTCCTAGCTGAGGAGAATAACTACAAGATGAGGATCAGATATTTCTAGACCCATGATTCTTCAATTCCTGACTGCACAGCAGTTTGAAAGTTTTCTGTATCTTCATGGTTTGTGCACTCTCATGGGATTTGAGTTCAAAAGCCTCAGGCTGAAGTGAGGCCCAATATTTTGACTTCACAATTAGATAAGTGCTGTAAGTGCCAGACTATTTGTCAACAAGTAAGCATCATTATTAGTGTGAGTGAGTAGTGAGTGTTTGGAATATACCTAACTTCTCCAGGAATTTACATGCTGGGTTTTGTCTTTCCTAAATCCCAAACAGCTTTAAGCAGAGATGCCTGGGTGGCCAGCTCAAGAAAAGATAGATATCCTTTGGGACATCCTCTGTCTACAAATATAGCTATAGTTCTGTGTGTAAATTCCTGAACACTTTGTTGAATGCTGACCTAAAATAGTTCATTGTAATATCAGAGAAAGCAATTTAATTTCATCCAGTCACTTCTTTATGGAGCCATACAAATCGTTATTTGGCTAGAACATATCAGCCAGAAAGACATCTTGTTTTCATTTGAAGGATTAAAAGATGAACCCACCATTTCATCCCCTCATTGACTCATTGACATTGCTCGTGTTAAATTATGCACCATACCACGGAGTTGAATTTGCCTGGCTTTCGTTTGCAGATGATAGGAGCACGGTGTCACAAAGTAGCTGCAGTGGCTTTGTACCAGTTGTGTGGGAATAGTTTTTCAACCCAAGCATTTCTTAAAAACTACAAATCTCTTTTCTTTGGCTCCTCTGGCGGTCTGTAGCTTTACACATACAACTTGTTTACTAGAGCATTCATTTCAGCTGAATATTACATCAACAGTATGTGTGAGTTAAACAGCTACTGCTGGAGTGGGAAGTTATTGTTTATTAATTGTTCTTCTGTGTTTGTTAACATCTGATCTCCTTTAACACCTTATAGATATACATTTTTGGTGGCACAGCTTGCCCCAGTTTGGGTAGATCAATCTGATGCATGTGAAAGACAGCTTCATTTACTGTCCTTGACATAACTAACCTTACATTAACAGGAACACTTCTTCCTAGCTAGACTTACTATTTATTCAGAATCTTAATAGATGGGCTTTATGCTTAGAAATTTTTAATGCTGCTTATCCTATATTTTAAGTCAAAGTGTTTATTTCTATTGAGAATTCTCCATCTTCTTTTTAAAATTTTTTTAACAATAGAGTTAAGTGTTTTCATTCACCTTTTGTGACTTACAAGCTATTGAGTAGCACTTGTTGTGTTTAAATGTCACATTATATGTATTATAGCTGATAAAAAAAATGTCATTTTCCCTCTATTGCTAATACCCTTTAAGACACTTAAAACCAAGATGTTTTGACTGAAACTGTTTGTCTAGCAAAATATATTTATGATAACATCATGAATTTGTTGGAGAAGATCAAACAGTAGTGAGGTTCTTTCCCATACATTCAGTGGTGTATATTTACACATAGTAACCATTCCGTGTTAGTGAGCTTCTGGCAAGCCACTCCAGAGCTGGAGATTGCCTCCAAGCTGTGTAGTTTAGCTCAGTGGATTAGAGCACGACGCTAATAATGCAGTGGTTGCACAGTCAGAGTGGTCAAACAAGCAAACAGGGCACCTGTGAATCCTTTCTATCATTTGCAGATAGGATGGGTCTGTGGCCCAAAGTCAGAGTATGTTTTCTAGGGTTAGACTTCTCACTACTGCAGATTTTCTCTCAACTTCTGCTAGTCATCACATGAAGGTGAACTTTAATATCCTGTTTCTTTAGTGCTTCAGTAAACTACTGAAATAGGCATCTTTCTCTGTGGATATTAGAATTAATAGTACAGCTTCCTCCATGGCCTTGGGCCTAATTTCCCCCTGTGCCCCTTGCCCTAGGAATATAGAGAAGTTCTGATAGTGAGAGGAATGTCTGGGACTGGCCTGGTTCCCCATGACACTCAACGAGCAAAATCACAAACAGGGCTAGCAAGAGAAGAGCTGTTCTCTGGGGTCCAGGACAGCTGGATTTATGTGCACTCCTGCCTCATCCTTTCCTATTCAGGAACTTGTGTCTTCCTGTAAGGAATGAGTAGTGCAGAGTGAGTCATCCTGGCACTCAGCCACCTGGCATTGCTCCTTTTTTTTGAGGAAAATCCCCTGGCTTTTTTAGGGCACTCCTGAGACCTAGCACAAAGGGGCCAGAATCTGGCCCAGGCACCATAACACATGCAGCTCACTGAAACTGCTTAACTCTGTCCCACAGCTACAGCACACCATTGTCTGCCCATCATATCTTGTGGAAGCTCATGGTGATTTTTTCCATGCATCTTATCCAACTATATGTTGTTATCAAGTGCAGCTTCTGTTTGTTAGTTCCTTAGATAAAGGACTCCCTAAGTCTGATCCACACTCTGTTATTGTGCCTCTTCCTATATCACTATATGTGATTTATATATTTCTTCTTTTATGTCCCTTCCAAAAGTATCTCAGAGCATCCATCCGTCATCTGGTGATAGGACTTGCTCATTGTGATTATTCTCTTTTCCAGAAATAAAAATGTATGGCATACATAGTATTTAGCAACATTGTACAGAACTCTGCTCCATATCATAAAGAGATTAGGGCCTCTTAAAGTAATACAGTTTCCAGCTGCAGCCATAGACTGTACTTTTATTAACTGAAAGGTATGTATAGATGTATCCTGTTTTCCTGTGTTTTATTTCTGGATTCTACTCTTTTCAAACTTATCCATACCAGATTTGCTGGGGCATACATGTGTGTTTGTGGATACCTTGCAATAGCTAACAGACTATTTCCAGGGAAGGTCTGATCACATCCTCAGACATACTTAATAAATGAGAGACCCCAAAGTGAAGAAATTATTAGGTTTGTATACTTAGGGCAGAATTTTTTGTTAAGTTTTTGTTGTTTTCAATAGTATTTTTGGTATATTTGTCAGCTATAGACATAGCAATATCAGTAAAGACTTTCTTACCACTTTAAGTTTCAGGATTTATCATGAAACGCCTTTCATGCTTCGTTTCCCATATTTTCAAAATTCTAATACTGTGAAACAGATGTACATAGGGGTATGGTCTTATTGGGTTTGTGCTGGAAGAATGCAAGTTTTTTGAGCTTTTTGTGAATTCATAAAAGGTACAGGTTGGGTTATCTAGGAATGAAGTCGCATGCCCTGAACAAGCTCTATATGGAATGAAAGGGAGAAGCATTTGTTTAGCAACACGGGTCGACATGAACACACAAGCCTGGTGTTAGTTCCCTGCCCTGGTTTTTCAGTCAATAACAAGGTAAAAATCAATGGAGCACTGAGAGGGGAAATAACAGGGCATTTTTAGGAATATTGGCTCTAAAAGGCCACTGTCTTAAGAACATTAGAAAAAAAAAATACCACGGCAAAAATAATAATAATAAAAAAGTAATTTTAGACATGGAAAATTTCATGCCAATTTTTAAAATTTTGGTCCTGTTGTTATAAGTACAAAGCAAACAAATTTTCAGAAAGAGTGACAGACATTTTCCCTAAAAGTTGACAGAAGTTGTCTTGTCTATCATATGTATATATCCAAAACATAAGTCCCGGAGACAGGGACTTGGATCTCTCCATATTCCTGTCTGAACCTAATACCTGTAAAGAATGAAGGATCTGAAAACAGGGGCTACTGTAAGTTATTTCTTTTGAAACTTTTCTTGGTTAGGATCTGAGCTGATGTGATTCTTGAAAGCCTTTAACTTAGGAGTCATTCAGCAGCAGCTGCCAGGGCTTGGTATATAAAAGAAGCTGGTCCTGGTGTCTGTAATCTTCTTGAGTAAGCTGTAGCTTCTGTACAGACTGATATCAAGCAGGCCCCACAGCATTTGAATAAAGTGCGAGACTGAGTCAGAGAGCTGAACCTAAATGCATGTGTGGAAACTGTCCACACCTCAATACTTGTCAGTGAATTAATTGTAGCTCAAAACTGGAATAAGAGATCAGAAACAGCATGAAAAACAAAAGCTAGACTGCCTTGGACTATCTGATGCTTGGGAATTATAAATCCTGATGGAAATCTACAGCCACATCTTTAGGCTTCTCAGCTGGTAGATTTTGCATTAAGAAAGTATTTGTGGAGATGTTTTAAGAAAACCAATAGAGAGGTATACTTTCAGTGGAGTTGCCTCAGCTTGTCCTCGAATTTTCTTTTTAGGAAACAGGCCCAAATGATGATTTCTGAGCAGTTCGAACTCAGGAGCAGAGCAGAAGGAGGAGCAGTGGATGGCACCTCAGTCTCACAGTGCTTTTTTGGTTCCTTTGTGGCCCATGGTCTGCCAGGTGACTGAATGAAGGCTGCTTCTCTCTCCACCTGCTTTGTCCCTCATTTGGCCTTTTGGGTTCCTTCGGTCTGTGGGCTTTATAAATTCTGTAAGCACTGAAGTTCACACTTGGGAAGTATCAGCACAAGGTAAGGGCCCAGCAAATGTATAATTAAACTAAGCACGAGTAGTGTGAGGTCACCAGCATAAAGGCTTTTGGAAGTTTTGATGGTGTGTTCTTTGTTCTGTCTGTCTGTGTGTGTAGGCACACAAATGCATGATAGATTAATTGAGTTAAATATATCCCAAAGTTGTTTGAAACAATGCCTATTTAATTTTTTTCAAGAGGCTGCACAGAAGTATAGCATTGTACCACAAATAAAAGTGTTGCCACAATGCCTGTAAATCAGAGCTTTAAACTATGTTTCAATTATCCTTCTATTATCCAGCTGGTGTTTAAACATGTTTATTATTCAAATCAGTAGAGAATGTGCTGCTGTTGTGTAAACAACTGTCAAATGCTGAAACAATGATTACAAGGCACCATCTCTTTCAGGTGTACTTAGAGGTACTTATACCTCAACCACTTGTATTTAAATAACATGCAAACACAATGCTTGAGTGACTACTTTCACTCCTGTTTCCAATACCTCGTGCCAATTCTATTACATTAAGAGGGAAATCTATTACATTTTTCATTTATACACATCTGTATGCTGTTTTTAACCATTGTATCATTAAGGCTTGAGTTAATATAATAGATATGCCAAGAGATGCAGTACATATTGAGAAATCCTGTTCAAAATAAAAGCCAATTTCTCTGTATTATTTTAGGACATTTGAAAGCTTTTATGAAAACAATGCTAAGAAAATTATTTTCTGAAGAGGAAGCCTGAGAAATAAAAGATTTAGTCATGAAACTCTGCTATCCTCCAACCTCTATTTGTTTTGATGTAAACCGAGTACATTACAAGTTGGTTGGTTTTGGGTTTTTTTTCAGGTAAGCATTAGCAAAATATTATATTGATGGCACTGAACTGTCTTTTCTTGCATGTGACAGTATTCAGTATCTACACACACAGTGCAGGACAAAGGTAGTTTAACAAGCAGTGTTTGCCAAGTGAGCTTTTGAGGCAACTCTCTACTGATTTGTCACAAACTGGAAGGGAGAATGTTTTATAAAACTGCATTTGGGAAAATGCTGATAGGATCCTCAAAAACAGTAAGTGAAGGAAAAAAAATTATGCTAATCTCAATGAAGCAAAGAGAGTCTTTGTCTGTCTTCTATCTTCTAAGAGGATGAAACCTGGAAAACAAAAGCAGATGCTAAAAAAAGTAAAAGAAGTGAACCTTCTGGCTGTGACATAGCCATTGCTTCATGCACCCCTCCCCCCTTTTCCTGTCTTTTAAGTTAGATGCTTAAATACAAAGCTAATGGAAGAAACAAACAGTACAGCACTACCACAAGGATAAGCTGTTGTAGTGTGCTGATAAAATATGACATTCTTTTTCAGAACTTAATAGAGATGCTTTGACTGTTGTTCTGCAGTCAACAAGGCTGGTCTAATTGGTGGCCATGGCAACAAAATCAGGTCATACAGAGGTTCATACCGAGATCAAGCATATGTAGATCTTCTTGTTCAAATATACATAAAGATAAGAACCTTTAGTGAGAGTCCACAGTGAAAGGCTGAAGATGGATGCTCCCACGCACATCTAATATTACTTAGAAATATTTACCTGTTTGTAACGTAATGATGCTTTGCAGAACAGAAATAGAAAAATCCTTCATAGCCATTGGAAAACAATAATTTTTTAAAGTCAAAGTAGAGTGTATGCATGCACATTGCTTCATAGCTTCTTGTAATTTACTCCCTGGAGTTTTTAGTGATCTGACTTATATTTTAGATGTAATTAAGTAATCAGTGGTGTACACTGTAAAATGAATGTTTAGGCTGCTTAAGGTTGAATTTTCACAGCCTTAGCATCTGCACAGTTATGGTTCCTGCCCCCACCTCCCTTAGTACAGCCATCCATTTACAATTATTACTTGAGTTATTTACATAGTTATGATATGTCATAGAAATGAAATAGCAGCTATCTGGTAACAGTGGGCAGCAATGTACAGTAACTCTTGTGACTGCTTCTCTCTTCTTTCCCACTAAGGGCACCAAGGTGGTGCCCTTGGGTGGTTGGTCCCCAGGTAAGCTGAGCCCTGCTCAGGGCAGCCAGTAGCTACTGGCTGTATTCCTGCAGAATGGAGTCTGGTGTCTTTAGCAGATCTCCTCCCTCTCACCAGGTGCGTGTATCAGGTCCTCTACAGCCTTTCAGCCTCTCCATCTGTATTTATTAGCCAGGGTTGTAATGATTAAAAGTTATAATCTTACTATACTCAGCAGTCTAACAAAAATATATAGATAGTCAGGGGCAGCTATATCTGGAATAAAATCCACACCCACACCCAAATCAATATCCAAAAAGACCCTGCTGAAAATGCTCCAGGTCTGGGTTCTGAATCCAGTTGATACATGAATGTGGCAACACATTGTTGGAAAGCTCTCGCTGTGCTCTCTGCTGTCTCCGAGGGGATGCGCAACCAGCACCTACACTCCCAGCTGCATTCATTTTATCATAAGCAAAAATTTGCACTTTGAGTGCCTTCTGCAGTAGGATTTTGAATAAGTTGAACTAGGCATACTAGGGTAGAAAGAGAGGAAAGCATTTTGAGGTTATTTCCATCTCTTCTGGACAGTTCCCCAGAGGTTTTGCATCAGGGAAATTTTTTGCTGATTTCCTACTTCCTTGTGGTCTTTGCTAAAGATACATGTAAGCCACAGATGGTGGGTCTGTGTGGTACTGGTGGAGCCTCTCTTGTTCTTTTCTCAGTTTCTTTTGCCTGATACTATCAGCAAAACCCTGGCACCAGCCCTACCCCCTCCTTCTCAGTAAAGCTTTTTTCTTAGCTACAAGGATATGCAAAAAATCTGATTTTAGTTATCTGTTCTGCTAAAGGCAAAGATTAAGGTTTAAATTTGTTGCCTTTTTTTCCCCCTAGATCAGAATGCTCTGATCCAGGCCGTGTGCATTCCTGAGTCTTTCAACAGTTCCTTACAAAATCACATATTTTAGATCTAGCTAGTGTGTGTAAGTCCTTTTCCTCTCTAAGTCACTGAATTTCTGCATGTACCCGCTGCAGAGATTGGAAACTCTCCCTTCCCCAAACACGCTGTTTTGGAAACACATTAAACTCATCTGTGATGTTCCACATTACCTTCATTTCTTGATATTCTTTTCCATCAGTATAAATTGTTGCTACTTTAGAAGCTACAAGAGTAAACTTTACTCATGCAGCTGAATGATAGGTGCATGTGGTTAAACCTGATCCATGAAGAGGGACTGATCTAAACTCTGAAAAAATAAAGTCCATAGGTGGGGTTTGGAGTGGTGATCCATGTGATATAGAAATGTGGAAAGGAGAAGAGATGCTGGCATGGATCTGCAGCATGCTGGGTGTGCTTGTGAAATGAATATTAAATTTGTAGGCCCTTAGCTGGGACATGAGCAAAATACAAGGTTTGCACAGACTTACACTTGAATATCTGTATTGGACCATGGAGAAGAAACGTCTTGCCTGGTCAGTCAGTTTTCATCTCAGCAGGCATTTAGCTCCTTCTTCCCTTCAGACATACAGATCTAGAAAATTACTGAGGTGAAAACCTGCAGAAATATTCCAGGCTTGACCCAGTGCATGCCTAAGGCACAGGATGATGACTGGGCCAGGGGCTGGATATACTTCCAGGTACTGCTAATCCCTGGTGGGGAGTTAAACAACTCCCTTGTTCAAGCAGTCCTTTTCTGGCACGTAAGTGTCAACAGGTGTGAACAAGAGCATAGAGGTGCAAAGTGCCAATGCCTCGCTGCTGGCACCGAGCATGGCCTTCATGCACAAGAGATGACAATTGCAGTGTTGTGCAGTCTGCCCATCAGAAAGCATTGTTGCCTGGCACCTATATATCACTCAACTTGTGAGCAGGCACCGTGCCATTGGAACAGATGGTAGGGAGAGAAAGCAGCCAAACTACCACGTACAGGAGATGCATTAAAGTATAGGTGTGGAGAGTGATTTCCAGCCAAGAACGTCAAAACAGCTCTCTTCGTCTTGAATTTACATGCCCAGAGTTAAGGGGATGGGCAAGCATTTAACTGCTCTCCCAGCTGGATACTGTTCCATACACACACAAAAAGCTTCTACTTCAGCTCACTTCAAGTGACATTTTGGCCCAGCTGAATTAGGCGTGGTATTGGAAATGACAGAGAGAAGCATTTTAAAGTGATCTCCACCTTTTCTGGCTCTTCTCTGGATGTCCCCCTCTGCAGAATAGGTGAAAAGAACCTCTCATGGCCAATTGTTATTTATGGAAATTTGCAGGGTGATGTAAAGTACTCTTCGCTTTCTAGTGTAAATGTCTTTACAAAGAAGACCATAACACTTAGAAGTAATGGCATACTTAAAAAAAAAAAAAAAAGAAGAGCACTGCATTGTTGCTAGGCCCTCTCCTATGGATAGGACGCATATTCAGCAAAAAAAAAACCCAAAACATTTTCAGATAAAGACTGTGGAAGTGTATGGTATCCTTGTCTGGCATATATATTGGGAATGTCGTTTCATGCTACTAAAACAAAGAAGCGTTAATGATATCCTAACACAGAGGGGGGGAAAGTTGTTTGATATACTCCTTCATGAACCACTCTACTGAACCATTCTACTGATTCTTAAAATGGCAAACTGCAACTCTCTATGTTTGCATCTTTGCGCTTTCCGGGGAAAATTTACTTAGTTTTTGAATAAAGAGACATTGGGTTTGGTTTTTTTTCAAACCTCAGTTTTTCAAAATTCTGCCTAGGGATTTAAAGCCAGCCCTCATCTGCCATCACCATAAAGAACTCAGGCTGAGTTCTGTCCCCATTTTCACTTGTGAACTGTACTGTCTTGGATTATGACCTTCCTCACACCTGAAGCCTCATTGTTTTCAAGATGAAATTTTACTTCTTTTTTGTTGTTGGCCTGGTTTTCATAGCAGTGTGAAGAAGGGTGTGTTTCTCTGAAAAGCTGCAGGTGCAGTAATACTTTCATTTAAGTCTCTAGAGCTCTAATAAGCACAGATGAAGGGAAAGGGGATTTTTTTTTTCAAAAGAACCTTGTATTCTATGGTTGCTGTAAGACTGCTTAATGTCTTTCAGAATCAGCCTTTAAAGCTGGCACTGACTGGAATTTCCTTAGTTGCCAAATGTGTTTGGAATTGGGGTTGAACTGATAAAGTCAATCTTGGTCTAAGAGGAAAATTGGGAGAGGGGAATAAATAGGCCTAAAGAAGAGCAAGTCATTACTGAAGAGGAATTACCACATTTTAATTAATTACAGGAAGGTTAAAGGCTTGACAACAAATATTTTTCTTTTAATAAGGTGGAAATGAGGAGCCCTTATCTTCTCATGGGCAAAACCATTGGACTCTGTCATAGGAAGTTTCTTTTTGCATGGGATTCTTAACGGAGAGAATAGTTCCCATTGCTACAGGAAACCTTCCTTAAAGGACACAAGGAACTCTTAATTTTAAAATTCTGATACAATGGATGTTTCTGTAGTTCACTGATTCCCTCAATATTTGATTTCCTGCTTTTCCTTCTCAACTGTTCTTTCCATAATACCATTTCAGAAAGCAAAGCTGTGTGCTAGGTCTTTCGCTTAACTTATGGAATCTTGATAATTCTATGCTTTAGTGGAGAAACAATTGTAAGTCTTAGTAATGAGTGTGAACAGTATGATAAGGACTTCCTGGGCCCCAGTTTCCCTTCTGCAGAACACAAGCAAGGATTGTCTTTTCTTGCCTAGAGAGACTCTAAGTTCTTCAGGACAAAAGAAATCTCACAAAATCCTACAAAAATGGGATTTAAATGGTAGTTAGTGTAGGAGTATGAATTTTCAATGCAAACTGAAGCTGAGATGTTAAGGGAGATAATGAGTGAAGGGGTTTCACATTTGTGTGCATAGTCAGAAGTTGCTTAGAAGTGCAGTAATTGGGACAAAGTGATTCCTAGATGATGTATTTTTGCTAGATAAACAAGGCTTTGGGTTCTGTAAAGTGCTCCATGATTGTTGGGAGGAGGCTGCAAAAGAAATGCAGAGAACTGGTACTATCAGTGTGTTGCATTTATGGCTTTTTTTCCTAGCCTACCCTATGCTGTCACAAGCAGAACGCCTTAAACCATTTTGTGCATTTCTATTCAAATATTGTAAAATCACAGAATGGCTTGAGTTGGAAGGGATCTTAAAGGCCATAGAGTTCCAACCCTTCCACTAGACCAAGTTGCTCAAGGCCCCATCCAACCTGGCCTTGAACACTTCCAGGGGAGTGCAATTCTCAGGTAGGTCCAGGTGAATCCTATCTAAGAGAAGGTAAATAACTGCATCTATTTAGGGGAGAGACCCCTGGTTTTCCTCCTTAGTCAGTGAAGGACAGCAGTCACCTCAGAGAGCAATTCAGATTTTATTTAGCTTAAATTGCTCCGTAGAGGTTCCTGTCTCTGCCCCTGTGGAGACATTGGTAGGAGGAAGCCTAGGGTGACTGCAGCTTTCAACAAGAGCCTCAGGCACTCATGGTTCCAAGCTGCCATGAAGTGTAGGCATTGCTGTGGTTTAACCAGCCAGCTCCTAAGTTCCATACAGCCACTCCACAATGCAATAGGGGAGAGAATCAGAAGAGTTAAAGTGAGAAAACTTGTGGCTTGAGATAAAAACAGTTTACAGGTAAAGCAAAAGCTGCATGCACAAGCAAAGCAAAGCAAGAAATTAATTCCCCAATTCCCATGGGCAGGCCAGTGTTCAGACATCTCCAGGGCAGCAGGGCTCCAAATGCCTCCCTGCTGCCTTCTTTCTTCCCCAGCTCTTTATGCTAAACATGACACCATATGGTCTGGGTTATCCCTTGGGTCAGTTGGGGTCAGCTGTCCTGGCCCTGTCCCTTCCCAACTCCTTGTGCACCCCCTGCCCACTGGCTGGTGGGGTGGGGTGGAGGCAGGAAAGTCCCTGGCTCTGTCTAAGCGCTGCTCAGCAATAACAAAAACATCCCTGTGTTACCAACACTGTTTTCAGCACAGATACAAAACACAGCTCAATATTAGCTACTATTAAGAAAATTAACTCCATCCCACTCCAAAACAGCATAGTGATCTATCCAGCAGATTTCATACCAAAACCAGATGGGAGGCAGTTGTCTTTCTTTAGGTAAATACTGATGTTGCCATGTTGACTGAAATTAAGCTGTGGGGTTTGTTTCCTGTATGGTATGAAATGGAAAAGGTCTTATTCTAGCTGGTTGCTAGAGGGTTGCTGGGCCTTGGTGCTGAGTTTGGGTGGGCATGAGTGTGTGACTTCACTTCTGTGCACCTCTCATGGGTGTGTGACTTTCACTTCTGTGCTCCTCCTTCATCTACCTACCTGCATCAGCTGCGTGTAGGAGACTGTGTCTGTCCAGCAAGGATTATTTTGGTTGGGACTAGTGATGTAAAGGCAATAAGCCCACTTAAGAAGAGAGTTTATTTTCTTTTTAAACACAAAACCTGATAGACATTTTTTCTGGGTTTTTTGAGAGAATCTTCTGGTTTAGGTAGTTTATAAAATTAAAAAAAAGTTGCTGACTTTCTTTACCTCTCATGTTTTTTTGACAAATAGGATTGAAAGTGGTGTAATTCAGCACCATTATAGTGTTAGTGTACCTGCCAGACTCACTGGAATCTTTTCTCTGGTTTGCGTTCTGCCATTTCTTCCTGCCCCTGGAGGATGGAGGAAACATTAGGCACATGCAGAGTTGTGATGGTCCAGTTTCTTGGGCTGGGATGGATTTCAGCTTGTGTCTCAGTTAAACCCCTTTTCCAAATCACTATGACTCCATTTTGAGATATTAGGAACATCCCAGTTTAGATGCAGCTGGGCTGAAGGTGGCTTAAGCATCTGATGGAGGTCATGGTTTGCCGACTGAGTTTTGCTGGTTTGGCAATGGTTGGTTGAGTAGGAATCTGACAAGCATTCCCCTTCAGAGGCAAATGTGGAGACACTCATGGCCTTCTCTTTGCAGTGATTTCAAACACTTTATTTTTATGTAGATAGAGGAGATAAGAAGAGAAAGATCTCGAGACAGTATCTGAGCATGTGTGTGTCTGTGTGTGTGTATGCATCACACATGGACAACAGAGCAGAGCTGGGACAGAGAGGGCTGAAAAAGACCCGCACACTAAATAGCTTTTGTTGAGATTTTAGCCTTCAAATGCAAATAGGAGGGAGGTATAGTGGGAAGGGAAAAAGATGTGATTGAGCAGTAAACATGAGTGATGGTTTCAGGATAAATAATATTATTAACTTACATTTTATTACTGTGGCTGCTGTGATAGCAGAGGGCATTTTTTAGACACACAAGTAATAATAGCCCAGAGAAAAGCACATGGTCCATCAAACCCTTCCCTCTGGCAGCAGAAAATACAAATCACCAGGTATGGTAGCTGACCATCTTATGCACAATTATCTCTCTTATGACTGCATGGCTACATTTGCTCCCTGCTCCAAACGTATTCAGCTCCCTCTTGAACCGATGTTCCCCATTTACATCTATTACTGGCTTCAACAAAGACCATTTTATTCTGTGCAATGACAGTCCTTTGCAGAAGGATATTCTGCCTGAATTTCTCATACTGCTGTTTTGAAGTCTTTCCCTTGTCAATGTCAGTCTTTGTGACCTCTTGTTTTGAATGACAAATTTTCAGAAATCTTATTTGGCAGTAATCAATTCTTCTCCTTACAGGATCCTCTACATTTTGAAAGTGCTTCTCTTCTGATTCTTCTCCTTTCAAAGCCAGTGTACATTGACAGTCTTCATGTACAGTTTGTCTACAAAACCACAAATTAAAAAAGCTTTAAAAATGAGGGATAAAATAAATCATTGCTGACTGACTGGCAGAATGGCATTCTTCTCATTTAACATGGATATTATTGAAAGGAAAATGTGCATTTAATATAAAAAGGTGTTCTAATCACTGTCCAATTACAGCAAAGTATGAATGATGGTAATGTTTTCAAGCTTCCAAATAAACTGAGAAACATTAACCTAAATGGGATGTTGGTATTCTGCTGCAAATGCCCTAGAGTTTCTTTCTTCAGTAGTCCTTCTTTCTGCTCTTATTTCCCAAGGGGAATGTTGCACCTCCTGAAACACAGGTGGTAATTTGATGTTCTACCTCAGCTGGTGGGGTTTTTTTTGCTAGCCTAATACCTATAATGGAAGACTGCTTGTCTGAGAATAAATAATTCTAAAAAGCACACTGGAAGTGTGTATGTTACCCCCAAACTGACTGATGCGGGTGTGTCTATTTCTGTTTCAGTGGTAGGATTATGATGACAAATGCTTTGTAGGCTACTCTATGATGTGTTCAGCCCCAAATTCACTGACACTGTTGTCTCTGTTTCTGGTTCACAGCAGTGTTCTGATGAGAAATGCTTTGCAGGCTACTCTGATTGTCTTCTGGTGTTTGCATCAGATAAATATTACTACTACTAGTACAAATATTTAGTACCATCAATACCTGGTACAAGTACTAGACACTAGTACTACTAAATTCTAGATACTACTGCTACCCTCTAATTCTAGTCACTAAGATTGCTAAATATGCCATAGAGTATACAGTATATTTGTGCTATTAAAGTTAAAAGAAATTCTTTAGATAAAGACACTTTAGACTATAGACTCTTCAATGTTGATCATACTTACTCTTTTCTGCAGGTAAATCTAGGCTGATCCCATTAATCCACACAGGTGGTTCAAGAGAGATATGATAGTAAGTTTCATTCATTATTTTTAGTTTGGTTCCACTGTGTTGTAGTCTTTGATTTTCTGTTGGACTCCATGACTTCAAATTTCATAGTCAGAACGCTACCTGAACACTGTACTGCTATAGTCACAGTATAGGCAGAATCTAAGACTTTGTGTTTATTTTAAAATTCTTACCAACCCATCTCTCTCCCAACTTAATTAAAACCAAACACTTGCCTGCACTTCCTTGCAAAAATAAATTATTTGTTTTAATAGCTTTCATTTTCTTGTTTAGTGAAAGACTCTTGGCATTACAGATAAGAAATTATTTCAAATAATGAAAATCATAAATTTTAAGTTCAAGGTGAGCTAATTCAACTTCTTTGGGTTTGCTGAGGTGCAAGAGTGCATACACAAGGGAGTAAGCTGTCGCAAACCAGTGTCTGTGTGGTAACTAGGCTGCCTATTCTCTTACCCAGTCATAAATGCAAGGTGGTTTACTCTGAACTGAAAGATGAGGAAGTGCCCTCACTGTTACCGTGAGAATATACACCAGTAATTACCCCAGAGCAGCTGATATGTGGCAGCTGCTTCCCTGTGTACACTGCATCTTATGATATATGTGAGGTAATTTGAGGGAGTTTATCCCTAATAGGTGACTCCAGGATTGTCACTCCTTACAGCATGAGAAAATGTAGTATTAGATTTGAGGAAATAGGGCTTCTTCTTTGGCAATTTTTTTATTTACAAGGGTTGGTAGGTCACTCAAATCACGGTACTGTGTCATTCCTTCCCTCTTGCTGGGTGTCTGAATTGCAGGTGGCACTAGTTCCCATGAGAAATTCTGCATGAAAAATCTCTGTGCTGAAATCTTAGTGTCTTTGGAAATTAAGGTTATTTTTATGAAGACACAGTTCTTGTCCAGGACCTCGCTAATAATGACTCATGTGGCTTTAGAAAACAATGAAGGATCAAATACCAAGAAAATACTTGCAGGTTTTCAATGACAGATCCCAGCTACAAGAAAGAAAGTAATCTATTATCGAAACCCAGTTTCCAATGGTTTGTATGTGTTAACTTTCACTCTAATATGTTAAGTGAAATGTGTGTTTTCCAGCTACTGTCTTTATTTTAACAAACAGAACTTTCAAAATACTGTGAAAATAACTGAAATCCCTTGAAAAGACTATCAGAATTCACCCTTTTCAAGCTGCATATAGCCTTTTCAAACATAAGATTTAAAATTTACATGTGGCTGGAGACGTTTTCAATGAGAGGAAATTGATCAAGAAATTGGTGAATTATCTTTTTCTGATTTTTTTAGCATTTTACCCTCTTTACGTAGGTTACTTTATTGCTTCTTGCAAAAACTCTTCACTTGCATTCTGCCTCTCAATGCCATAAAAAGTTTTTGTGTGCTTAGTCGAGTAGATTGTCTTCTAGTGGTGCTGAAGAGAACCCTCAAAGTCTCTTATCTCTTTTAGACCCTGTAAATCTTTGTAATGTACTTAGATTCTTGGGATGACAAAAAATATCGAAGGCCAAGGCATTATTTAGTTCAAGTTCTCTTGACTATTTTATGTTTTTGTCCTTCAAAGAAGTTCAGGGCTCAGTAAGTGCATTATAAAGAAAGATAAAAGTATTTTGTGGTATGGAGCCTAAGGAAAGAAGTCTGTATTTTGTTACTTATGAAATTAAACTAAAATCATTGTCTCTAGAAATGCAGATAAACACATTAAATCCCTAATAGGCTGTGTTTCATGGAAAAATATATTGCAGTTTGAGAGGTTCTCTCTTTGAAGTCATCTGATAAAGGATTTTAATTGAGATCATTTGAATATGCAAATATGGTCTGGCCATTACACATCATTAATGCTTAGGCTTAGTGTAAATATTCCAGTCTAAAGGCTGGCTTTCTGCATGCTTCCCACCTACACAGAGAGAGCTTATCATAGGCAATTATCTTACGTAAATAAAAAATGAAAATGGGAAAGTTAAATAAATAAAAGAACATTCTGATGGAATCACAGTAATGTGCTTCTTGGTTAACATTAGCCCTGGCTTTCGGACAGCTGGATTGGTTAATGCTTGTCCTTTGCTTTTGCATCAATCTCAGTGAATCTTCCTGTATTCCACAGTGACATATGCATAGTCATATCTTTTCTGCCTAACAAATAAGCCACTGAGATAACAAAGGCAGGATCAATATGGAAAACTATAGTCCTAGGAGAACGCAATCTTGATACTTGGTCTTGATCCGAAGTAAAATCACAGCATAAAAAGTAATAAACTGAACTCCCTCTAGAATAATCAATATCCTTTGGATTTTTGATGGTGTATGAGTTAGAAGGTGTTTAGAAATCAAGCTCTACCTTTTCCAAAAAATACATAATTGCATATAGGCTCTTTTTGGATGCACAAAGAACAACAGCAAGAAAAGCATCCAACTGTCAGTGACTGTTGAAAGGCATGAGATGCTAATTTTTCAGTTGTACTTCTGAAAATCTCCCCTATCATGGCAGAGTTCACATATGCAGTATTGGGAATGTAAGTTATGTTCTATCTCTCAGCATGCACTTAAACTGGCTGCAATGAGAAAATCCAATTCTCAGAAATTAAAGCTGTTGTGAGCAGCTGATCCAGGTTGTGGATCTCATTCTGCATTAGAAATGCACAACTTCTCAAAGTCTTCTAGAGCAAGAAATTAATTCTGTTTGGAAGCTTAATATAGCAGTTGTAACATTCATAACCAAACCCAACCTGTGACTTATAGGGTATGGTTACTAATTTTAATGTGGATACACTTATTCAAAGCACAGCCTAAATAAAGCTTTAGTGTCGATCACATTTACAAACACTACTGTTTGAAATAATTAAAACAAACAGGAAAAAAACCCCCTGCTAGTTAATTCCATAGATACATGTATTTATTATTATGCAAATTAGGGAAAAACCTTTTCAAATTGTGTCATCTCATCCCTTAGCAGCATTTTCAATATCTGTATTCAAGCTGGTTCTCTCTGCTGCCTAGGTAGTGGGCTGGAAATCCAGAGGGCCACTTTACTCCCCATTTTTGCTCACTCATCTTTAGTCAAGACACTTGGTCCTTTGGCATGTTTGTTTCATGAACAAATAAAATGAGAAACACTTTTCTCTGTAAGACATTGTGAGGATGATGTATCTAAATCAATCACCAATTTTTTTGTGTCTGTGGTGCTTTCTGAGCTGTTTGTTTCTTCTGCCAGTGACGTACAAGAGGGTGCATGAGAGGCTGTGTAGGAATGAATTGGCCACGGTCTAGGACCTGTCCAGTTAGTAAGGATCAAATTCCACAGCTTCTGTAAACCAGATTGTTTTGTAGTGCCTCTACTCTCCTGTTCGGCTGTCATGCCAGCCTCTTTTTTTCACTCCTATCTGTATTTTCTTTCCAGCCTGTCTTCAGTGGATTCTATGAGAGTTGTCTGTTGAAGTATCTGTACTGCTTCTCTTTCCTGATTTATAAAAATTGAATCTAAAGGACCGTCATAGTACATTTCAAAATTCAAGAAATTATCAGAGCCACTTACAGATGAGCTGTGGGAGAAGGAAGAAAGGATCCTACAACAGAGGGGGGTCACTGGGTTGTGACAGTTGAGTCTTAGAGGCTCTGCTTACTTTGGGTGGATATAATGATCGGTGCTGCTGGACACATACAGGTGTTTAGCTATCCACAGCATTAGTTACTTTAGTCTGCCTCTGGCTTTCTATCCACCTGTCCTATAGACAAAGGGGGGATGACAGACTGCTGTAGAAGCCCGAGCCTCAGAAGTTTGTGTAGATGCCTCAGCCCTTCTGTCCACTGTGTGCAGGGGTTGATCTGTAGATTCAAAAGGCCATTCGCTGCTCAGACAGGGCTGTGTGGACACGCGTCCATGGCTGTGGAAGAGGATGTGCCATAGTTGTGCTTGTTGGATGGGCCTCCTAGATTTAAATGGGCTGAAAGCAAATGTTTGCCTCAGATGTCCATGTGGCAGCTTTGTCCTTTCAGCTGTCCATTAACAAGATGCAGTGCTGAGTGTAACATACTGTCTCAGTGTGCCCCAGGTTTCACGCAGGACACTTCCTGCTACTGACACCACCCTTCATGTCCCAGGGCTCCTGTCATGTAAGAGACAGCTCAGCAATGATTGTGCAGGGGTATTTGCTCAGAAGGGGGTGAAATGTGTGAATGAGCAGCTTAACTTGCTTGTGCACAGGTCCTGCTGGCCACAAATGCTAGCTGAAATCTGGTCTATGGCGTTCAGTATGGTATGGCTGGGGACAGTGAGGACACAGCTATTCCTTCCCAACAGCTCATATCCTGTAGAAATCAACCCAGTGACTCCAGGTGTTGCAGCCAAACCTGTATTACCTTTAAACTGTGAAGATAAGACACAAGAGGCCTTGTTTTGGGAAAACTATCTCCCTGTTTCCTTTGGCTCATGGGGATCATAATATTGCCATAACCATGGTGCTAGTAGAGGTCATAATAACTAATTTAAAGCTAGCTCAGTTATGTCCACAGAATGCCAAGACTAAGACTAAGGTGACATTTGATCTTATTTGTCTCGATGTACTGCAGAGCAGCAGTGTGTACCCAGGGACTATACAAGAGCAAGGCATTTGAAATCACAGCACCATTTCTCAAAGATCTTCAAACTGTCATGGTTTCTTCCTGCCTCTTCTGAGCAGTTTGAAAAATCCTCTGGAATTAATGAAAATTTTGTGCAGATGAAAGTCTAGGGAGGACATCCCATCTCAGAATTTAGAAAGGAAGGATGCATATCCAGTTCTACCTTAATTTTTTTTTTTATGTTATGTACTCTAAATGTCATGAGTCAAAGTAATTTTTTTTTTTAGCATTTCAAATTTTGGATATTTTGTTTTGATTCAGAGCAAAGCCAGTGTATAAAATCCAGAACCAGAAGTCTGCCATTCATGAAGCTTTGCCAGCTGCCAGCCTTTGCCAAAATCTGGGAAAATTCATCTGAATCACACAACTGGACACAGTGTTCACAGGGCATGGGACCAAAACTCTAGATCCAAGTGCTGAATCTCTGAGAATATTTATTCAGGATAACTTCTTGTCTTGTTGTTCTCCTTTAAAAATTGAATTAAAATGTCAAAAGAATTCTGTAATAAGAAAGAGGTTTGTGTACTGGAATGAGGCTAGAAATTAGGGCTTCTTGACTTGGCACAGACAACTGCAATAGTCTAATTCAGGTCGAAGAGGAAAAGAGAGAGAGAGAAGAATAGGGAAGAGGCAAGAAAGAAAAAAAGAATCAAAGAACTGGGACTGAGGAGGGACTGAGATATGGAGAGAATGTATGCTGGTGAAGAGCAGAGAAAGAAAGGGGAAAAGAAATAAGGGGAGAGGAGGGACAAGACAAAGAAATGGGGGAAAATAGAAAAAGTACAGAGGGCAGAGAACAAAAAAGAGAAGAACTTAGAGACAGAAGGAAAAGCTGCAGGGAAGAGGGTTTATTAGAGAAAAAAAATCGCAGCTTGCTGAAATAGGGTTGGCGTTGAAGATTTTTATTTCATATCCTGCTGCCTAGGCTCTGATGATTCCTAGGCTGAAGGTATATGACACTGGTAGATAACATACAGGCAGCTTCTGTGCTCTTCTGAAAAGCTTTTTGTGTCCCTGACAACTTGTTCTAATTGCACAAGTTCAAACACTTTAGATGTTCTGTGTGGCTACAAGCACTTTAGAAAAGGTTGATGTAGAAAAACCATCTCTCTGTAGTATCCATGGACTGACTTTTCTTCACAAGTGCTTATGTTGATAGTTAATCCAAGCTCAGAGAAGATACTGCTAATATTTTGAATTTTTTAAAAAAAATAAAATTAGATTGTAGGAAATTTGTGAGGAAAGTGAAATTTGCTTCTGTATTTTTGGTGGGACTTTCTCTATCTTTTCCTGAACTAAGGAATGTTTGTTCAAGCCCTTCCTTCGCTCTGCCTCCAGCACACCTAGGTTCTTTTTCCAAGCCTAGCTCAGCCACATCAGCTGCTGACTTCACTTTTAATGAGTAATAGAAAGTGCTTTCAACCTTCAAAGCCCCGAGAAGTACATGAAACTTATTATGATGTGACCAGGGAAAGAATAGTCTATGTCTCACCTGGGACCTCATTTGAGGTCCTCTTGGGAACTGATCATGGAAATGGCAGAACTGACTGGAGCTGAAAGAGCAGCATAATGGGGGAAGAAAAAGGGGGTTAGCAAGCAGAGATGGGCTTCTAAGTTTTAAGGCTCCTTTCATTGCTGAGGGGAAGAATTGGTTGCATAATGGGATTTTGGAGGTAGGAATCATTCAGAACCAGAAAGCAAAGGTTGCAGATTAAGTAGAAATAATGTTCAAAGAGAAAGGAGATGTATTTAAAGGGGAAGGATTATGTGACAAAAGAAGCAGGGGACCAGGACTTTGAGTCACTGGGATGTTTCAAACTATGTATATTTTACTCTTATTTCTTGTTGCCAACTTGCATCACCTGAAGTGAAATCCTGGAAATACGTGCTCTGCTTATTTTGTACAAAAGTGTGAGAGAAGACAAGAAGGTCTCTTACACAGAATAGCTTCTCTATGTCTTTGTATTTAGTTCTTTGGGCAATCTTAAAATGAAGACAAATCAAATGGATTAAAGTGCAGAGAAGTACAGACAGTCATGGAATGTATGGTATTTCTTTCCACTTTTTTCAACCACACTTAATTTTCGGGCAGAGTGGAAACAAAAGCATCTTAGTTGAGGTGGGAGAGTGATGTATCTTCATAAAACCTTCTGTGTGAGGCTGTAGAAGGTACCCAGGCTGTACTTAACCTGTGATATGCTTGGCTATGCAGGTGTCCACCTTGCAGACCTGTATGTGTAGTGTTCCCACAACACCACTCAGATGGAAGAATTGCTGTTGCAGACACTCTTCAGTGTTCCCAAGTACCTCACCATTGGGAGGACATGTATATTTGGACAATATATTTACAGTCTGGTCTGCACCTTGTCAGAGATCTGGAGTTGTGTGCCATAAGAAGTGTAGCTTTGTAAATAGCATTGACATGGAAAAAGCAAGAAAATACTCATTTTCTTGAATTTCCTGGAGGATTGTTCCCCAGCATTGCAAGCATGGTAGCACACAGGACACCCATCATATTGCTGGGATGTTGGCCCAAAGAATGTGGACTCGTTTGAAGCTGTTGGGAGGAGAGGTGACAAAGCACATACATGGAGATGAAATGAGTGTTATGATTATAGTTTCTGTGAAACAAGGCTCCCTCCCTTTTAAACATCTACTAAAATGATCTTTACCTGACACACCCACACAGGAAAGTTGGCTATTCACACATGGTGAGGGGAACTAGGGGAGAGAGATAGGCCTGTAAAAGTTAATCTATAGTTTAAACAGTCCTAGCTACTCATAAAATCAAAAGATGATAACAGCACGATTTTTCTTCCGCCTGTTTACATTTGTTATGAAAGGCACTACAAAGGGAACAACAGTGGTATATTCCGAGAGAGTGCAGGAGCTGGCAGATGTTTGCTAATTAAAAGAATTCAGGTAATGAAACCGTACCGAGAGTTCACAAGAGGCCACATTTGCACATGCCAGTGCCTGTGTGCATCATCTCTCACACATCCCTTTTCACCAAGCAGCACCTGATCACTCAGTTGTTTGTAGGCCATAGCATAGAGAGAAAAACATGTAAACCCAGGTTTGAGACAAGTGTCCTGGGCTTGCAAAGATGCTGCAGACATTAGCTGGGTTTGAGGTCACACAACAACGGCTCTGCTTGTCTAAGGAGTCTGGGACACCTGGCTGCCTGTGCTTCTCAAAACAGGGAACCTCACCTGGCTGGGGGGGTAGTGGCAGGACTGAGTCCGTGTCTCACAGGACTGTCAGACCTTGAAGTGAGAGAACAGCATGTAATGGCTTGGGTCAAAATTGGTTTAGGTCATAGTTCTTTCCCAAAGTCCTTACAGAAGGTGCTAGACATATATACCATGTCAACAATGGTGTCAAAACTGATATCCTTGCATACTCCTTCCTACAGGCTGCTTTTAAACAAACCAAACAAAAAAAAAAAAATCAAAAAAGAGAAAAAAAGGGCAGTGCCCTACTCAAGGAAAACCCTCATTATACAAAAACCAAAGTTCATGTTCAAGCTCAAGGTGGGGCAAAGCCTGACCTAAGCAGCAGAGCCTTCTGGGTCTGTCTTCAGGTGCTGCTGGCTTTTGGGATCCAGGATAACAAAAATGGGTTTTGCCAGCCAGCCAACTTAGAAGAACTTTGGTATAGGCAGGTGCCTATCCCAGTTAAGAAATAAGAGTTATTTTATTCCTGGTGGATTGTTATTTTATTTTGTTCCAAGCTGAGAAATACAGTGAAAAGAATCAGAAAAAATACCCACTGATTCAGCTGAGATAAACTTCCAAGCTGGGTTTCAGGGACGGGCTGGGGATTGAGGAACTTGGGTTAAATCATACCTCTGCCTTAAATTCCTTTGCAATGTTGCTTAGTGTGGCTGTTTTTGGATGTTCTTGTTCCTCACTTGCCACATGGGGTCCATGGCTGTTTCACAGCAAGCGTCAGAGCAAACTGAGATTAGATTTATCACATAAATTAAGGTTCTTGGAGAACTTTGCTTAGTATATGCTGAAAAGTCCAAATTTATATTGTGTTGAATATTTCTATTCAATAAACTGATATGCAACAAGTGACTCATAGCACATCTTAATGACATTGTAGTTAATCTTAGCATAGTTTGAAATCAATTTTCTTTGTGGTTTCTTGCCACTTCTGCTTAGAATTCCAGCAAAAATTCAGAACTACAGAGGTGTGTTAATATACTCTCCCATTACAGACCAAGTTAAATATTTATTCTCTCTTGATTATTTTTACCTTACTAAGAGCTCTATAAAGCAGATATCTGTGCAAACTCTGCAGTAAAAATGATTGTTTGTTCATTTCAGGTCATTTTGGGTGTTTGCAAATTCATCATTCAACTAGATATGAGTTATGTTTGCCGCAAGAGCAGTGAAGACTCAAAATGTGTTCAAATTTAGTAGCTATAGGTAAATCTGGAAGAAAATTAAAGATGTGGTTAATACTTGTTGTCTTACAGCTCCCCAAATTTTCTCTTAAAGCAAGTATTTCTCACACTCCTACAGCATTTCTATAGGAGTCCTGTATTTTATCTTGGAATATCCACATACCCTAAAGGTGATACCACAGAAAATGTCATTTAGGTGAGTGAAACAATCTCAGGTCTTCCCAAATAGTTGAGTTGTACTGAAGCCAAAAGAAACCTTCTGTGGAACAAGCTAGTAAGTCTTGAAAACAGTTTGGTAGTAATTTTGGGGGTAGCTTTTGAAAGCGCACATGAAACCATATCCAAGTTGTTTAGGAGCCTTATGGTGGGCCTGTTCACACTGGTCATTAAACTTCCAGTCTGACACTGGGGTTTAGAATTACCCTAAAGCTGAATTAAATCTGAAATTCTTCATATAATTTCATTAAATTAATTCAGTCATCCCAAGTGTGCCTGTTTCAGGACATAAAGCAAAAGACAGGAGTACATTGGAAGTGAATTTACAGCAACTTTAGATGTATGGCGACACATCTCCTTATGTCAAACCCTGATTATGGATGAGCCATTTGTTCCTATGTCCTTCCTCACAGCCATATGAACTTTCAAAAACCAGCTTTTAAAATATTTTTATTGAATAAGCCTTATAATTTTGAAGATAAGACCGTTTCAAAGGTTGCTGTTCATACTGGTATGCAGACAGAATTTCTTCTCTGTTGATGAGTGAGAAGGAAGGCCAAGACGTGGCCCTTCTGTCTTAGTACAGCAGTTGTGTCAGTAAAAAAAGGCTTTACTCCCCATGTTGACTTTAGTGAAGCAGCATTCTGGTTTGTACCCCTCCTGTGCTGTGCTGCCTGAGCCATGAGTGCTACTGGAAGATTCATGGTAAGTTCTGGAAGGATGTCTTGGAAGGGGTCTGACTCTGCCTGCTGCAGTGGCTGCCTTGAAAAACCTGTGGTCTTGAGTTATACACTGTTGGGATGCATTAATAGTGCCATTTTCTCCTTAAGGGCCTCTTTCCACATTCACACATCTCATTCTAACAAGTGCAGATGAAGCATATTCAAACTGGTCTATGTTCATACATGCTCAGATTTCTGTGTGGAATTTGTCCTTGGAACATTTACTCCTCAGTCTGTTTCAAAGGTGGGAGTTTGGTGTGGTAGATTGTAGTGTCTGAGAAGGTCTGTGAACTGTGGATCAGGAAATGACATTTTTTAAATAAGAGAAGCTTCCATTTTCTCTTCTCTCTCTCTATCTCTGATAGGTTACCTTTCAGTTGTAATGGAAGGGTTGTGTGTGCTTGAATACACTCTGGAATATTTATGGAAACAAAGCACTCTGTGGCAATCAGGAATGATACCCTACTGTAATCTGTTCATTCACAGCTGTGGTTTAAAGCTTTCCACCAAAATGCTGGAAGGATGCATGATATGACTACCCCCTTCTAAGGTGACTTCTACCTTCTAAGGCAAGCAGTCAGACCTTCTAGGCTCATAAGCTTAATTCTTGAGTAAAACTTTACAAAATGTGAGGGTCTGCCACTTGATTCCAAGGCAGCTGCTGCAATTACATTTCTCAAGAGCTATTACATTTCCTTGTCACCTTACTGTAATTTCAATCCTTCACCAGCATGGAACATCATCAATGTAATCAGGGCTTTGTCATGAGTAGGAGGAACCATGTGGTAAATGCATTGTGGCTGTATAATGAAGAAGGTGGAGTGAAACACACTTGTTTCCTGTATCCCACACTGCCCTAGAGTGCTATGAACAAGCAGGCTGAGGTTTTAAAAAGTTCTTATGGAATTTTTGCAATTAATAATAATGGGATAGGATTTCCAATTTTCTAAAATATCTTCTGCAATCTCAGGATTCATTTTGGTGGATAAAAAATTTTAATTTTTCCTCTTCTCTCTTCTCTTCTCTTCTCTTCTCTTCTCTTCTCTTCTCTTCTCTTCTCTTCTCTTCTCTTCTCTTCTCTTCTCTTCTCTTCTCTTCTCTTCTCTTCTCTTCTCTTCTCTTCTCTTCTCTTCTCTTCTCTTCTCTTCTCTTCTCTTCTCTTCTCTTCTCTTCNCTAGCAAAATAAATGTTAAAATAGAAATGGGAATTAACAAATGGAAAAAGCTGCTGACAAAACATACATAACAGTTGTCATGTAAACACCCTGCTTAAAAGAACAGATTTTCCATAATATCTGTCAGTTTGCAAGAAGGAAAAAAAAAGCTTCACAGAGCAGTATAAATAAATAACAGTGTGATGCGTAACTAATATTTTCTAATTTTCATAGGAGCCACCATCTTGGCAATGTTGTGTTGCCTAGGAACTAACAAAAACATGTCTTTTTTTGTTTTGTTTTTAATGGTTCCTTTGTGCCCTGATATTTTTCCAAGTTGGCAGCTGCAAGGAAAAACAATGTGATTTGGTTAGATTCAGCCCCTCTCTCTCTCAAGTCTGGAACAGAACAGATAAGAACTTGTGTGTCAGAATACAAAGTTTACTCAGCACGAGTCAAAAGCTTTTGATGTTTGCTATCCAATCTGGCCCGGCATCTTTGAAGTTCACTTACTCATACTACAGCCCCATCCGTAAGAAATAGCCATTTTCCCTGTGTTAGTTAAAACACTTGATGAATAGGAGCAGCCACGGCAAGAGCAGCAGGATATTTTTTTCACAGCTGATCTGGGTATTCTTATTTCTGTTGATCCAAAAGAGTGAAAATATTCAACCAGATATAAGGAAGAAAATGGAAAGAAAATTCTGCAGTGTAATTTTGTACCCTGTTCCTGGAATGTTCTTCTGTATGTTGCACATCAATTAAATGTAGTACACAATTTAGTCATTCTAAAGGCTCTAAAATGAATCCTCTTTGCATTACTGGCTTTGAAATTAGCTATTGGTCTCATTCGTTAAAAAGAATGAAACTTCTTAAATGCCTTAACCAACATCAACAAGAAACTCCTCTGACGCAGAAAATGCCTTTCCATTCCCATTTTTTCTCTTGGTCAAGAGGTCAAGTTAACAGCTGGTGTAAATCAGCAGAGTGCCTTTCCAGTTGGGGGACCTCTAGTGATTTACACCAGCAAGCATGTGGCTCAGGAAGGCTGAGATGAAGGAAGCTGCCCCCAGTAACCCATCACAGAGCGGGAAGTGGAGCCCAACCCTGAAACCCTGTCATGTGCTTCAACTGCAAATTCATAATTAAAGCAGGAAAAGCAGTATGGTTTGTGGTGTACCTCTTATCAGGGTCTTTTGAACTATGCAGTGAATTATTTAATTGGCATGGATAAATTCTTTTCACTTGAGCAAAATCTAGTCATGCCATTAAATATTATGGATGTCAAATATTAAAATGATTTTCCTGTGCTACTAGTTGTGTTCTTTGAAGGAACACTGTCTTTGTTCTAGGAAATAAAGCCATACAATCAGTATACAACTAGTGAAGTCTCACATTCTCTACCTTTTACTGAGTAAACCTTAGACAACAAAGCAGGAATTCTCTTCTTTCATCCTTCATGGGTTCTCAAGGAGACCAGTGTTTGTGATTTTTTTGAGGCTATTCTAAGGGATCAGTTAGTTTACATTCAGTAGCCAAGTAAAAACCTGTACAGGAATATCACCACCTTTAATTGTAAATCTGCAGTCTCAACAAATTGTAACAAATCCAACTTCTATTTTTATTGTAAGTATGCCCTGTGTTAGCTTTGGGAAGATGGAAGTCCGATATAAAGGATACAATTGAGTAAGCTTTCCTTCTGTGAAACCCTGTTAGGTAACTATTGAGGATTTTTTATTAACATCCAGGTATTTAGTGTATGATATTGAAATTCTTTTCTCTCTTCTCCCTCTTCTGTTACCGTCTTAGCTCTATTTCAAGCTTTGCCTCTTACCACCAATCTGTTGACCTTTACCATTAGAAGGATATGAAATCTGGGTACCAGTTCTTACCATGATAGAAGAAATTACAGACAGACTGACACATGCTCACTCCATCCAGTAAAGGAAGGACCAAATAAGGTTGTGCACTGCCCCAGAGATAGATATATTTTGGCTTACTGAAATATGTAGAAGGTGCTCACAATGTGACTCAAAGTGTTTGAAAGGATTTATCTTGTCCTGAGTCACTCTGAGTCTGATGTGGAAGGTACTTGAACTTTACCCTTTTTTAACCTTGTAGTTAGAAAAAAAATAACGTAAAGTTTCTACTAAAACACAGGCATTGAGATTGTTGCTATTTCCACAGTTAAAAAGAGAGACATTAATATGTGTCCTCAGTGAAGTACTAGGTTATTGTCAAGTGTCCTGGTTTGAAAGACAGG